>JAKWIX010000329.1:33292382-33692579 GCA_027704785.1 Solanum chmielewskii
AATGAGCCAAGGCTTGCGCGCTTTGAGCAAGCGATATCGGCCAACGACAAGCAACATCAACCAAGGTCTGCACGCATCTGACATGGAATATGCGCATCAGGAAAGAGACGTTCGCCAATTTATTGCTAGATTAGCCAAGGCTTGCATGAACCGATCATGGCGTGTGTGCAGCAAATGGGCAACATTTGCATAGGCCAACATCAGGAAGCAACTTTTGAGCTTCAGAGAAGTGACGTTGTCCAACGACTAGAAACATCAACCAAGGCATATATGCATTAGATGTGGTGTGCGAACATCAATAGGGTTACATTGGCGTCGTCCAACAGGAGGTAGCATAAGCTAAGGCATGTGTGCTTCGAGAAAGTTATATTGTATCGTCCAAGCGACATTGCTCATGGATTTCCACATTGGGTCGTGGAATGTGAAATTTTCTCAATCGACGTCGGGCGTGGACCGTTCGCATCAGTCGTGGCCTAAGCACATCACTTAATGGTCGTTATGCTTGGCCTTGCCGTATCGTCCTTGTCCTGCACACAACAGCCAACCGACATTGGACTTAGGCTAGCGTACACATTTCTCAGCTGACGTCGGGTGTGAGACTACCAGCATCAGCCATGACTTGTACACATCGCTTAGTCGAGAACAGCCATGGAGTGCGTACATCGCTCATGGCTGATAAATTATGGTCGGGCGACGATTGACGTTGCCTTCCCCCATTGCCTTTGTCCTTCACAATTGTCAGCCGATATCGGGCTTTTTCTACACCCATCACTTTTGGCCTGCACACGATGGTCAATCAACGTCAGGCTTTACCTACCTGCATCGCCTTTGGCCTGCTCACAATGAACAATTGAGGTCGAATGTATTCTGCTTGTAAAAGACAAATCCTGAACGCATCTGACGTGATATTTAACAACATGCTGCTTTAGTCAAGGCCTGAATGCACAAACGTGGAATGTACATATTTGGCAAGCAATATGTGACAATGGAATGCGGCATAAGCCAAACCCTGCATGCACGGACAATACATGTGCGTATCTCACAAGCAACACTGGCCAACAACATGCATCATTTTCTAAGGACTTCATGCCTCAACAGTGTTGTGTGCACACAGGTTGGGTGACTTTAGCCTTGAGTTGAATGCATCGTCCAAATGACATCAGTTGTGTTTTGTGTGTATCGGCCAAGCGACATTAGCCAACATTAGTAATCAACAGCCAAGGCCTGTGCGCATCAGTCGTTGCTTATGCACATCGACTCAGCGAGACATAAACCGTGAGATGTGTGAATCAGCTACGCTTAATCGACATAAGCCAACAGCAGGCACCATCAACCAAGGCTTGTGTGCTTCGGGCAATCTGCGTCAGCCAATGACAGGAAGCATCAACCAAGACTGTACGCATTTGACTAGGCATGTATGCATCTAGCAAGAAACGTTGGCCAATATATGGATCATCAACCAAGGCATGCATTTGTCGATCGTTGCGTGTGTGCATATGCTAGCGACATTTGCATCGTCCAACGTCAGGCATTGTCAGCCAAGGCCTTCGCACTTTGGGAAAGCAATTTTAGAAGATGGAAGGGAGCATAACCCGTTGCGTGTGTGCATCAGCACAACGATATCAATGTCAGAAAATGGAAGACAACATCAGCCAAGTCATGTGTTCTTCAAGCCAACGATATCGACCAACGGGAAGCGGCATCAGCAAGGTAACAATAGTCATGGATTGATGGATCGATCGTGTCCTATGCACATTGCTCAAAAAACGTCGGGCATGGACTAGTCACATTCGGCATGGTATATGCACTTCACTCATTGGACGTTGGGTTTGGTCTTCCTGCATCGTCCTTGGCCTGCACATAAAGGGCAGTTGACATTGGATATGGGCTGCGCATACCGCCCATATCCTACACATTGCTCAACTAACATCGGTTGTGGACTTTACGCATCATCCATGACTTCTGTACAACCCTCAGCCATCATTGGGTATTAACCGCCGCATCGCCCTTGACATAAAAAAAAAGCTCAGGCCACATTGGGACTTACCTGCCCCCATCACTTTTTGACTGGACAATAGTAAGCCAATGTCAATGATTGCCTTCCCTTATTTTCTTGGTCCTGCACACAACGGTCAGCTGACGTCGGATGTGACCTTCCTGCATCGCCTTTGGCGTACACACAATAGTCAGACCATGTTAAACTTTGCCTGCCCGCGCGTTTTGCCTTCACACAACGATCAGTTGATCTCGGACGTGGGTTTCACCTATCGTCTGTGTCCTACAAACATCGGTCAGTCAACATCGGATGTGGCCAGCACACATCATCTGTAGTCCGCACATATCAATTTTCCTACGTCTAATGTGGCCTCACAAAATCATTAATTTCCTACACAAGTCACACTTCCAATGTCAAACATGGTTGGCCACATCACATTTGGCCTGCACACTTTAGTTACCCGATGTCGAATGTGCCTACCCGCATTATTTGTTGTTTGCAGTTGTTATACGTGCAGCATCGCATGCAATGACATTGATCAAGGTCTAGTTGAAAACATACCGATGTGCATGCCGTAAAAAATCAAAAGTGTGTGAAACACCTTTCCTCCATAACAACATATAAATCTATTTTCCGTCATTTATTCTCAACTTTTCCATCTCACATGGTTCTTTCGTACCGATTTCATTACATTCATGATTCATACAATACTAAAACATATTTTATTTGTACAAATATGTCTCTATCATTAGTTTCAAATGTTTAGAAGTAATTTCAAGCATTTTCATATTTTTCCAACTTTTAGTCATTTTTTTTAAAAAAAAATTGGTTTTTTTATTTTTTTATGTCACTTTTTTAAAATTAGAATTATTGATATTGTTTGACTTAATGTTATTATTTTTATTTTTGAATTGATTGACATTAATTTTATAATTTTTTCATATTCTTCCATTTTTATTAATTTATTATCAAATTTAGAGATTTACCGAACAGAAATAAAAATTCAGCAAAAATTTATTGAAATCATTGAATTTGAGGTTACTACATTTATTTGTGAATTTTAGGCATTTATTTTTTTTCAATATTTTTCCCTTTTTATTAATGAATTACCAGTTTTTCAAGATTTATCGAACGAAAATAAAAATTAAATTTTTTTATTGAAGTTATAGAATTTATGGTTGCTATAAACTGAAAAATATTAAAACATTGTTGAAAACTAATTTTTACATATGAAAAAAGGTATTTGTTGAAGTTAATGTGTGTCCGTACCATAGAACGTGCATATTTGGGTTGCACATGTTCATTATGAATCTTTGATAAAAATTATCTCTACTTTTTTAAGTCTCAATTTGAGCCACAGAATGAAGAGCAAACAGGGCCCGCATCAGACGTGGCATAAGGGCATCGCGCAACCGATGTCGGCCAACTGCAAGTGCCATCAACCAAGGTATCCACACATCGAACGTGGAATGTTTGCATCTAGAAAGCGACATCGGTGTCGACCAATGACAGGCAACATCGTCCGTAGCCATTGTGCATCAGGCAAGCAACACTGGCCAACGATAGGAAACATCAGCCTATACATACACACATGAGCTGTGGTGTGTGTTATTGAACTTGCTAACATCGTCGTAGGGTAACGACATGCAACATCAGCGAAGGCCTATGCTTTTTAAAAAAGCAACACCGAACAACAACAAGCAGCATCAGCCATGCGACGTTGGTCTTAGACCCTCCACCTGATGTTGTCCATAAATTGCATTTATCGGTCGTTTCTTGTGCACATCGCTCATTCATTTCCATACGTGGACTCCCCACATCGCCCTTGGCCTACACACGAGAGTCAGTCGATGTCACGCAATTCCTTCCCGCATCACCTTTGGTCTGCACAGAATTGCAAGATGACGTCGAGTTTGGCCTTACTGCCTTTGGCATGCACACAATGTTATCCCACGTCTGAGGTTTCCTGTTTTCAATGTCTTTGTCTTGCATAAAATGGTTAGCCGACTCCGGGTGTGGCCTACCTGCATCGCATTTGTCTTGCAAACAATGGTAAGCCTACGTACGACATAGTCTTCATTCATCAGCTTTGGCCTGCACACAATGGTTAGCCGGCGTCAGGTGTGGCTTGCCCATATCACATTTGTCTTTTACACATTGGTCAACTGAGGTCGATCCTAATATTTCTTCATCGCCTTTAATATTCACCGAACGGATTACCCAACGTTGAACATGGCCTATCAGCATCGTTTGTATCCTGCACGCATTAGTCTACCAACGACAAATGTGGCGTGCCAAAATTGTCCGTTACCTACACATTTCTCTACTAACGTCGGGAGTGGATTGCTAGCATCAGCCATGACTTGTGCACATCTCTTAGTCGCCTTCATTCGTGGAGTGTGCACAACAATTATTGCCAACACACTTCGGTTAGGCAACATTGTGCGTTCCCTTCCACCATTGCCTTTTGTTAGCCAACGTCGGGCGTTGCCTGCATTCATCGCCTATGCCCTGCACACAATGGTCAATCAACGTCGGGCGTGGCCTACCCCCATCGCCTTTTTCCTGCATACAATGGACAATCGATGTCGAACGTGGTCTTCCCATAAAAATCAAAGCCTGAACGCATCTGATGTGGCATTTGCGCATCTAGCAAATAACATCGGCCGATAGGATGCAACTTAAGCCAAGTCCTAAACGCACAGACGTGGAATGTGCTTATTTGGCAAGCCACTTCTGCCAATAAAATAAGACATAGGCCAAACCGCACATGCACGGACATTAAGTATGCGTATTTTGCAAGCAACGTCAGTCAACGACATCATCATCTTCTAAGGCCTTCAAGCCTCAACCGTGTTGGGTGCACACCGCATGGGTGATTTCAGGCTTGGCTTGAACGTATTGTCCAGAGCGCATCAGCTGTGGCCTGCGTGCATCTGCCAAGCGACATTATCAAACGGCAGGAAGAAACATCAAAGGCATGTACGCATTAGTCGTGGCCTATGCACATCAACTCAGCAAGACATAACCCAAGGCATGTGTGAATCGGCTGGGCTAAATTGACATCGGCCAACGCTAGGCACTATAAACCAAGTCTTGAGTGTTTCAGGAAAGCTACATCAACCAACGACAGGAAGCATCAGTCAAGAATTCATGCATCTAATAAGCCATGTGCGCATCTGGCTAGCAACGTTTGCAAATATAATGTAGCACAAAACAAGGCCTGAACTTATTGATCATGGAATATGTGCATCGGCCAATGTCAGAGAGTGTAAGCCAAGGCCTTCGTGCTTCGAGCAAGAAACGTTGGAAGATTGAAGGGAGTATCATCAATGGCATGTGTGCATCGGCAGGGTGACATAGGCGTCGACAAATGGAAGGAAGAATCGGCCAAGTCATGAGTTCTTTAGGTCAGCAACATCAGCCAATGGGAAGAGGCATTGACCAAGCAACATTATTCATGGACTACTTTATCGACCGTGGACTATTCACATTGCTCTAACAACGTCGGGCATGGACTTATCGCATCAGCCATGGTCTAGGCACGTCATTAAGCGGTCGTCATGGTTTGTCTTCCTGGATCGCCTTTTGCTTGAACATAAAGAGGAGTTGACGTCGTATGTAGGCTGAGTGTATCGGCCATATCCTGCACATTAATCAACCAACGTTCGTTGTTGATTTCCCGCATTGACCATGGCTAGTGTACATTGCTGAGTTGACATTATGTGTGGACTAACTGCATTGCCCTTCGCCTAAAAAGACGGTTAGGAAACATTTGGCCTTACCTGCCCCTATATCTTTTGACATGAAAACGGTCAATCGACGTCAAACATTGCCTTCTCTTATTGCCTTTGTGCTACACACAACGGTCAGCCGACGTCGAATTTTACCTTCCTGCATCACCTTTGGCCTGTACACAATGATCAACGGATGTTATACTTTGTCTGTCCGCATGTTTGGCCTGCACACAATGATCAGTCAATCTTGGTCGTGGGATGCACCTATCGCCTCTGTTCTGAAAACATCGGCCAGTCGACATCAGACGTGGCCTGCGCACATCGTCTGTAGTTTGCACACAACAATTTTCTGATGTCTAATGTGGCCTCCCTATATCATGAGTATCCTGCACACATAAGTCTTCCAATGTCAAATTTTTTTTGGCCGCATCACCTTTGGCCTGCACACTTTAGTCACCCGACGTAACACGTGCCTACACACATCGTCTATGGTTTGCAGTTGCTAGACGTGCAACATCGCATGCAACGACATTGATCGATGTCTAGTTGATAACATGTGGATGTCCATGCCGTAAAAAAATTAAAAGAGTGTTAAACACCCTTCCTCCATAAAAACAATATATATATATATTTTCCATCATCTAGTCTCAATGTTTCCTCTTCACGTAATTCTTTCGTACCAATTTCAATACATTTACAGTTTATAGAATATTAAAACATCTTTTATTTGGACAAATATGTCTATCATTAGTTCACATGTTTTGATGTATTTTCAAGCATTTTCATATTTTTCTAACTTTTAGTCATTCTTTAAAATTTATTTTTTTATTATTTAATTTTTTATATCACTTTTTGAAAATTAGAATTTATGATATTACTAAACTTAATTTTATTATATTTATGTGTGAACTTTTGGCATTAATTTATTTAATTTTTTCATATTCTTCCCTTTTATTAACGAATTACCCGATTTTGAGATTTACCGAACAGAAATAAAAATTCAAAAAAAAATTTGAAATTGTTAAATTTAAGATTACTAAATTTATTTGTGAATTTCTGGCGTTAATGTTATATATTTTTCATATTTATTTTCTTAAAAAAAATTGTTACAGTTGTTGAATTTATGGTTGCTATATTTTTTGTTAAATTTTTTCATTATTTTTATCTTTGGGATGAACCGAAAAAAATAAAAAACATTGTTGAAAACTAATTTTTACATATGAAAAAGTTATTTGTTGAAGTTAATGTGTGTTCGTACCTTAGAACATGCATATTGGGTTGTACATGTTCATTATGTATCTTTGGAAAAAATTGTTTCTACTCTTCTAAATCACAATCCGCGCCATGGAATCAAGAGCAAAGAGGCCCCGCATCAGACGTGGCATAAAGGCATCGTGCAAGAGACGTCGTCCAACTGCAAGTGGCATCAACGAAGGCATACACACATGAAACGTGGCATGTTTTCATCTAGAAAGTGACATCAGTGTCGACCAATGAGAGGAAACATCATCTGTAGCATTGATCATCAGGCAAGCAATGTTGGCGAACAATAGGCAGCATCAGCCAATGCATGCACGCATGAGCTGTGGTGTGTGTGCATCAACTTGGCGACATCGGCGTAGGGAAATGAGATGCACCATCAGCCAAGGACTATGCTCTTCAAGCAAGAAACGTCGGCCAAAAACAAGCAGTAGCATCTAGGCAACATTGGTCGTGGACAGCCCACATTAGTCTTGGCCTGTGCACATTGCCCAAGTGACATTGTCTATAGACTACCCATATCTGTTGTTGTTAGTGCACATAACTCATTCATTTCTGGATGTGGACTCCCCTTAGCGCCCCTGTCCTGCACACGATACTCAGCCGACGTCAGGCATTTTCTTCACACATTACCTTTGGCCATCACAAAAGGGTTAGCTGACGTTAGGTTTGGCCTTTATGCATCACTTTTGGCTTGCACACCATGGTTATCCCACATCAGATGTTTCCTGCTTCTAATGCCTCTTTCCTGTATACAATGGTCATTCGACGTCAAGTGTGGCCTATCCTCATTGCATTTTACTTGCAAACATTATCAACCGTCATGTGTGGCTTGACCACAATATTTGTCTTGTACACGATGGTCAACCGACGTTGGTCCTATTATTCCAGAGTCGTCTTTAACATTTACAAACCGGACATCAGACGTCAAACGTTGCCTGTCAGCATCGTCTGTGGCATGCACACATTAATATACCAACGTTGAACGTGGAGTGCCAAAATTGATCATTGCCTACACATTTCTTGGGTGACGTCGGGTATGGAATTCTACCATCATCCATGATTTGTGCACATCGCTCAATCATCGTCTGGCGTGAAGTGCACACATCGATCTTGGCAGACAAACTACGGTTAGGCAACGATAGGTGTTCCCTTCCCCCACTGTCTTTGGCCTTCACAATGGTGAGTTGACCTCGGGTATTGCCTGCACCAATCGCCTATGGCCTGTACACAATGGTCAAACAACGTCGAGCTGGCTTACCCGCATCGCCTTTGGCCTTCACACAAGGAACAACCAATGTCGAACTTCTACCGGTAAAAGCCAAAGCCTGAATGAATCTGACATGCCATTTGCGCATCTGACAAACAACATCAGCCTATGGCATGCGGCTTCAGCCAAAACCGAAACACACAGACGTGGAATGTGCGTATTTGTCAAGCGAAGTCTGCCGATGGAATGCGGTATAATCCAAACCCTACAGACATTACATGTGTGTATCTCAAAAGCAACGTCGGACAACTTCATGCATCATCTGCCAAGGCATGCACGCCTCAACCATGTTTTGTGCACACTGATTCAGTGACTTCAACATTTTTTTGAACGCATCGTCTAGACGACATCAGCTGTGAACTGCGTGTATCATCCAAGCGACATTAGACAACGTTAGGAAGCAACAACCAAGACATGTATGCATCAGTCATGGCATATGTGCATGGACTTAGCAAGATATAACCCATGGCGTGTGTGAATCTGCTGGGCTAAATCGATATCGGCCAATGCTAGGGCATCAACCAAGGCTTGTGTGCAATAGGGCATGTACACATCTGGCAAGCAATGTTGGCCAATAAAATGTAGCATCAACCTAGGCCTGCACTTATCGATCGTGTCATGTGTGCATGGTCTAGGAAACATTTGCATCGGACAATATCAGGCAGCGTCAGCCAAGAACTTCGTGCTTCAAGCAAGCAATATTGGAAGATTTAAGGAAGCATGAGCCGTGGTGCGTGTGGATCGGTAGGACGACATCGGCGTCAACAAATGGATGGAAGCATCAACCAAGTCATATGTTCTTTAGGCCAACTATTTCGTCCAAGCAACATTTTCCTTGGACTACTGCATCGACCGTGGCCTATGCACATTGCTCAGACAACTTCGGGCATGGCCTGGTCGCATCAGCCATCGTCTGTGCACATCACTCAGCGGTCATCGGGTTTGGTCTTCTTGTGTCGCCCTTGTCGTGCACATAAAGGGAAGTTGATGTCGCATATGAGCTGCGTGTATCAGCCATAGCCTACGCATTGCTCAACCAATGTCAGTTGTGGATTGCCTGCATCGGCCAAACTTGTGTACATTATCAGCTGTCATTGGACGTGGAATGCTGACATCGGCCTTGGCCTACAGAAGATGGTCAGGTGGCATTGGACCTTACTTTCCCCCATTGCTTTTGGCCTTCACAAAGGTAAGCTCACGTCAAGCATTTCCTCCTCCTATTGCCTTTGTTCATCACACAACAGTCATTCGATGTTAGTCATGAACTTCCCGAATAGACTTTGGCCTACACACAATGGTCATCCGACGTTAGACTTTGCCCACCCGCGCGTTTGACCTAAAACAATGATAAGTCTATATCGGACGAGGGATAAACCCATCGTCTGTGTTCTGCAAATATCGATCAGTCGACATCAGACATGGCCTGCACGCATCAATTTTCAAACGTCTATTGTGGCTTGCAAACATCTTTAGTATCCTGCACACATCAGTCTTACAATGTGAAACGTGGTTTGGCCGCATAACCAATGTCTAGCAAACTTCTATCACCCGATGTCTAACGTGCCTACCCATATCGTCTGTGGGTTGCAGTTGTCAGATGTGCAATGTCGTATGCAGCGACAATGATCGAGGTCTAGTTGAAAACATGTTGATGTCCAGGCCGTAAAAAATATAAAAAAGTGTGAAACACCCTTCCTCCATAACAATATATACACCTATTTTCCATCATCTATTCTTAAAGTTTCCGCCTCAAATGGTTCTTTCGTACCCATTACATTACATTTACGATTCATACAATATTAAAATATCTTTTATTCGTACAAATATTTCTCTATCACTAATTTCACATGTTTAAAAGTATTTTCATATTTTTCCAACTTTTAGTCATATTTAATTTTTTTTTGGTTTTTATTTTTTATGTTAGTTTTTAAAATTAATATTAAAGATATTGTTGAACTTAAAGTTATTATATTTATGTGAGAAATTTTGGCGTTAATTTTATAATTTTTTTCATATTCTTCCCATTTAATTAATTAATTACACAATTTGGAGATTTAACGAACAAAAATAAAAATTCAAAATAACTATTAAAATTATTGAATTTAAGGTTACCACATTTATTTGTAAAATTTTGGCGTTAATATTATATTTTGTTTCATATTTTTCCCTCTTTATCATTTAATTACCCATTTAAAAGATTTACCGAAATAAAATAAAAATTAAAAAAAAATATTGACGTTGTTGATTTTATGGTTGTTATATTATTTGTTGAGTTTTGGCATTATTTTTTATCTTTGGGATTAACTTAAAAAAATAAAAATACATTGTTGAAAACAAATTTTTATATATGAAAACATTGTTTTTTTGAAGTTGATGTGTATTCGTACCTTGGAACGTGCATATTTGGGTTGTACATGTTCATTACGATTATCTGGAAAAAATGATCTATAATCTTCTAAGTCACAATCGCGCCACGGAATCAAGAGCAAAGAGGGCCTGCATCAAATGTGGCATGTGGGCATCGCACAAGTGACATCAGCCAACTGCAAGAGACATCAACCAAGGCATGCACAGATCGAAAGTGGCATGTTTGCATCTAGTGCGAACTTTTGGCGTTAATTTCATAATTTTTTCATATTCTTGCTGTTTTATTAATTAATTACGCAATTTCAAGATTTAACGAACAAAAATAAAAATTCAAAAAAACTGTTGAAATTGTTGAATTTAAGGTTACCACATTTATTTGTAAAATTTTAGCGTTAATATATTATTTTGTTTCATATTTTTCCCTCTTTAATAATGAATTACCCATTTTCAAGATTTACTGAAACAAAATAAAAATTAAAAAAATATATATTGAAGTTGTTGAATTTATGCTTGTTATATTTTTTGTTGAGTATTGGCATTATTTTTTTATTTTTGGGATAAACTTAAAAAAATAAAAAACATTGTTGAAAACTAATTTTTATATATGAAAACATTGTTTGTTGAAGTTAATGTGTGTTCGTACCTTTGAACGTGCAAATTTGGGTTGTACATGTTCATTACGAATCTGTGGAAAAAATGATCTATACACTTCTAAGTCACAATCGCGCCACGGAATCAAGAGCAAAGAGGTCCTGCATCAAACGTGGCATGTGGGCATCGCACAAGCCACATCGGCCAACTGCAAGCGGCATCAACCGAGTCATGCACACATCGGATGTGGCATGTTTGCATCTAGAAAGCGAAATCAGTGTCGACCAATAATAGGAAACTTCATCCGTAGCCATTGCGCATCAGGCAAGCAACGTTGGCCAACAATAGGCAGCATCAACAAATGCATGAACTCATTTGTTATGGTGTGTGTGCATCAGTTGGGAGACATCAGTGTATGGCAACGACATACACCATCAGCCAAGGCCTACGCACTTCTAGCAAGAAAGGAGTCCAACAAAAAGCAGCATCAGCCAGGCGACATTTGTCGTGGACCACCCATATAATTCTTGGCTTGCGCAAATCACCCAGGTGACATTGTCCATAGAGTGCCCATATCGGCCGTTGCTTGTGCACATCACTCATTTATTTTCAAACGTGGACTCTTCCCATCGACCTTGGCCTGGACACAATAGTTAGACGATGTTTGACATTTCCTGCCCGCATAACCTTTGGCATTCACACAATGGTTAGATGACGTCGGGTTTGGCCTCTCTATATTACCTTTAGCCTGCACACAAAGGTTTACCCACATCAGGTGTTTCCTACTTGAAACATATTTGGCCTTCATACAATGGTCAACCAATGCCGTATGTGTCCTACCTGCATCGCATTTGTCTAGAAAAACAATGGCCAGCCGACGTCCGACATAGTCTTCCTTCATCGCCTTTGGCCTGCACACAATGGTCAGTCGGCGTCATGAGTGGCTTGCCCGCGTTACATTTATCTTTTACACGATGGACAAATGAGGTCTATCGTAGTATTCATGCATCGCATTTAGCATTCATACAATAGAGAATTAACGTTGAGCGTGGCCTGTCAGCATCGTCTTTAGCCTATACACATTAGTCTACAAATGTCGAATGTGATGTGCCAACATCGTTCATTGCCTACATATTTCTCAGCTAACATCGGGTGTGTACTGCCAACATTATCCATTACTTATGCACATCACTCAGTCTTCGTTAGTCGTGGAGTGTGCACATCGCTCCTGGCTGACAAACTACGGTTAGGAAATGATGGGCGTTCCCTTCCCTCACTACCTTTCGCCTTCACAATGGTCAGCAGACATCGGGCATTGCCTGCACCCATCGCCTTTGGCCTACACAAAATGGTCAATCAATGTCGGGCGTGGCCTACCCGCATCTCCTTTGGCCTGCATACAATGGACAACCGATGTCGTCCATGGTCTGCCCGTAAAAGCTAAAGTGTGAGTGCATCTAACTTGGCATTTGCGCATCTGGAAAACAATATCGGCCTATGGCATGCGGCTTCAGCAAGGCCATAATGCACTGACATGGAATGTGCCTATTAGGTAAGCAACGTCTACCAATGGAATGCGTCATAAGCGAAACCCTACATGCACAAACATTAAATGTGCGTATATCACATACAACGTTGGCATACGACATGCATAATCTTCCAAGTCCTGCAAGCCTTAACCGTGTTGTGTGCACACACCTTGGATTACTTCACTCTTGGTTCAAAGGCATCGTACAAACAACATCAATTGTGGCTTCAGTACATCGGCCAAGCGACATTAGCCAATGGGAGGAAGCAACATCCAAATCATGTACGCTTCAGTCGTGGCATCGACTAAGCGAGACATAACCAATGGATTGTGTGTATTGGCTACTATAAATCGATATCAGCCAATGCTAGGCACTATCAACCAAGGCTTTTGTGCTTTGGGCAAGCTACATCGGACAACGACAGGCAGCATCATCCAAGCCTGCACGCATCTGACAGGGCATGTACGCATCTGGCAAGCAACCTTGGCCATTAAAATGTAGCATTAACCAAGGCCTGAACTTATCTATCATGGCATGTGTGCATCGGCTAGGAAACATTCGCATCGACCAACCTCAGGAAACGTCAACAAGGCCTTCGCGCTTCGGGCAAGCAACATTGGAATATGGAAAGAGCATCATCCGTAGCATGTGTGCATTGGTAGGGCGATATTGGCATCGGTAATGGAAGGTAGTATCAGCCAAGTAATGTGTTCATTCAGGCCAACGACATCGTCCAATGTGAAGAGGCCTCTACTAGGCAACATTAGTCGTAAACTGCTTCATCGACCGTGGCCTATGCAAATTGCTAAGCCGATGTCGGGTGTGGACTAGTTGCATCAGCCATAGTCTATTCACGTAACTCAGTGGTCGTCAGGTGTTGCTTTACTTTATCGCCCTTGCCTTGCACATAAAGGGCAGTTGACATCGGATGTGCGTTGCGTGTATCGGCCATAGCCTACATATTACTCAATCAACTTCAGTTATGGAATGCCCGCATCGGCCATGGCTTGTGTACATCGCTCAATTGTCATTGGGCGTGGGCTGCCCGCATCGCCCTTGGCCTACAAAATACGGTCAGGTGACATTGGACCTTATCTGAACCCATCGCTTTTGGCTAGCACAATGGCCAGCTGACGCCAGGCTTTGCCTTTGTTCTTTACACAATGGTCGGCTGACGTCGGAAGTGACTGTCCCGCATTGCCTTTACCCGGCACACAATGGTCATCCGACGTTGGACTTTGCCTGCCCGCACGTTTGGCCTACACACAACAATCAGTCGATTTCGGATGTAGGTTGCACCTCTCATCTGTATTTTGTGAACATCGTTCAAACGGCAACGGATGTGGACTGCACACATCGTCTCTACTCTGCAAACATCAATTTTCCTACGTCTAATATGACCTGCCAACATCGTTATTATCCTACACACATCAGTCGTCGAATGTCAAACGTTGTTGGACACAACACCATTCGGCAGCACACTTTGGTCACTCGAAGTCGCACGTGCCTACTCGCATCCTCAATGGTTTGAAGTTGTTATATTTGCAACGTCGCATGCAACGACATTAATCGGGGTGTAGTTGACAACATGCGGATGTGCAGGCCATAAAAAATCAAAAGTGTGTGAAACACTCTTCCTCCATAGCAGCATATACATCTATTTTCCATCATCCATTCTCAACGTTTTCACCTTACATGGTTCTTTTGTACCAATTTCATTACATTTATGATTAATACAATATTAAAACATCTTTTATTTGTACAAATATGTATCTATCATTAGTTTCACATGTTTAGAAGCATTTTCAAGCATTTTCATATTTTTCCAACTCTTAGTCATTTTTTCAAATTTAATTTTTTATTTTTATTTTTTAATGTCACTTTATAAAAATTAAAATTTATGATATTTTTAACTAAATGTTATTATATTTATGTGATTTTGGCATTAATTTTATAATTTGTTCATATTCTTCCCTTTTTATTAATTAATTATCCAATTTCGAGATTTACCAAACAGAAATAAAAAGTAAAAAAAACTATTGAAATTGTTGAATTAAAGGTTACTACATTTATTTGTGAATTTATGACATTAATTTTATATTTTTTTTTTCATATTTTAAGCTCTTTATTAATGAATTACCCATTTTCAAGATTTACCGAAATGAAAATAAAAATGAACAAAATTATTGAAGTTGCTGAAATTTATGGTTGCTTTATTTTTTGTTATATTTTGGCATTATTTTTATCTTTGGGATTAATCAAAAAAATAAAAAAACATTGTCGAAAACTATTTTTTGTATATGAAAAAGTTGTTTGTTGAAGTTATTAATGTGTTTTTGTACCTTAGAACGTGCATATTTGAGTTGTACATTTCATTATGAATATCTGGAAAAATTATCTCTACTCTTGCAAGTCACAATCCGCGCCATGAAATAAAGAGCAAAGAGGGCCCGCATAAAACGTGGCATGTGGGCATCGCACAAGCGATGTTGGCCAACTGCAAGCGGCATCAACCAAGCCAAGCACACATTGGATGTGGCATGTTTGCATATAGAAAGCGACATCGTTGTCGACCAATGAAAGGCGACATCATCCGTAGTCATTGTGCATCGGGCAAGCAACATTGTCCAATGATAGGTAGCATCAGCCAATACATGCACACATGAGTTGTGGTGTGTGTGCATCAGCTGGGCAACATCGGCGTAGGGAAACGATATGCACCATAAGCTAAGGCCTATGCTCTTGAAGCAAGCAACATCGGCCAACAACAAGTAGCCTCAGCCAGGCGACATTGGTCGTGGACCGCCCACATTATTCTTGCCAGTGCACACCACCCAACTTACTTAGTTGATAGGCTGCCCATAGCGGTCGTTGCTTGTACACATTGCTCATTTATTTTTGGACGTGGACTCCACGCATCGTCCTTGGCATGCACAACCTTTGTCTTGAACAATGTCACATCCAAAGAGCACCCCCTAGAAGTAACATGGTGTACTTGACCTCCAGAGGTCTTATACAAGACCATAATTATCATTCATTGCATTTAAATAGTAAATTTAGCGGAAATTTAAAACTTTTTTGTGTCCTGAACACTGTCACATCCGGGGAGAACCCCCTAGAAGTAACACGGTGTACTTGACCTCTCAGAGGTCTTATACAAGACCATAGTTATCATTCATCGCATTGACATAGTAAATTTAGCGGAAATTTAAAAATTTTCATGGCACATCATATTTTAGAAACTTAACTTCATATATATATATATATATATATATATATATATATATATATATTTAAGTCATAATACATATTTTGACTCTCAGTATCTTTTCCATCTTAGACTCAACAACCTTAGAATACATTAGGGACACAGTCCTTAAAACATAAGACATATTATACAACTTTTAATAAACTATACATTAAAGACAAAAGTAGGGAATCCTTTGAACTTAAGGACCCCTTTCCTTGAGCTTGGGAATCACATATCAAGCTCCTTAATCATAGACATTCATTAATCATACATAACCTGTACTTTGTATAAAATGGTAGAGAAAAATCAAATTATTACAAGATTGCACTAAGTATGGCAACCATGTAAAACATGCATTTAAAAAGGGACATTTTCTAGAAATCATAGTTAATGTATTTTTGAATAAATCTTTCTAAAACCTTTAGACAATAGCATTCATATACTTCATATACACATATTCAAAGGCCAAACATCACATAAAATCATATATAGAATTTATAACATTTTTGAGGCACAGTACAATATGCTCTTTTTCCCTTAACAGTGAACCATCTTCTCTTTTGTTTATTAACTTTCCAAGTAACCTTTCAGTGATACTTGGTGCAACGCTCACCTTAAGACGACAAGGAAACATACATATAACCTACCTAAGCCAACACATATCATTTTATAAGTTTAATCTATCAAAGACACATTTAGGTCAAGGCCTTAGGATCATTACAGTAAGCTACATCAAGTTACACATATATTTACTTCTTTGCATATTAATCATTATTAGACCTTGTTCATGACCCTTATCTTAGTGTACTAGTGGAATGAATATATAGAACCCCATAACCCCATATATTCTTACTAAACCCTTCATGAGACCACAAATCATAACATTTAATTCATACATCAACATGTAAGTGAAGGCAACTTCATTCATGTTAATATAAGACCTTCATCGTATAGTCATTTAGACCAACATGCATATAAGGATAGAAAAACATCATATATATTCATACCATGAATATCTTCATGACAAGTAGACCATTACTACAAATTCATGCATATATATATGGACCTAAACATAATCGTACATATTAGGTAACCTTCCTAGGACTTCCTAAAAAAGTACTTTTGCAATGTCTAGATGGGTTCATTACTTCCACCTATCCTAAGTAACTTACCTTAATTCCTCCTCGTAAGGATACTATTCATTTACTTCCATTGTCATGTTACTTTAGGGAATCTATAGCCTTAACCGACACTAAGACAATGGGTGCTAAACATGGAATTTGGTGTTGTAGAGCCTTACACCAATGGAAGGTGTTCCTACCTAGACAAGGTAGAACATTAACACATGATAGCATGTTAAGTGATATCACATTGCTAGATCCTATGTGGCAAGCCAAGATATGGAACTTGGAGGTACATGTGAAAACCCTCTTTATGTCAAGATTGGGCATCATTGTTATTCACTTATGGAAACCCTATTTATGCCTATTTAGGCATTGTGGTTATCCACCTAATGAGATTTATGGTAGGCATTCCTTTCCACATTGGAAAGGGACAAACACTCATATTGAAGTTCACTCGGTGCTAAGCTAAGTTCCCTTTATTGAAAAGCCATTATTACATTACTTTTATAAAATATAGGCTTAGGAGAGTCATCCCCTCATCTTGTTAGCTCATATGTCATAGATGAAAGTTTATCAACCTAAGTCATATGAGAAGATCGTTTCACATGGACATAGAATAGATATTAGCACTATCTACTTTATGATACACTTGAGCACACTTTCAAGGCTCCTCTATTGACTAGATTATCATTCATATGTGTGTGTATATATATGTGAGCAAACATTTCGCATAATACATCAAGTCACACGTGTTCATACATTCATATTCATATATATATAAACCAAAACTAGAACTATCCGATGAAGGTACACATGTGCAATGAATAGGCAAAGTCACCTACCCTTGCCCATACTAGTACACCTATCAAGTCATCCTAGCTAAGGAAACACATATCATACTTTCATAAACATCATCTTAACATGCATATTAGTAGACACTAGTGAATATGAGAACTGCCTTTTATTTAAACACCATTATTTGTACTACTTGTAACATGAATGTAAAGTGTGTGTGTGAGTACATTTGTCAACATGATCAACATAATGTCTATCAACAACACATTGACTCAGACACCCTCTTAGACCATTATACTCTATAAAGCATAAACCACACAACACACAATAGCATTGGAAACAAGTAACTTCATATTACACTTAAGACTCCTAACTTGTGCTATTCATGCATTCACATAGGGGTACATAGGCAAGGTATTATTTACCATTTTAAATCATCGATGACACCACCTATACTTTAATCTAAGATGGATATAAACATGCTTATACAATAGCCATACAACCTAGATCACAACTAAAATGGGAAAGTAGGCATAAACTTCACATGGTGTAATCATCATAACTACATATTCATATATTCATCAATTTGTCTTTTAAGGACATAATCAACACATATATAATGAAAATAAATAAAAAACCACCACCATAAGTGGACCATACCATACAATGCCATACAAGGCTTCATCAACTACATTACTCTAAACAAGTAGAAGTATAGGGCAATTCTTACCAATCCTTTAGCCTTTGGTAACTATTGACCATTAATACTCTTTCATCAATAAGGACAGTATATAAAACATAATAATATTATACGAAGTCATGCATAAGCTACTTCAAGGCCATGCCACAAACTAGTACAACATATCATTAACATGATAGAATATAGAAGGACATAGACCATCAACCAATTTCACTTACATGGAGTATAGATCATATTTCATCAATAATATCAATCGAAGTCAGTAGCTAATCATACACTTAGTGATAACGAAATCATGCTTACAGCACTTCAAGATAAAGCTTCCAACATAGGCATTAGGCTTATTAATTCACTATAATATAGAGGAATCAGCCAATACTATTGATTCTCTAAGGCCTTGATCATCAATCATATTTTAACAATATTGTACATGTTAGAAAGTAGCTAATTAGGTCATTACTCGAAGAAATAATGCTTCACATAATCTAAAAATATGGATGACATCAAAAACATAGTATTATCAATTGATACATTAAAAGAACTAGATCAATTCATGCCAATTATTCTTTACTTTGATCATACGAGATTCCTATCCACAATTCAATCATAATGTAACCTAAAACAGTGGCTACAAGCAACCTAACGTACTTCAAGGTCTTACAACAATCAACATAAAACCAACCTTACGGTGAATACATAGATGATATACTAACCATGTTGAATTCTTCATACATTGATCATCATGGATCTTTCAATATCAATTAACAATCAACTAAAATAAATTACAGTAGATGTAGAGAATTCAATGTAAGAAAATCACAATTGAACTATTAACAAGTCATGATCACAAATCCCATGCAAGGCTGAATAGATTTAAGGAAGGAGCATGGGTTCATCATGCAATTGGAGTAAAATCACGTTCAAACAAATATATTATAATCAATTCATCATTATTTAACCATTTAAAACGTTTTTAGAAAGAACCCATTGAAAGATTGAAAGATTGATCATATAATCTTATTTGAAAACTTTGGGAAGAACTCTCCAAGCGCAAGTTTACTTACAGATGAAAGATCACCATACCTTTGTCTAGTTGAAAACATCTAAAAATTGATGATTCATTCATGGAAATCCAATCTCCAAGTAGTTCTTTACCTTTACCAACAATGGTGGTTTCAGGGGAGAATATTTTTGGAGGGAAAATTCCAATTTTGTGGAAAAGGATTTGGAATGGGTTCTTCACGTGTTTGATACCTTTTATACACCCAATATAGGTAAATTAATTAACTAGAATCGGTTTAGGAAGTGGGGTGAATTTCCCATCACCCCTTAAATGAAACAGACACAATACAATAGCTACAGGCCACCATCAACGGAACACATCGATTGGCCATTAGTAAATCGACTAGCCGTCCTTTGGCTTCTGGTGATTGGTCCTTAGCCAAATTTTGGGAGTTTGCATCAACGATACCTCACAAACGAGATGTTGAATGACAAATTGGCCGTCGTTTGGTTCATCGATTGACGTTGCCAAGGCAGTGTCTCGACCAACTTTGGTTCCTTATTGTGGGGACTTTTACGGGGCCCTTTAGAAGTCGTACCAGATGTTTCCAACGTAAATACAACACTTAACAAGTTTTAGACCAACCACATGAGTTCCACTAAAAAAAATTACACGTAACTTATCCAAACAGGCTAGGCCCCATCAAGACACACATTGAGCGTCTTAAGGGCTATCTTTCGAACGCCTTGGATGTTCTTGGTCGTTTGACCTCCAAACTTCTCGAAGATGCATATACCATATTTAAACATCATTATAAATAATTTTAAGACTTTATAAGTCATGAAATATAATATGTAAACATGCAAGGATACATGAGACACATAGGTGACTAGTCATCGAACGTCTTGGTCGTTCCTTGACGTTTGACTTCCAAATCACCTTAAACATTACACACTGCCTCTAAACAATATTATAAGTCATTTTTGCACCTTATAACCTTGATACTAATATGTTAGTCTCTAGAAACCCTAACTAATCTTGGGGTCTTACACACAATGGTTAGCCCATATCAGATGTTTCCATCTTCCAACGCCTTTGGCCTGCATAAAATGGTCAGTCGATGCCTGGTGTAGCCTACTCGCATTGCATTTGTCTTGCAAACAATTGTCAGCCTACGTCCAACATAGTCTTCCTGCATTGCCATTGGCCTGCACAAAATAGTCAGGCAAAGTCATATGTGGCTTGCTCGCATCGAATTTGTCTTGTACACAATGTTCAACCAACATCGGTCATAGTATTCCAACATTTCCTTTCTTTTAACATTCACACAACAAACAATCGACGTCGAACGTGTCCTGTCAGCATTGTAAGTAGCTTGCACATATAAGTCTACCAACGTGAAACGTGGCGTGCCAGCATCGTTGGTAGGCTACACATTTCTCAGCTGACGTCGGGTGTGGACTGCCAGTATCAGCCATTACTTGTGCACATTGCTCAGTCGTCATCAGTCGTGGAGTGCGCACATTTCTCTTGGACAACAAACTACAGTTCGACGATGATGGTCATTCCCTTCCCCCATTGCCTTTCACTTTCATTAAGGGCATTCGACGTCGGGCAATGCATGCATCCATCGCCCTTGGCCTGCATACAATGGTCAATACACTGAGTGTGGCCTACCTGCATCCCCTTTGGCCTTCACACAACGTACAATCGACATTGAACGTGGTCTTCCTGTATAAACCAAAGCCTGAACTCATCTTATGTGGAATTTACGCATTAGGAAAACAATATTGGCCTATGTCATGCGGCTTTAGCCAAGGCCTGAATGCACGGACGTGGAATGTGCATATTTAACAAGCATATTTCGCCAATGGAATGCGATATAGGTTTCACACCCTGAAACCACACCCTAGAAGTTAGGGTCAATCTTGGATTGCAACCGGCATACATGACCTCTCGGAGGTCTTGTACAAGCCCTTAGATACTATTAATCACATAAACATAATGAAAAGTAGTGTGGAATTAAAACTTTTCATAGAACATATCATAGTCTCTAAAAACTCTCTCATATAATGTAATCAGAAATACTAAATCTCAATCTCAACAAAATTAAGATACAAGAGTACTTTTGGGACACGACCCATACATCAATAAGAAACATAAAAGACATCTATGACCTCGAATCAAATGAGGACATACTTCAACTTCTTTTGAACGATGCTACGCTTTAAGTCTTCTTCCCATATGCTCCTCACCCTAGTGACAACTATAGAATAGATAAAAACATCGATTAGTACAACCACATGTACTAAGTATGACATAATGCATAAAAATTATAAAAATGGACATTTAGTAGAAATATGAATATTTTCTTTTAAAATTCATATTATAATCAGAAGAACAACATTGAAGAACTTAGAAACACATTAGATAACATTTAAACTATTTAACTTAATTTTTTATCTAACTTAACAGTGAGCTATATTCCCTGTACAGTGAATTACAGTGAAAGATCTTTTCCTTCCTTTTAACACTTTTTAGCGTGTAGTCTTCTTAATAAAACCTATCCTAGGACCCACTTTAGCAACACAAAGAGAGACCGCCCATAAACCTCTCTAAGCAGACCTAAATGACCTTTAAGAATACTTATAATGAGACAGATAAGATAATATGACATTCTCCTTCCAAAGGCTATCAAAAGACCTACTTAAGTATATCAATAATATAACATCCATGATTTACCTCTTCAAGTCTACCTAAGTAATCCTTTAGACTACCAAGGCTTACATTATGTCGACATAATCAACCATTTCCCTAACTAGAATAATACCTCAAGACTTCCAAAGTTAAGATATGAAGAGATTATCGCTTATTCCCTCTTCACACTTTAGCTAAGGAATCTTTAAAACACTTTAGATTAGGTACTCATTCATATACATACTTCATAACATAAGGCATTAGTTCATTAGTGCACTTCAGACTCATACATCACATAAATGACATTCAACTAATGGTCTTGGACAAGACCTATGGACTCTTACTAACACCTTCAAAGCCTAGTGTGCAATGTCTAGATAGCGTCCCATACCACCACCTAAACTTCATTGAACTTCTCTAATGCTAGTAAGTATCCGACATGATGAGAATAGGCAATAACCGACATAGACCATGATATCTCGACATGATATCCGGAGTTCTAACCTACTCCGACGAGGGTGTTCTACTTGACAAGGGTAGAACTTAGACACATCCCATGTAGGCACATGTTTAAGGAATATGAAGGTAATGCTTTTTAATCTAGTCTCATTTTTTAACTAGAACTACTTCCCTTACCATACTCACTCGGTGCTAGCCTTCTTTCACGTAGAGTAATTCACACTTAAAGTTAATATAAAAGGGTTCTGTATCTATTTCATAACCCAATTACATTTACCCTACCAAAGAGGTCCTTTGAGATTACCTTACAATAGCGAAAAGAAGCTCATGATGACTTTCCTAAGGGTGAATATGATGTCATTCCAGCCAATTAAGCTTAAATCCATCATTCCTTTACTTTGAAGGATAATGTTACTTCTAACGACTTCAACATTTACAACGTTACCACTAGGTTCAAGGTTTCACTGAAAAAACTCTCTTAACATCATTAAAGGGCATATGTCATTCATACATACAAGACTAAGAAACTTTAGCATCCTAAGTAAATACATCACATATTCATATTCATACTTTCATCAAGCAAGGGACACAAGTCAACCAAGACAAAGCACCAAATACTTTACCTTAACACACGTTATATGTCATTCTAGAAGCACATAGAAGTAACTATTATCATCTTTAAGTTATCCTATACACTATAATAACATCATCAATATGACTATCATAGAATCATATAGTCAAGTAAGAATAACCACGACTTAACCCTAAGACTATACATACAAGGGAAAAGTCATAGTCCAACATGATCAACTAATTAGCATTAATAGAAGAACAGATATATGACTTCACATATAGATAGATATTGTCATTATTCACATAATCATCTACACAAATAGCCACATTACTTTAAGTAGTTGCCGACAAGGCCTTTATCATTATAATACATATAGTAACACTCACAAGGCCACATCAATTGAAAGTAAAGCACATAACACCACCACCATAAGTGGAACATACCAATCACAATTTAATTGAAGTATAATTAACATCAAAATAAATGAAATAGGGAAGCTTACCACCACATCATACACAATACCTCAATCCAATGCCAAATCATTCAATTCGATATCACAAGGCCCTTACCCATGGCCATAATCAACGATTCAACATTATTGTAACAATATTCATGAAACTAGGTCAAATTAATACATATTTGTCAATCCAAAACAACCTAGATATTAATTTATTTAAACTATAACATTATTAGACAGCCCATAGAAATCTACACCATCATTCATCAACATTAGATCAATATAAACTAACTAATAACTTAGTCAAAAACTATGGTTCATATAATTAATTACTTTATAGGTTATTTTATTTATATCATCAATAAAATATCAATTCAATCGTTATTCAATATTTAGAAATCATTAATCCAAGAAACCATAGAATAGATCATAAAATTGGACAATTCAACTTGGAAACTTTAGAAAACTTCTTGTGAGTTGAAATCCTTAATGAAGAGTGTTTCACGGATAAAAATCCATTCCTTGATGAATCTAATTATTCACTTTGATGAATAATCTCCACTCAATTCGTCAATCGAAGCCCTTCATTGAGTTTTGACTCCAATGGTGTTCTAAAGAGAATTCTAAGGGATTTGGGTTGTTGATTTGGAAGAATGAAATATTCTAAGTGTTAAACACTTTTTACCCATTTAAAATACCTAAAATACCCACAGTAACCGACAATACCCTTATTTGGAAGAGGGAAAATTACAAGTTCATCCCTCAACTTACAGTGAACCTGCGCATAACACAAACCCAAACGACGGGGCGTAGGTCCACACACGAGCCGTCCTATCCTCCGTCAATAGATTCAGAGACTGGAAAGTGGATGTTCAGCTCCCCAAGCTAAGTACTAGAAGAAAACCACCACCTACGGGCCTTCGACTAGGCCACAGGTTGTTGTTTGCCATCCGTAGGTGGGACTGCGTTGGGCAATTTTGGCCACCAACATAGGTCCTTCCTCAACGACCCTTGGTTGGTCCTTGGGAATGTTTTCCCAGATGTTTCCATCCCAAACATGATAGTATAGGAGTTAAGAACCTCTAACATGAATTTAATCCAAAAGAAACACGTAAAACTCTACAAAACATGCTTAGACACACAAGGTCATTTCAAGGCAATATATTCGAATGTCATGGACGTTTGACCGCCGAACTTCACGAAACGTGACACACTACCTATATAAATCATTATAAATCATTTAAAATTTTTATAACCTCATAAATCACACATAAACACAAAGAACTACTTATTCAGTCACATAAGTGACTTAGTTATCGAACGTCTTGGTCGTCCCTTGAAGTTTGACTTCCAATGCCCTTAAACTCTTAGGCACTACCTCCTTAACACATAATAGACATATTTAGGAAGTTAGACCATCAAGACCAACATGTTAGGCTCTAGTTTACCTAAGTCAGTTTCGTGGTCTTACAATCTCCCGCACTTGGACAACATTCGTCCTCGAATAACACTTGCCACTCTCCGAACACTTCCAAGAATAGAGATTTAACTAGCAGATCATGACCATAACATATAACCAATAATATAAAATAAAACATCAATTTCACATAGTCAAGAGATTTAAAACACAACAAGAAATTAGAAAACAATTCGATAACTCATCATGCTATAAAACTCACATTCTTCATTCCAAGTAACAAAAACTCATTTTATATTCAATATCATACTGATATATATCATTTCTAACAACATTACAATAATTTTAGACCATGAATCCAATTAGTCACATTTTCAAAAATTTAACAGTGAGCAGTTTTCCAAGCTACAGTGATTTTTACAAATTTTTCAAAAATGAAACTTTTAGGCAATTCATGATAGAAAAAAAGCTAATATGCAAAATAACATCATATAAAAATATCTTACAACATATTCATGGATTCATAAAATACACAATGCATGAAGTTAATGAAATTCAGTTTCAACAAAACTCCTAAACAACATATATATGAAACATACTTTCATAACTTTCTGTACCATCTACTAGCCATACTCCCTACTATGAAGGAACTCATATCACTAAAAAATAAATGCAAGGACTTACCATCATCATAATCACCATCATCCGTCTTCTCTCCTCTAGTCCGAAGTGAATCGAAACGCCTCTTTGATGGAGAATCATCCTTTGGAACACTAGAAGCTACTAGCTTACCCTCTTTTTCCCAAGAATCAATATTAAGAATATCTCTCATTCTACGTCCTTTCTTGCCACAACCATAGCAACTACCGTTACCCCGTAGACACTCACCATAATGCCACTTTTCACAAGTGACACATGTAGGTTTGGCATTTTGAGAACCAACTCCTTTCTCCAATTTCACCTTAGCATTTCTAGGCTCTTCTTGACCTTGGGCCCTCTTCTTAGATATAGATTACTCTTGGTCAGTAGAACCAACCCTTTTTAAGTTTCTTGCTATCCTCCTAAGTTTAGACTCTTCAATTAATTTTCCATACAGCATGAGTCTAACTAGGGTCATATCATCATGTAGCATTGTCGTACAAAATTACTCCCTCACTAGATCGACTACACCCATCACAAAATGACTCATTTCATCCCTTGGATTAGACACAAGGGATGGGGCATATCTAGATAACATAGTAAACTTCAAAGAGTATTCCTCAACACTCATGTTACCTTACTTGAGATTCATAAACTCCTCCACCTTAACTTGTCTCCTCTTAAGGGTAAAGTACTTACCAAGAAAAGCTTCCTTAAATTCTTCCCACTCTATAGGACCCAACTTCTCTGGCCTATTGTCCTTCCATTGAGTGTACCATATTTTATAAACATCCCTCAATTGGTACTAAGACAACTATGCCTTCTCCCTAGATGTAACCTCCATAGCACTCAACACCTTGTACACTCCATCAAGAAACTCTTGGGGATCCTCTCACACCTAAGAGCCATGAAATATAGGGGGATTCATCCTAACAAAATCTCTTAACCTAGACGTCATAGTGCTCTCCACAACATTCACCCTAGGAACTGTACTCAAATTCAGTTGAGTAGTCTCGGCTCGGGCTAAAGCAAGGAAAGCCTCTCTAATATCCCTCTTACTCAATTCTGGGATATCATCATCTCCACCCACAATAGGGACTTGATCACCTTGAGCATCTTTTGTAACTTTCTCAACTTCCTCAACCTTAGGAGGAATATCCTCTTGAACCTCATTCTCCTCAACACGCCTATCCGTTGTCCTCTTCGTATTCGTCTTCCTAAAAACACAAGCAAAACCATAAGCAAAAAGAACTCATAACTTTTACTCTACGAAATGACATAGGAGTAGAAAAGAAGGGAAACTCTATCGTCCTATAGCCTCTAGCCCATAGATGTGTAACGACTCACACCGATGGTCAAGACTATACTAGACGTGACTTGGTCATACTTTTTAATTCATAATACTACATTCATAACCTATGCTCTCATACCAAGCTTGTCATACCCTGAACAACACCCTGGAAGTTAGGATCCATCTCGAAATGCAACTGGCGTACTTGACCACTTGGAGGTCTTGTACAAGCCCTTACATATCATTCATCACAACAGAAATAAGAAAAAGGAGTGTTGAATTAAAACTTTCATAAAGCATATCATACTCTTTAAAAACTCTTTCATATAAAGTCATAGGAAATACTAAGTCTCAATCTCATCAAACTTAAGACACGAGAATACTTTTTGGACATAGCCCATACATAGAAATATAGAAATACTTAGGGTGTGTTTGGTATGGAGGAAAATTTTTTCCATGGAAAATGTTTTTCTATAAAATATTTTCCTGGAAAACAAGTAGATTTTGGACTTATTTTCTCATGTTTGTTTGGTGAGTAGAAAATATTTTTCGGGAATGATTTTTAGTGTTTTATTTATGAATGAAAAATCTTTTTGAGAGACATCTTTTATTTTTACTAGAGTAAAAAAATATTTTATGACATTGAAAATATTTTTTAAAATCAAAAATTATTTTTTTTGGGGTGGTGGTGGTGGTGGGGGTGGGGTGGGGGGGTAGTGGGTGGGGGGGGGGAGAGGGGGAGGGGAGGGGAGGGGAGGGGAGGGGATATGAGTGATTTTTTTTTTGAAGTTGATAGTATTTTTAAAAAACAAATTTAATTTTTTTTGGTGTTGGGGTGTGTGGTGGGGGTAGGGGGCTGGCCGGTGGAGGGGGGTAGGAGTTTAAAAATAAAAATTTGAAGTTGAAATTTTTTTAAAAACCAAAATTAATTTTTTGGGAAGGGGTGGGGGTTGGGGGGGGGGGGCTGGCCGGTCGGGGGAAGGTCAAGGATCTGGTGAAAAAATAAAATTTTTGGAAATGATTTTTTTTAAATTGATGTTTTTCCCAAAAAAAAATGTAATTTGAAATTGAAGGAGAGTTATGGAAAATGTTTTCCTTAATTTTTGAAGGGAAATCATTTTCCTTAATTTTGAGGAAAATGA
The DNA here is from genome assembly GCA_027704785.1 of Solanum chmielewskii. NCBI lineage: Eukaryota > Viridiplantae > Streptophyta > Magnoliopsida > Solanales > Solanaceae > Solanum > Solanum chmielewskii. Next base: position 33,320,681 of record JAKWIX010000329.1, read on the forward strand.
GTTGATTTGGAAAATATTTTTTAAAACTTTTGTCCCAACCAAACATGAGAAAATTGGAAAACATTTTCCAGAAAATGTTTTCCTTCATACCAAACACACTCTTAGTCTATTACAATACTTCAAAAAGAAACATACAAGACATCTATGCCCTTTAATCAAATGAGGACATACTTCGACTTCTCATCAATGATGATACGGTTCAAGTCATCCTTCCCAAATGCTCCTCACCAACCAACAACTATAGAATAAATAAAAATATGGATTAGTGCAACCACATGTACTAAGTATGGCTTAATGAATAATAATCATGAAAATGGACATTTAGCTGAAATATGCATCTTTTCTTTTAAAACCCATATTATAATCATAAGAACAACATTCAACAGCTTAGAAACACATTAGATGTCGTTTAAACAATTTAACCCAATTTTGTAGCTACCTTAAAAGTGAGCTATATTCACTGAATAGTGAATTACAGTAAGTATCTCTTCCTTCCTTTTAACACTTTATAGCGTGTAGTATTCTAACTAAAAGTTTTCCGAAGACCCTCTTAAGTAACACAAAGAGATCCTCCCATACAATATCCCTAAGTATACCTTAATCACCCTCAAGAATACTTATAATGAGATACACACACAATTACAAGACATCTAACATATCAACATAAGATAATATGGCATTCTCTTTCCAAAGGCTATCAAAAGACCTACTTAATTAAATCAAGAATATAACATCCATGATTGACCTCTTCAAGATTACCTAAGTAATCCTTAAGACTACCGAAGGCTTATTATGTCCGCATAATGAACCATTTCCCTAACTAGAGTCATCCTCGAGACTTCCAAAGATAAGATATGAAGAGATCATCCCTTATGCCCTCTTCTAACTTTAGCTAAGGAATCCTTAATTCTTTTTAGAGTAGATACTCATTCATTTACATACTTCATAACATAATTCATTAGTTCATTAGTTAAATTTAGACTCATACATCATGTAAAGGAAATTCAAGTAATGGTCTTGGACAAGACCTAGGGACTCTAACTAACACCTTAAAAGCCTATTGTTCAAGGTCTAGATAGCATCCCATACCACTACCTAAACTTCACAGAACCTCTCTAATGCTAGTATGTATCTCACATGATGATAATAGGCAATAATCGACATAGACCATGATAGCTAGACATGGAATCCAGAGTTCTAACCTACTCCGATAATGGAGTTCTACTTTCCAAGGGTAGAACTTATACACATCCCATGTAGGCACATACTTAAGGAATATGGGCATGCTTTTCAATCTAGTCTCATTCTTTAACTAAAATTACTTCCCTTACCATACTCACTTGGTTCCAGAACTCTTTCTCACAGAGTAATTCACACTTAAGGTTCATATAAAAGGGTTCCATATCTAGTTCATAACCCAATTACATTTACTCTATAAAACAGGTCTTTAGGGTTACATTATAATGGTTACAATAAGCTCATGATGACTTTCCTATGTTTTAATATGATGTCGTTCCAGCTAGTTAACCTTAATTCCGTCATTCATTTAATTTGAAGGATACCATTACCAGCTAATGAGACCAACATTCACAACCTTGTGACTAGGTTCAAGGTTTCAGATAAAAGACTCTCTTAACATCATTTAAGGTCACATGTCACTCATACATTCAAGACTAAGAGACTTTTGCATCCTTATTCTAGATATCACATATTCATATTCATACATTAATCAAGAAAGGGACATAAGTCAACAAAGACAAAACACCATATACTTCACCTTAACACATTACATGTCATTCTCGAAGCACATAGAAGTAATCATTATCATCTTTGAGTCATCATATACACTATCATAATGATACGCTCAGATTTACTTCACGAAAATAAGTATAGGCGATCGTATTAAGAAAAGAACCCAATTATGAGGTTGCGGTCGATCCCACGAGGAAAATGATTTAGACTTAACTTTAACCTATTTTAACTTTTATTTAGTCAAGTCCTTTCAAAGAAACCACTAGCAAAAAGGGGTTTTTTAAGCAATAATTGTATTAGGTTATTGCTAAGTATATAAGTGATAGGTTCAAATATTTGACTTTTATGAAGTAATTGGAGTAACCAGGGCTTAAGTTTTCCTCACAGGTTCATAACACGGTAATTCTAGCTATACCAATCATTTCCTAATATCTTGCATGCAAAGTGGTAAGCTACGTATCGCTAATTCCTTGGTCCGGCAACTAGGAAATTCACTCACCCCATAGTCCGTCTACATGTGCATGCTTTACTAAACCTTACCTTTAGCTCATATTAAGAATCATAGTCGATGTTTGTTTTAGTAGTTACTTTGCACCAACCGACACTAGCCTATTAGATAGTGTATACTAAATCTACGTTGATAATTCTCATCTTATTATCTACCTCTTTGGTTTGGCAAGAAGCAACAAGGAGATTTCTAACACGTGCACTCTTTAAAAAGATTTCTAAATGAAAGAATTATCAATAGATGGAAGACACTATTCCAGAATTGTTATTTTAGCTAGGTTTTACTTTGTTATTTACCCATGGTTCCCACAACCTTAGTTATGGAGTTTAGTTACCCATGTAAATAATCACATAATTCAAATTAGTTAGATAAGAATTCATGCACTTACTTTGATTAGATTGAAGAAAATCCAGAAGATTACTTGAATTAATCAAAAACATACTACAAAAGATTTTGGAAAATAAAGTAATTTTCATAAAATCCCAAAAGTCAACACTTAGAACAATAAAAATATAAAATATACAAGAGTCTAACCCAAAAAATGAGTTTTTTACAAGTAGTTATAATAATAGAGTCCTAACAAAAGAGGAAAATTTATTTAAGGAAAATCTGCCCAAAAAATGTGTCTGAGTTGACGATTGGAGCGACGGACTGTCGAGGTCACGATGGACCGTCAAGGCCCTCTGTATTTCCATACATAACTTATTTTTCTACTGCTTTCTTCATCAACTTTATGTTACCACTGGCAAACATGGATGACTATCCATTTTGTGCACGACAGTCCGTAGATGGTTTCTGTTCTTCCATACTTAGAATCCTTTGAAAATGGGTACAAGGGCTACTTTCTATTAACATTGATGGATGTGCAGGACAGCCCGTCATGGCTATGAAGATCAGTAAAGAGCCTCTGTAACCCCACACTTGGTCAGAATTCACCAAATTCCTTTAGCGACCTTTTTCTCCCTACGATGGTGGCCACCTAAGGACTATCGAGATCACGACGGACCGTCGATCGCTCCGTAGGTCGTCACTTCTGTAATTCTCAGCATAATTCTCCCACATTCTCCTTCTGGATAGATTTCCTACAAACAAAGAGAAAACTATATTAAAACCAATACAAAAAGTCCTTAGACACACATAAACGTAAGGAAAAATTATTGAAAGTACCGTGAAACCACGGTACATCAACACCCTCAACTAAATTCGTTGTTTGTACTCAAGTGATACACTATGACTCACAGCAAAATCTTTGTACAAAAGTGTCCTTATTGTAGCCTTTTTTTTATAAATCATCTGGCTATCAATCCCGATTATTTTCAAATTTATTTATGCATGTTATAACTATCAGGATTGGTCATGTGGATCAAACCATGACACAGACTCACCACACACCGATACCGATCATATTTTATCTCTCACTAAAGTACCAATTTTCCGGTATTACAACTAGTGTCCTTACTTCAAAATATCATCCTCATTTTTCACATAATGATTTCAGTTTGAGTATAAAGATTATTTTTCAACACGCACTCTCAGAAAAACTTCTGACCTCATTTATACGTGATGCCATAGGTTTGCCCATATTTTTACTGCTATAAGATTACCATAATGCAGTCTTACGATCATGATAGGACTTTGTTATCTTGTAGCTTAGGCTCGGGGAAAGGTAGGGAACATTTAGATATATTTTAGTAACTTGTTTCCCTCCTTGACATAATAGCTAAATGTCCTACCTTTTTGTCATTTTATTCCGCCCCTTTTCTCAATTTTCTTTAAATTTGCTAGTCTCCCTTCTTTTTCCTTTTGTATAAGTGACCTTTCTCTTTTCTTGTGTTTTTGACAAAATTTTCAAATTTTTTTTTACTTTGCTTTCATCTTTTCTTGAGTCACTTTTCTTTTGTTCTTTCTCTCTCTTTATTCTTTCAACCCCACTTTTCGAAGTATTCCTCATAATAGCCATCCTCATCACATGTCTTGGCCATGAGTCAAGGTACACAATACTCAAAGTTTGGTCAGGGCCACGACAAAGTTGTTTTCTGCATTAAGCATCCTCAACTTATACTTTTTGTATAAGATGAGATGCACATGTCCAAGGGGGGACCAGGGCCAACAAATTGTGCCCAGATAAGATCAGTTGGGGTGAAAAAGAAAGGTCTATTTTAAGCTAAAATCATTTGGATCAAGAAGGGATTAATTTCATTTGGTTTTTCTGTTATTTAGGATAAATATTGGCTATAGTTAACAAGGGCCTATGATCCTTTCATAATTGTCTATTATGACTTACTTTTAGTAGGACAAACCAGGCAAGTTCTAGCTCAGTACAGATAGTGGACTATTCAAATTTTCCTCACACTCACTTGACATCTCATTACTCTAGCAGATTATCAGACACCTAGTTCGAGTCTTATATTTAGGGTCATGCATTGGTGTATCTCTTTGTTATGCTTAGAGCCACACATTTATCAATTACTGTGCCTTGTCATGCAACATTTTCTTTAAATCGGGATATCATTTTGTTTAGCCATCATAAAAATAACCATTCTCTTGGGGAAAAATAACACAGGCAAGAAAAGTCCAAGAGAGGATCGTGAGTTGGGCTACTAAGACTTCACCCTAGCACTCACTTTTCATCTACCCCACCCCTAATAAAAAGACATGTAATTGTCCTCAATGCATAAAATTATTTAAAAAAAGGTGGTAGGTGAAGCAAACCTTTTGCACAAAGTGCCGGCGATAAACAAGCTAGTGGGTCCAATTTCGTGGAACTCGCTCCCTCTGTAGTCACGACATCCCCAGTTGTGTCCTCAGCAACAACAACACCAGCATTAGTGCTCCTCTCAACCTCATCATGTTTGGAGCAAGACGCCCCAGCAGCCAACTCTTTAGCCCTCAACTGGCGGGGCCTCCTCATCAATAAGCGAGGCTTTCCTCACAGCTTCTTGTTCATGACGCTCTTTCTTCCGAGCCCAAGACTCCTCCTCATCTCTAGTCTTGTGCCTCTTGGCATACTCTTGTGGAGGAGGTGGTCCCACAGTGGCAGTAGAGAACAAGAAAGCCAACACTGTGTCCTCAGCGAGCCTCTAGTATAGTATCTAAATCTGCTGTAAGACTCTCCACAGCAGCCTGCACAGACATCACATTCACTGTAGGTTCTGGTCAGGGAAGAACCTGCAGCTCAAAAGCGTCTAAGCGCTGGTGGACCTCTATGGTCTTTAGCTCAGTGTGCTTGGCCATCTTCCTCTCTAAGCGCTCCTCTGCCTCCGTAATTTACCTCCGCATCAAAGGCTGGATGTGGTGGAGAAGTGTGGCCATTTGGGCCTCAAGTTTCTGGACCCTAGTTAGTGGGACCAGTGTAGCAGACATGTTAGAGCGGGAGGAGCTCGGAGCAGTGCTGCCACTTGGGATTGACTTGACCTGAGTTATGTCGGTAGGCTCAGATGTAGCAGTATAAGCACCTTGGGCCTGCTCTACCATGGCTTCCAGGTTCATACCTAGCGGCTGCACCTCTATACGAGGCCTTCATTTAGGGGCCAACTCATTGGCCTCATCCCCAATGAGGCCAATATCTACTGTGCCAGACGAGTTCTTGATCACATCAATGTGCCACACAGGCACTCCAGCTAACCTTAATTGAGCAAAAACCATGAACGGGAAAGGGTAAGTAGTAGTGTCCTTGAAGTCCCTCTCATTCATCACTTCTTGCAGTAACCATGCGAAGTCCACCTCGAACCCCAAAATCATCGCCGCCATCAGCAATGCATTATCCTAGGTGACAATATTATCAGCAGCAGTAGGGGAAATGCAGTGTCGGAACCAATAGCCACAAAAAATCTTGGTTGTTAAGGTGAGGCTAGACTTCTTGATACTTCTCTTAGGCTCCAACACCCAATCGGGAGCCTCACCATCAATGAAAAGGTACTGTGCAATCCACCGCTTGATGGTCTGTCTCAACTCTGGCTCACGCTGGAACCGACCATCTTTAATTAACTTCCACTGATAGTCGAACTCGACAGTGAGAGGTGTCTGGGTGGAATCAACATCCGCGCCATAGAGATCCTTGCAAATAGCCGAAAAGGAAATATCAACCCGCTTGCCGCAGACTCGGACGTAATCCAAATGAGCATGTTTGGTGGGGGTTGCCCGTCTATCTAGATGAGATTGGAGAGTTGCCATATAGAAGGCGTAGAACTCTCAGAGCATCTCCTCACTGTAGCGGCCTACATCCTGAACCGTCCACTCTAGTCGATTCTTGGTGAATAATTCATGAATAACTGACACGGTGGGGAGACTCCCTGTAAGGACTCGCCTCTCTAGTGTCAGGTTTAGGGTCATGACCCCCTTGTCATTTGGAAGCTTGGCGATGGTGGATACCTTATATTTCCCCTCAACACACCACCCGTTAGGATGATCATCAACTGGGGTAGGGACGTCAGTCTTGGATGCTGAAGTATAGTCAGCACTATCAGCCTCATCAAACAAGACACATTGGGATGCGATGGTGGGAGCAGAGGCCTCCTCAAACCCAGAGACCTCCCCTGAATCGGACACTTCCTCAGAACTGGAATCATACTCAGAGCCAGATGCTCCCTCAGACTGTGCAGTAAACCTAGAAAGTGCGCCAGTCAGTATGCGTTCCTCTTCTGACTAGGAGGCGTTGACTACCTCGAGCGCCACCCTCTTGGGCGTGGCTATAGTGGAGCGGGCTGTAGAGGTAGGAGTGCGGGTGCCAGTGGCACAGACTTTGGGTCACACTCATTATCTAAACCTATGATAAACTAGTTCGAAAGACATGGAATGCTTTGGTGAGTAAACACGGTCAGTTTAGGATCCATTTGTATGTGCAGATAGAAGTAGTTAGTACTAAAGGAAGCAACAAAGCATAGAAAAAAATGACACTGTAGAAGTACAGAGTGCAGAATTGACCCACGACGATTTGTCATAGGTACGACGATCAGTCATGGAGGTCCGTCGAGAAACACTTAGAATTAATGTTAAAAACATTAGAAACAACGTTCTTAAAGTGTCGATGATTGTGCAAGAAGGACCATCAAGGGATGACAGTCCGTCATAAGGGTCCATCAAGAGACACTTAGAATTAATTTTAAAAACGTCAGAAACAAAGGTTCTGACTGTGTCGACAATTGTATAGGATTGACCATTGAAGGAACCACGATCCATCAAAGTGGTGGGTCGAGGGACACTCAGAGTAAACTAGGTAAGGTAGGGTTGACGGACCCCAACAATGGTCCGTCGAGGGACGGACAGTCTGTCGACGGGGTCTCATGCTAAACTTTAGGAAACATAGTTTTACAGCAAAACTTTGATACCCTATCATACTAATTTGAAGTGTTCTTAGAATCCTAAGTTTACTAAACATTTACCTAGCATCCCATCATTCGTAGGGAATGAATTTCCTAGTTTTAACATGCATTTTTGACAGCCTATCAAACCCTAGGTCAGAAACACAATCATGCAAACACACTCTATTTTTTTATCAATAAACTTCATCCGCTTCAAACGGAGCATTAAATAAAAAAAAGCAAAAATAATGCAACTATGCCTAGAGAATCATAATAAACCTATAGTATACTAGAAGATATATATTGGGTTACCATCCAATCAGCGCTTGATTTAACTTCGTGGCACGATTGAGGGCTCTTGATTACTCAGACATCATCAAGATTGTATGCCTCAATCACTTCATTTGTCATTTCAGCATGCCCTAGATATATTTTAATTCGCTGCCCGTTCACCTTGAACCTCACACCCGCCTTGTTTTCCAACTCAACTGCACCATTAGGAAATAGTTGAGTGATCAAATAGGGACCAGTCCATTTGGACTTAAGTTTGCTCGGAAACAGACGCAACCTAGAATTGAACAAAAGCACCAAATCCCCGACCAAGAAAATCTCTCTTCTCAATCTTTTGGTCAGGTACTTTTTCATATTTTCTTTGTAGAGGTCTGAACTTTCATATGCGTTCAAGAGAAATTCATCAAGCACATTCATCCTGTTTAACCTATGTTCTGCAGCCTCATTCCAATCAATTTTAAACTTCTTTATTGCCCACATGGCCTTATGCTCTAATTCAACCGGCAAGTGACAAGCCTTTCCATATACAAGTTGGTATGGGTACATACCTCTGGGAGTCTTATATGATGTCCGGTAGGACCAAAGAGCATCATAAAGCCTCCTTGACCAATCCGTTCAACTAGCATTCACCGTTTTTGCCGAAATTTGCTTAATTTCCCTGTTTGACAACTCAACTTTACCACTAGTTTGAGGAAGGTAAGGAGTGGCCACATTATGGCGAACCCCATATTTTTCCAATAATCCCTTAAACATCTTGTTGCAAAAGTGAGATCCCCTATCACTAATAATAACCCTTGGGGTTCAAAATCAAGAAAAAGATGTTCTTTTTCAAGAACACGGTGACACTCTTTCCTTCATTAGTCGCGAGTGAAATAGCTTCCACCAATTTAGACACATAATTGACTGCCAGAAGAATGTACTTCATCCCTAGAGAACTCACAAAAGGGCCCATAAAGTCAATGCCCCACACATCAAACAACTCAATCACAAAAATTGGATTTAGAGGAAGCTCTTGCTTTCGTGAAATGCAACCGTATATTTGGCATCTATCACATGCCTTGGCAAACTCATGAGCATCTTGGTTGATGGTTGGCCAATAGTAGCCATATTGCAAGATCTTTTGAGCAGTTTTAAAACCACTATGATGCCCACCTACAGGCAAAGAATGACATGCCTCCAAAACACTCAACATCTCAACTTCTGGGACACAACGTCGAATAATCCCATCAGCACAACTCCTATATATATATGGCTCATCCCAAAAGAATTTTTGCACATCATGCATGAACTTTTTCTTTTGTTGAAAGGACAGGTCCGGTGGGACGATATCACTAGCTAAATAATTCGCAAAATTTGTGAACCATGGAATAAAGTCTTGGGAGGAAGCCAATACATGCTCATCAGGAAAAGTATCATTACTCTCAGCCTTTTCACCCAAATCTCTCATTTCTTCATCTTCTAATCGGGATAAGTGATCAGTATCTTGATTTTCGGTCCCTTTTTTATCTTTTACCTCAATGTTGAATTCTTGAATAGTAATACCCAACAAATCAACCTTGGTTTCGCATCCTTCTTTGCAATAATATATCTCAAAGCAAAATGATCAGTATGCAATATAAATCTAGTGCCAAGCAAATAGGAGCGAAATTTCTCAAAAGCAAAGACTACTGCAACAAGCTCTTGTTTAGACACGATGTAGTTCTTTTGGGATTCACTAATGGCTTTACTAGCATAGTTAATGGGATGAAGGATTTTGTGCCTTCTTTATCCAAATACCACACCAAGAGAACCCCACTCGCATCTCACATGACCTCAAAGGGCTTGCTCCAATCTAGAGAAATGATAATAGGTGCAGACTCCAACTTTTTCTTCAACTCACCAAATGCCTTAAGACAAGATTCATTCATCAAAATGAAACTTACACTGTTTTTCAAGCAATTTGCACAAAGGATGTGCAATCTTTGAAAAATCCTTATGAACCTCCGGTAAAAGTTTGCATGCCCAAGAAAACTTCTCACACTTTTTTCAGAGATAGGTGGAGAAAGTCGCTCTATCACCTCAACTTTAGCTCGATCGACCTCTATACCCTTCTTTGAAATGCGATGACCCAATACAGTACCTTCTTTCACCATGAAGTGACATTATCCCCAATTTAGCACAAGGTTGCAATCTTCACACCTCTTATGAACCTCGGACAAATGACTCAAACAACGCTCAAAGGAGTCCCCAACATCTGAAAAATCATCCATAAACACCTCAATGTGTCCTCCACCATATCAGAGAATATTGACACCATACATATCTGAAATGTGGCTGGTGCATTACATAATCTAAATGGCATTCTCTTGAATGCAAAGGTCCCTTAAGGACAAGTAAAGGTTGTTTTCTCTTGATCTTCCGGTGCAATAGAAATCTGATTATAACCCGAATAGCCATCAAGAAAATATTACCACCCCTTTCCTGCAATTCTATCTAACATCTAATTCATGAAGGGCATAGAAAAATGGTCCTTCTCGTTCCATGCCTTTAATTTCCGGTAATCCATACATACCCTCTATCTAGTCAGCGGCCTCATCGAAACAAACTCATTTTTCTCATTGGGGACCACAATCATTCCCCCTTTTCTTAGGTACACACTTAACAGGGCATACCCAACTACTATCGGTGATTGGATATATCATGCCAGCATCCAACCACTTAATGATCTCCTTCTTTACGACCTCTTGCATAAATGGATTTAAACGTCTTTGCTGATTAATACTTGGCTTAGGATCGGAAATGTGTTGGATTTTATGAGAAAAAATCCCCGGAGGGATTCAATAATATCTGCAATAGTCCACCCAATAGCTCTTTTGAACCTTTTTAAAACATCCATCAAACTCTCAACTGGATGCACATTCATATATGATGCAATAATTACCAGCAAAGTGACACCTTTTTCCAAGAATACATACCTCAAATGAGGTGGTAGAGACTTAAGTTCTACATTTGGAGCCTCCTCTAAAGATGGTTTCGCGGGTGGAGACTCGCGATTCTTCATATCTAACTCCAACTTCTTTGGTTTAAGCCGAACATCACCTTGATCAAGTGGCACGACAAATTACTCATACTCTTCAATACAATCACTATCAAAATTATTATCACTACCGCTAGTGCTTCTACACCGAGACGCTCTTTTATTTGTACCTTAGATGATTTTTCAACTCTGTAAGATATGGCAGATACCGATTGGATATCATCACTCCGCCTCATGGACCTATAAACGTTGAAAGTCACTTCTTCATTGTTCAACCGAAATTTCATTTGCCCTTTCTCCATATCAACCAAGGCACCTTAAAATAAACTTCACAATCCAGAATCACAAAATCAGCTAGAAATATGAATGACTCCACCTTTACTATCACATCATGGAGAATCCCAATAGGCCTCTTCACCGTTCGATTGGCCATTAGTAGCCACATCACAAGGGGCTTTGGGTCACCTAAACCCAACTCCTTATAAATAGACATATGCATGAGATTTATGCTTTCCCCAAGGTCACATAATTCTTTTGCAAAGTACAATAACCCGATTGTACATGGAATAGTGAAGGCACCCGGATATTCTTTCTTTTGCACTAGAGACCTCATAGCAATAGCACTACAATGCTACATTCTATCATCATCATCAAAATTGACCGATCTTTTCTTAGTAACCATATCCTTCATAAACCTGGTATAACCGGACATTTGTTCAAGAGCTTCGATCAAAGGGACATTGATGGAAAGTTGTTTCAACATAGTAATAAAACATCAATATTTACCATTCTCGGTCTTTTTCACTAACCTATGTGGAAATGGAGGTGGGTGGTCTAGGCATGGGGGTCAGCTTTTTGGGTACCTCTACGTCTTTCCCCGTTTTGTCTTTTAACTCACCACTAACCTCCACTACCTCATCATCGCCTCTTATAACATTTTCTTCACCAGACGGCATCAGTGGGTCAATGATTTGCTTACCACCTTGAGTTGTGACTTCCATACATGTCAATCATTTTTAGGATTTTGAATAGTATTCCTAGGAAGAGTGCCCAGTTTGCGCGTGTTCACAGTCGAAGATAATTGGGTCATTTGCAACTCAAGATGATTGATCGAGATTGCATGTGCATCAACTTTTTTCCCGATACATGCTAAGTCACTCCTCAACTCTTTAGTGTGCTCATCACTAGCATCAAACCTCATTATAATTTTCTTCAATTATATCCTCAACTAGCTCCATACTACCTCAACCATTCCAATGAGCAACTTCACGATTTTTAGGTGGAACATAGGGCCCACTCCTATCATTTCTGTTACCATAGTTACCCCGGTTGCAGTTGTCATCGCGGTTGTAATTCTCATCACGCACATAATGACCCTCTCGGTTGTAATTACCATAGTTCTGACCTTGATTTCCTTGACCTTCACGCCAATTTTCCTGATTGGGGCCTTGGGCGTTCAGTAAGAAACCCCCCGTCTGATCATTTACCGCATAAGAGTCCTCCTCATAGTAATACTCATCAGTTGGCGGTACTTTTTTAGACAAGTAATTCATAACATTTACCTTTTCTGCACCCCTAGTGACATGCTTCAACACAAACCCAAGATCATTTCTCATTTGAGCCATTTCCTCATGAATTTTATCTGTGGCTGGGTTGTGTGCGGATTGAACTACAAAAGTGTTTCTCCTAGTATCTGATTTCCTAGTGCTCCAATCTTTATTATTTCGGGAGATTTTCTCCAACCTCTCAGCAGTCTCAGCATAACGACATTCCTCATAAGAACCACCCGCTATCGTATCCAGTACTGCTTCATTATTATCATCCTGTCCCCAATAGAAGTATTCTTTAAGTGACTCATTATCGATGTGGGGATTGGTGACACTTCTCAAAAATGAGGTGAACCTATCCAAAGAACTACTGAGTGATTCTCCCGACAATGCCACAAAGGTGTTCACCCTATCTTTAGGGTTTAGCTGCTTAGACACCGGGTAGTAACGTGCTATAAACACATCCCTCAATTTATTCCAAGTGTAGATTGAGTTATAGGGGAGTTGGGTAAACCATATAGCGGTCTCTTCCGTCAGTGAGAGAGGAAACACTCTCGACCGAACGCCTATATTCAAATCATGCCTCCCTGCACAACTCTTACACACCGACCTCACCTTGGCGATGTGAGCATGTGAATCCTCAAAAGGTAGCCAAGAAAATAAACCTCTAGCAGTGAGCATTTCCATAAACTACTAGTTACCACGAATGTATGCCCATGTGGTAGGGGAGGCAATTCAAGTGGCTCGTTAGAGTCAGAAATAGAATCATATCCCTTATAATACTCTTGAGGGCATGGAGTGGGAGGATGCCTCTATATTTCACCTTCCCCGCGATTTTCAGGTATTAGCAGGTTATGAGCATCACCCTGTGGTGGAAGTTCTGGCTGGTGATGTTCATCGAGTATACCCAAATTTTGATTCATTCTTCACAGTGTACACTCTAGTTCAGGGTCGGGTGAGAGTATGGGTTCTCTTCTACTCTGCGTACTTGGCATACACGAAAGTTAGATCTGCAAGAGACAAAAACAAAGAGAAAAAGTAAAATAAAGAAAAATGTTAACTAAACTTTGGTAATAAGCTTAAAGTTAATCTAAGAGACACTTTCACCGGCAGCAGCGCCAAAATTTGAAACACTCAAATTTACTTCTCGGAAAGAAGTATAAGCGGTCATATTAAGTAAAGAATCCAACTATATGGTTGGGGTCGACCAATGGGGAAAATGATTTAGACTTAACTTTAACCTATTATTAATATTATTTAGTCAAGTTATTTCTAAGAAACAAGCAACAAAAAGGGACGTTTTAACCAATAATTGTAATTAACTATTTCTAAGTAAATAAGAAACATGTTCAAAGATTTGATTTTTATCAAGTACTGAAAGTACCTAGGGATTAAGTGTTCCCCACAGATTCATAACGCTGTAATTCTAGCTATAAAAATTATTTCCTAGTATCTTGCATGAAAAGTGGTAAGTTATGTATCTCTAATTCCTTGGTCCGGAAACTAGGAAATTTCACTCCGCACCTTGGTCCGGCTACGTGTGTATTGTTTACTAAACCTTACCTTTACCTCATATTAAGCATCATAAATGATGTTTGTCTTAGTAGTTACTTCATACCAACCTACACTAGCCTATTAGATAATGCATACTAAATCTATGTTGATAATTCTTTTCTTATTATCTACCTCCTTGGTCCGGGAAGTAGCAACAAGGTGAATTCTAACGCGTGCGATCATTAAAAAGACTTCTAAACGGAAGAATTATCGATACATGCATGACACCATTTGAGAATTGTTATTTTAGCTACGTTTTACGTTGTTATTTACCCATGTTTCCCACAACCCTTGTTATGGAGTTTAGTTACGATGTTAATAATCAAACAATTCAAAATAATTTGAAAAGAATTCATGCACTTACTTTGATGCGATTGAAGAAAATCAGAAGATTACATGAGTTGATAAAAAACTTGCAATAAAGATTTTGGAAAATAAAGAAATTTTTACAAAATCCCAAAATTCAACACTTAGAACAATAAAACTAGAAAATATCTAAGAATCTGACCCTAAAAACTAGGTTTTTACAAGTATTTATTTATAATAATAGAGTCCTAACAAAAGAGGGAAATCTATTTAAGGAAAAAAAATGTGTCTGAGTCGACAATTGGAGCGACGGACCATCTAGGTCACGACGGACCGCCGAGGCCCTCCGTCCTTCAATTGTTTAAATTTATTTCTGCTGCTTTCTTCACCTACTTTGTCTTACCATGGATGGACATGGATGACGGTCCGCTGCGTGAACGATGGTCCATCGATGGCTTCCGTTCTTCTATTCTTATAATCCGTTGAAGATGGGTACTGGTGCTACTTTCTATAAACATTGACGAAAGTGCAGGATGATATGTCATGGCTATGGCGGTCAATCGAGAGCCTCCATATCCCCACACTTTGTAAAAATTCTCCAACTTCCTTTAGCAGACTTTTTCTACGTATGATGGTGGCCACCTACGGACCGTCGAGGTCACAAAAGACTATCGATGGCTCCGAAGGTCGTCACTACTGCAATTTTCAGCACGATTCTCCCACGTTCACCTTCTAGACAGATTTCCTGCAAATAAAGAGAAAACTACATTAAAATAGACACACACTAAACTTAAGGAAAAAGCATTGAAAGTACTTAAAAGTACCGTGAAACCGCGGTACATCACATAACATCATAATATGACCATCATAGATAAGTTAAGTAGGAATAACAAAGACTCAACCCTAAGACTATACACACAAGGTCAAAGTCATAGTTTAACATGATCACCTAACTAGCGTTAATAGAAGAACACATATATGACTTCACATGTTGATAGATATTGCATGCTTCACATAATCAACTACACAAATAGCCATATATCTTCAAGTAGTTGCCGACAAGGTCATGATCATCATAATACATAAAGTAGCGCCGACAAGGCCACATAAATTGCAGGTGAAGCACATAACACCGCTACCATAAGTGGAACATACCAAGCACAATATAATTGTAGTATGATTAACATTAAATAAAGGAAATAGGGCAGCTTACCACCACATCATCCTCAATACCTCAATCCAATGCCAAATCACTCAATTCGATATCACAAGGCCTTACGATGATCACAAAAAACAATTCAACATAATTGTACGCATATTCATGAAACTACGTCAAATTACTACATATGCATCAATCCAATACAGCCTAGATATCAATTTATTACAACTACTACATTATTAGACAGCCCATAGAAATATACACCATAATTCATCAACATTAGATCAATATCAAGGAACCCATAACTTAGTCAAAATCTAGGGTTCATCCAATTCATGGGTTCGTAGGTTATTTTAGTTTGAAATCATCAATACAATATCAATTCTATCATTATTAAATGTTTAGAAATCATTTATGCAAGAACCCATATAATAGATCATAAAATTGGACAATTCAACCTGGAAACATTAGAAAACTTCTTGAGAGTTGGGCTCCTTGATTAGGAGTGTTTCAAGGATAAAAATCCATACCTTCATGAACCTTATTATTCACTTTGATGAAGAATCTCCACTCAATTCTTCCATTCAATCCTTTCCTTGAGTGTTGACACCAATAGAGTTCTAAAGAGAATTCTAAGGGATTTGGGTTTTTGATTTGAATGAATGAAATCTTTTAAGTGTTAAACACTTATATACCCATTTAAAATACCAAAAAGACCCCTAAGAAACCGCAAGTACTCTTATTTGAAAGTGGGGTGAAATTACAAGTTCACCCCTAAACTTATAGTGAATTTGTGCTTAACAGAGACCCAAACGACGGTTGCCCATTGACGGGGCGTAGGTCCACACACGAGTCGTCCTGTCCTGGTCAATGGGTTTAGATAATGGAAACTGGACGCTTAGGTCCCCATAATATGTAAAAGACAACGCCCACAACCTACGGGGTGTCGACCAAGCCACTGGTCATCGTTTTCCTTCCATAGGTTGGACTGCCTTGGGCAGTTTTTGCCAGCAATATGGGTCCTTGCTAAAGGACCCTTGGTTTGTCTTTGGGATGTTTTATGGGACGTTTACTCCCAAACATGATCGTATACAAGTTTATCACCTCTCACATGAATTTCATCCAAAACGAACATGTTAAACTGGACAAAACATGCTTAGACACACAAGGTCATTTCAAGGAAACACTTTCGAATGTCATACACGTTTGACCTCCGAACATCACAAAATTTGACACACTGCCTATATACATCATAATAACTCATTTAAAGACCTTATAAACTCATAAATCACACATTACACATAGAACCTCTTATAAGGCACATAGGTGACTTACTCATCAAACTTATAGGTCGTCCCTTGACGTTTGACCTCTAATGCACCTAAAATTTTAGGCACTACTTCCTTAAGACATAATGGGCCTATTTAGTACCTTAGACCGTCAATACCAATCTGTTAGGATCTAGTTCACCTAAGTCATTTTATGGGTATTATAACAGGACAAACACAACATGCAAGGACATTAAATATGCATATCTAGCAAGCAATGTCGGCCAACAACATCATCATCTTCCAAGGCCTGCACGCCTCAACCATGTTATGTGCACATCGCTTTGGAGATTTCAACCTTGGTTTGAACACATCGTCCAGACAACATCACTTTGGCCTGTGTGCATTGGCCAAGCAACATTAGCCAACGACATGAAGCAACAACCAAGGCCTTTATGCATCAGCCGTGGCCTATGCACATCAAATCAGCGAGACATAAACCATGGCGTGTGTGAACCGGCAAGGCTAAATCGACATCGGCCAATGCCAGGAACCATCAACCAAGGCTTGTCTGCTTAGGGCAATCTACATCGGCCAAAGACAGGCAGAATCAGTAAAGGTTGCACACATCCGATAGGGCATGTACGCATATGGAAAGCAATGTTGGCCAATAAATTTCAGCATCAACCAAGGCCTACACTTATCGATCGTGGCATGTGTGCATCGGCTAGGCGACATTATTATCGGCCAACGTCATGCATCGTCAGCCAAGGACTTCGCGCTTTGATCAAGCAACATTGGAATATAAAAGAGAGCATCATCTATGGCGTGTTTGCATTGGCAGGGTGACATCGGCATCCGCATATGGAAGGAAGCATCAGCTAATTCATGTGTTCTTCAAGCCAGCAACATCGGCCATTGGGAAGCGACATTGGCAAGGCAACATTAGCCATGACTGCTGCATCGACCATGGCCTATGCACATTGCTTAGAGGACGTTGGGCGTCAAATAGTTACAGCAGCCATGGTCTATGCACAACACACAGGGGTCGTCGGGTTTGCTCTTCCTGCATCACTGTTGGCTTGCACATAAAGAGTTGTTGACATTAGATGTGTGCTGCGTGTATCGGCCATAGCCTATGCATTGCTCAACCAGCGTCAGTTGTGGACTTCCCATATCAGCCATGGCTTATATACAACGCTCAGTCGTCATTGGACGTGGACTTCTAGCATTTCCCTTGGCCCATAAAAGATGGTTAAGCGACATTGGGCCTTACGTTCCCCCATCGCTTTTGACCTGCATAATGGTTAGGCGACGTTAGGCATTACCTTCTCTTATTTCCTTTGTCGTGCACACAACGGTCGATTGACGTTAGACGTGACTCTCCCGCATCGCCTTTGGCCTGCACAAAATGGTCATTTGACGTTCGAATTTGTCTGCCTGCTCATTTGGCGTACACACAATGATCAATCGATCTCGTACGTGGGCTGCATCTATCGTTTATGTTCTACAAACATCGGTCAGTCGACATCGAAAGTGGCCTATACACATCGTCTGTAGTCTGCACACCTCAATTTTTCGATGTCTAATGTTGCGTACCAACATCGTCAGTATCCTGCACATATTAGTCTTCCAATGTAAAAATGTGGTCTAGCCGCATCACCTTTGGTCAGCCCACTTCAGTCACCCGACGTTGGACGTGCCTACCTCGCATCTTCTATGGTTTGAAGTTGTTAGATGTGCAATGTTTCATGTAACCACAATGATCGAGGTCTAGTAGACAACATGTGGATGACCATGCCATAAAAAAGTTAAAAGAGTGTGAAACACAAATCCTCCATAACAATATATACATGTATTTTCTATAATCTATTCTCAATGTTTCTGCCTCACTTGGTTATTTCGTTCTAATTTCATTACATTTACGATTTAGACAATATTTAAACATCTTTTATTCGTACAAATATGCATAGTTAGTTTCACATGTTTAGAAGTATTTTCATATCTTCCAACTTTTAATCTTTTTTTAAAATTTTATTTTTTGGTTTTTTATTTTTTTACATCACTTTTTAAAAATTAAAATTTCTTATATTGTTGAACTTAAGGTTATTATATTTATGTGTGAACTTTTGGCATTAATTTTAGAATTTTTTCATATTCTTCCCTTTTATTAATTAATTACCCAATTTCAAAATTTGCTGAATTTATTTGTGAATTTTTAAACATTAATTTTAATTTTTTTTCATTTTCCCTCTTTTTAATGAATTACCCATTTTCAAGATTTACCGAACGAAAATAAAAAAATTTAAAAATTGTTGAAGTTGTTGAATTTATGGTTGCTATATTTTTTGTTAAGGTTTAGCATTATTTTTATCTTTGGGATTAATTGAAAAAAATAAAAGACATTGTTTAAAAGTAATTTTTATATCTGAAAAAGTTAGATGTTGAAGTTAATGTGTGTTCATACCTTAGAACATGTATATATTTGGATTGTAAATGTTCATTATGAATCTCTGGAAAAGATGATCTACTCTTCTAAGTCACAATCTGCGCTACAAAATCAAGAGCAAAGAGGGCCCTTATTAGACGTGGCATGTGGACATAGCGCAAGCGTCGTCGACCAACTACAAGCAGCATCAACCAAGGCATGCACACATCAAACGTAGAATGTTTGCAGATTGAAAGAGACATCCGTTTCGACCAATGACAGGTACGCCATTGATCGATGTCTAGTTGACAACATGTGGATGTTCATGCCGTAAAAAAATCAAAAGAGTAGGAAACACCCTTCCTCCATGATACATCTAATTTCCATCATATATTGTCAATGTTTCCCACTCAAATGGTTCTTCTGTACCAATTTCATTACAGTTATGATTCATATAATATTAAAACATCTTTTATTTGTACAAATATTTCTATATCATTAATTTCACATGTTTAGAACTGTTTTCAAGCATTTTTATATTTTTCCAACTTTAGTCCTTTTTCAAAATTTATTTTTTTGGTTTTTTATTTTTATGTTACTTTTTAAAAATTTAGGATTTTTTTGAACTTAATTTTACTATATTATGTGTGAAATTTCGACATTAATTTTATAATTTTTTCATATTCTTCCCTTTTTATTAATTAATTTTCCAATTTCGAGAATTATAGAACATAAATAAAATTTCAAAAAAAAATTTCGAAATTGTTGAATTTAAGGTTACTATATTTGTTTGTGAATTTTGGCATAAATTTTTTATTTTTATTCATAATTTTCGCTCTTTATTAATGAATTAACCATTTTCAAGATTTATTGAACGAAAATAAAAATAAAAAAATGTTGAAGTTGTAGAATTTATGGTTGCTATATATTTTGTTAAATTTTGGCATTATTTTAATATTTGGTATTAACCGAAAAAATAAAAAACATTGTTGAATGCTAATTTTTCTATATGAAAAAGTTATTTGTTGAAGTTAATTTGTGTTCGTACCTTAAAACGTGCATATTTGGGTTGTACATGTTCGTTATGAATGTCTGGAAAAAATGATCTCTACTCTTCTAAGTCACAATTTACACCACGAAATTAATAGAAAAAGGGCCCGTACAAGACGTGGCATGTGGACGTCGCGCAAGTGACACCGACCAACTGAAAACAGCATTGATCAAGGCTTGCACACATCGGACATTGAATGTTTACATCTAGAAAACAACGTTGGTGTTGAACAACTACTCACAACATCGTCCGTAGCCAGTGTGCATCGGGCAAGCAATGTTGGCCAACGATAGGTTGCATCAGCCAATGTATGCAGGCATGAGTTGTAGTTTGTGCGCATCAGCAGCGCAACATCGGCGTAGGGCAACGATAGGCACCATCAGCCAAGGCCTATGCGATTCAAGCAAGCAATGTTAGCCAATAACAAGTAACACCAGTCAGGTGACACTGGTCTTGGACCGCCTATATCAGTCTTGACCGGTGCACATCGCCAAGATGACGTTGTTCGTAGACTACACATATCGGCCATTTCTTGTGCACATCACTGAATCATTTTCGGACATGGACTCCCTGCATCGCCATTGGCCTGCACACAATAGTCAGCCGACGTAAGGTGTTTTCTGCTTGCATCATCTTTGTCCTGCGCATAATAGTTAGATGACGTCGGGTATGGCCTTTCTACATCACTTTTGGCCTTCACACAATGGTTAGCCCATGTCAGATGTTTCCTTCTTGCACATGCATACAATGGTTTGCATCACATTTTTCTTGAAATCAATTGTAAGCCTACGTCCGACATAGTCTTCATGCATCGCCTTTGGCTTGCACACAATGGTCAGCCTGCGTTGGGTGTGGCTTGCCTGCATTGCATTTGTCTTGTATACAATGGTCAGCCGATGTTGGTCGTCGTATTCACGTATTTCCTTTAACATTCACACAACGAATAACCGATGTTGAACCTGGCCTGTCAGCATCGTTTGTGTCCTGCACATTTAGTCTACCAACGTCAAACGTGGTGTGCTCTCATCATTTGTAGCCTACACACATTTGTCTTGCGACATCTGATGTGGCAAACCAACATCGTTCTTAGTGTGTGCACATCATTATGGAGATGTCAGACAAAGACATGAAGCATCAACCAAGGCATGTACGGATATGACATTGCATGTGCGCATATGCAAAGCGATATCCGCTAATGGAATGCGGATTCAACTAAGGCCTGCATGCATGTACATTCAATGTGCGTACCTTGCAAGCAACGATGGACATTGGAACGCGACATCATTCAATGCCTACCAACATGGATGTAACATGTGCACATCAGGCAAGTGACGTTGACCAAGGACATACCATCATCCAAGGTCTGCACACATTAATTGTGTCGTCTGCACTTCGGTTGGGCAACTTTAGACGTGGTCTTAGAGCATCAACTAAGATACATAGACTATGGAATGTGTGTATCAGCCAAGCGGAATTAGCAAAAAACATGTATTAATAATAGTTATGGACTACACTTATAGTTGTGGCGTGTGCGTATCAACTTGGCGACATCGATCGTGGCCTGCACGTATCCACCATCCTACATTTACCAATGGTAGGCCGAATCATCCTAGTCCTGCACATCACTCGTGGCGTATGCCCATAAATTGGGCGACATCGATTATAGAAAACATGTATCGGCCAGACAACATCGACCAATGACAGACAACATCAACCAACGTCTTCATGCATCAGACGTGGTTTGTGCATATCTATAAAGCAGTTACGGACAACATCAGGCAACATCATCCAAGGCATGCACGCATAACCCATGGCGCGTGTGCATCGTCAGTGAAACATCGACGTTATCGTGCGGTAGGGGCCATCAGTAAAGGATTGTGCGCCTCGAGCAAGCGATGTGGGCAAACATCCTTCACGCATTTGACATGGCATGTACGTATCTGGTAAGCCACGTTGGCTAATGGAATGCAACGTCATTTAAGGCCTGCACGCATTAGTCGTGGCGTATGAGTATAAAATGAGTGACATTTGAAATAGAGAAGGTCAATCATCATAAGCGAAGGCCTATGACCTTTGAGCAAGCAACATTGTCCAACGACAAAAAGCATCATCTAAGACATGCACGCATAAGCAATGACGTATTTGTATCAACAAGACGATATTGGCATTGGCCAATGGCAGACAACAACAACAAAGGCCTGTGTACTTCGGTCAAATGAAATCGGCCAACAATAAGGGGCATCGTCTGGTGACATTAGTCATGTCCCCTCACATCACTAATGATTTGTGCACATAGCTCAGTCGATGTTGAGCATTGACCGACCACATCGTTCATGGTCTGTGCACATCACTCGGTGATCGTTGGGTTAGAAATTCATGCATTGACTTTGAACGGCACAATTCCCACCTCGACAAGGACTTGTGCGCATATCTAAATCATCGTCAGGCATTGCCTACCCCCATTTCCTTTTGCTTGTAAATAATGGTCAGGCGACATCGGGCTTTGACTGTCCCTATCACCTTTGGCCTACACAACGGTCACCCAAAATCGATGTGGCTTTCATGCATCGCATTTGTCCTGCACACAAAGTTCAATCGATTTCAAACGTGGCTTTCCCATATTTCCGTTGGCCTACATACAACTCAGTCGACGTCAAACGTGGCATGTCTGCATCCCCTTTGCCTACACACAACTGTCTGATGGCATTGAATGTGGGATGCACCCATCGTCCATGGCCTTCACACATCGGTCAATCAACATTGGACGTGGCCTGGTGCATCATCTGTAGACTGCACACATCGATCTACCAATGTAAAATGCGGTCTGCCAGTATCTTCCGTAGCCTACACACATCGATTTACCGGTCAGATGTAGCTTGGTTGCATCACATGTATCCTGCACACTTTTGTTTTCCAAAGTAGATGTTTCTACACTTATCATTTGTGGCTTGCACTTTTTAGACGAGCAACATCACATGAGTTTACAATGACCAAGGTCTAGTCAACAACTTGTGGATGTCTATTCCTTGCAAAAATAAAAAGAATATGAAACGCCTTTCTTGCATAATAACATATTCATTATTTTCCATTATCTATTCTCTACATTTCCGTTTCAGGTGGTTTATTCTTACAAATTTTTATTACGTTTACGGTTCTTAAAATTTTAAAAGATATATATACATAAAAATATGTACTCTATCATTATTTTAAAAATTTTAGGAGTATTTTCAAACATTTTCATTGTGTTTTCACTTTTACTCATTTTTTAATATTTATTTTTACGATTTATTATTTTTATGACACTTGTTAGAAATTAAAATTTATGATATGTTCAATTTAAGGTTAATACATTTTTTTTGTGAATTTTTGTCTTTAATATTATTATTTTTTTCATATTTTTCCTTTTTATTAATTTAATTACCCAATTTCAAGATTGACCGAACAAAAATAAATATTCAAAAAAAGAGTTGAAATTGTTGAATTTAAGGTAAATATATTCATTTATGAATTTTTGGCAGTAGCTATATATATTTTTTATATTATTCCTAATATTTATTAATGAATTACCCATTTTCGGGATTTATCGAACAAAAATAAAAATAAAAAAATCTTTAATGAAAATTTCCTATATTTATTTGTTAATATTTGAGTAATTTTTATATTTGGGATTGTTATGCCTCGTATTTTTTTATACGTAGTGCGCATCGTGATCTAGTAGACGTAAGTCCGGGGAATGAGATTTTATTTTAAGTTCCAATTGATTAAAGAAATATTAGGCAAGGATGTTATTTCGAAATGTGATATTAAGTATGAGTTGGCTAATGTAAGTGTCATTAACTTTAAGTGAGGGATTAATTAGTGGCTAATTTGGATTGATTTAATCCAATGGGCCCCACCACTCATAATTGGTGGCTGATTAGGATTAATTTAATCCAGTGGGCCCCACCACTCAAGGCAAAAATTAAAAAGGGATCAGATTGTGAGCTGGCCATTGTGGACAGGTGTAGAGGGGGGCTGCCTCCACTTCATACTATTAAATGAGGTGGAGAAATCCACTCCATGCTAAATAAAGTGGTGAAATGCATTGCTGCATATCATCTTCTTCTTCACCACTTGTCTTAGGCAGCCATGGAACTGGAGAAACCAACCCTGCAACTCTTGGCCAGCAGCTGCAAATAATTTGGTTAGTAATCTCCTTGTTTGGTGTGTTAATTCTTTAGAATACCTTTAATAATTATCCATTAATTTTATGAAGGGGGCGTGACCAGTAGCTTAGGAAGTTTGTTTTAGTTATTGAATGTGCTAAATATGAACGGAAACCATAATCGGATTATTAGTGGTGTCGTGTTGGTGCTTGGACTGTTTTGATTAAAGCAAACTGCAGGAAAATTCTAGTTTGGCATTATGTATATGTTGAATGTGATTATGAGTATATACTCCAAAGGATGAATACGATAAGGTAGATGTGTTGCGAATTATAAAATGAGTTATCGCTCGGTTTGTCGTTGCTTCGCTGCTATGGTTGCCGAGACGGAACTGTTTTGGGGATGGGGCTGTTTAATATGATTCGTTGGGTTATATGTGTTATTGTTATTGTTGTGGATAATTTGGGTTGTTGTCGGATTGGGACGAAGTAAGGAAAATAGGGGAAGTACTGCCAAATTTTCATTAGATTATTAGCTAGCTTACAAGAAAGTAAAGCGCGATGTTTATCTAACTGCGGCACGATTGTTGCTTGTTATAGATTAATAGCTTGAGCAGTAAATATTGGACGTGCGGCTCGATTATACGGTATGTAACACTGTCCCTTCTTTCTTTGTTTTGCATGACTTTTAAAAATAACCGAATAAGGACAGGTTTGATACTTACCTCTAGAGCGTCTAGGTGACGTATATTCTTGCTTCCACATTTATTCCTCTATATATTGGCTATGTCTAAGGCTATGATGATCTCTCATATCTATGGTAGTGCTTCTTAGAGTCATTGAGATTTTACATTTCCATTACGTGTTAAAGGTTTATAATCTTGATAAAACATTAATCTTTGGAAATACTCCTTGCTGGTTCACGTTGATTGTTCTACTAAGTTATAAGAAATGATTTTAATTGCATATGGTTGCTTATAATATTCTGCTCGTGCATAGAGTCATTTATCATTTCACCGAGTCCCGGGCCGGGTAATGTTCGTGCGGAGTTTCTTGCATATGTCACCGAGTTCCTCACTAGAGGGCCGGGTATGTATATAATATATATGATTGGTGATAAGGATGGTTATGATGATGATGATGACGGAGATGACGTGATGATTATTTTGTCGAGACCCTTACTAGGGAAGCTGGGCACCTTATATGTTAAAGATATGCATGATTTTTACTTAAAAGGGTGCATGTGTAGCGATATTTTATTTCGACTTGACATATTGGTATCCTTTCATCTTTACCTTATGCTTTACATACTCAGTACATTGTCCGTACTGACCCCCCCTTTCCTCGGGGGGCTGCGTTTCATGCCCGCAGGTGTAGACGCACAGTTCGGTGATCCTCCCGCCTAGGATATCTACTCTGCTGATTGGGAGAGCTCCACTGTTCCGAAGCCCAGTCATTTTGGTACATAACTTTTGTGTAGTCTTTTGCTCGTCTATGGGTATGGCGGGGCCCTGTCCCGTCGAGTTTCACTAATGTACTCCTAGAGGTCTGTGGACATTATGTGGGTTGTATATATATGTTTTGGATAATGGTCTGGACATGGTTTGTTTGGGATGTCCGCTTGTACAGGGGCAGCCTTGTCGGCTGCGTACATCATGGTGTATTGTGTAGTGGCGGCCTTGTCGGCTCGCGTATGCTGTTATGATTGAATGGTTATGACTCCTTATGAGACAGGTCCTCTTTATATATATATGACGTTGGGGTTGTCTTGATTTGATTAAATTCCATATTGTCTTAATTTCAGTTGATTATACTTAGCAGGTTTGTATGTGGGTGTCCAAAACGGGCACTAGTCACGGCCCATCGGGTTGGGTCGTGACAAAGAGTGGTATCAGAGCCGTTTTTCCTCAGAAGTGTCTACAGACCGTGTCTAGTAGAGTCTTGTTTATCGGTGTGTTGTGCACCACATCTATAAACAGGAAGCTACATGACATTTAGGTTGTCATTCTTTCTTCTTATTCTAGATCGTGCGATAGAGCTATATTAACATGATAATCCCTCTCTAACGAATCCGTGTGTTTTCAGCTATGCCTCCAAAGAAAGCGACAGCCGCCCAGAAGGGAAAATCGGTAGCAGAAGGTACTAGTCAGACCCGGAGAGTTACTAGGGCCCGTGCCCAGTCTATGCCTGGTATTATGCACCAGTCGGAGTGCTCTGCTACACTGCCACCGCCAGAGGAGCTTAGAGCAGCAGCAGCTCCATTTCGCGGGACACCACCAGCCCCTGAGGCCCCAACACCTGAACCTCCAGCTCCTCAATCAGGGGCGGAGGATAGGGCCATGAGAGATGCGGTTCAATTGCTGACTAGATTAGTGGCAGATCAGGCTCGCAGGCATGGACTAGGAGTTGATCATGCGGACAGATCTGATAGCTTAAGGGCTCGTGACTTCTTAAGTTGTAATCCTCCAGAGTTCTTTGGGTCAAGGCCACAGGATGATCCGCAAGAGTTTATTCGTTAGATACAGCGTACATTGAGGATAATCAAGGCTTCGGAGACCAAGTCTATTGAGTTGGCTACGTATTGTTTGCGGGATTAATTGGTATGAGTCTTGGGAGTTATCTAGGGGTGAGGGTACTCCTCCAGCGGTATGGGATGAATTTGTGGAGGCTTTCCAGGGCCACTTCCTGCCTCCAGAGATGAAGCGAGCTGGAGTCGATAGTTTCTTTCATTTGAAACAAAATGGCAGGAGCGTTCGAGAGTATAGCCTCAAGTTTGATTCATTGGCTAGGCATGCGCCTACTATTGTGGATGATATGGCAGACAGGGTACATCGTTATGTGATGGGATTGGATCGTTATCTGATTGATGGTTGTATGGCAGTGACTCTTCAGCCAGGTATGGACATTGCTCGGGTGCAGGCATATGCACAGAGGGTACAAGATCGGCACCAGGGACGTCAGCCAGATAGAGATTATAATAGAGGCCAGCATAAGAGGGCTAGATTAGCAGGTTATCCTGACGAGTTTCGAAGCGGTCAGTCTCAGCAGCATGTTAGATTTTCTTCCCAGCCAGCACAGAGTGCACCCCCTACGTTTCATGGGTAGGGGGTTCGATCGTATGGGATATTCGGAAGCTAGTCAGAGCTCTAGGGCGTCAGGGTCACAGATGGGCAGGGGTTTGAGCCAGTTGAGGCCACCTTTGCCTCAGTGTTCTCGTTGTGGTAAGTCCCATCCAGGGGAATGTCGTTGGGCTACAGGTGCGTGTTTTTCTTGCGGCCTTCAGGGCCATACTATGAGGGAGTGTCACCTTAGAGGTAGTGCAGATGGTATGGCACAGCCTACATGGTCCGTTGCTGGTTCATCTTCTTCTATGGCTATGCGCCCTACGGGGCAGGGTATTCAGGCGCCAGCAGGCCGTGGTAGAGGACGTGGTGGAGCTTCCAGTTCTAGCGGTCCCTCAAACCGTATATATTCTTTGACTAATAGGCAAGATCAGGAGGCGTCACCTAATGTGATCACAGGTATATTATCACTATTCTCCCGAAATGTGTATGCATTGATAGACCCAGGTTCCACTTTATCATATATATCTCCCTTTGTTGCTAGTAGGATCGGAATAGAGTCTGAGTTGATAGAACCATTTGAGGTAGCTACACCTGTAGGAGATTTTGTCATAGCTACGCGAGTATATAGGAATTGTTCAGTAGTTATATATAGTCGTCGTACTGTAGCAGATCTAATAGAGTTAAATATGATTGAGTTTGATATTATCATGGGCATGGATTGGTTGGCTGCTTGTTATGCTAATGTTGATTGTAGAGGAAAGATAGTTCGATTTCAATTACCAGGGGAACCGATTATAGAGTGGAAGGGAAGTACAGTATCGCCGAAAGGTAAGTTCATTTCATACCTCAAGGCCGGGAAGATGGTTAGAAAAGGCTATATTTACCATCTGATTCGGGTGCATGACATAAAGGCAGAGGCACCGACTCTTCAATCAGTCCCGGTAGTTAATGAATTTCCCGATGTTTTCCCAGAGGAACTTCCAGGCCTTCCTCCAGAACGGGAGATAGAGTTTACTATAGATGTACTGCCAGATACCCAGCCTATATCTATACCTCCTTATAGAATGGCACCTGCTGAGTTGAAATAATTGAAAGAGCAATTGAGGGATTTGCTAGAAAAGGGCTTCATCAGGCCTAGTACGTCACCTTGGGGAGCACCGGTACTGTTTGTGAGGAAGAAGGATGGGTCTCTGCGGATGTGCATTGAATATAGGCAGTTGAACAAAGTAACAATAAAGAACAGGTATCCCCTCCCAAGGATTGACGATCTATTTGACCAGTTGCAGGGTGCAAAGTGTTTTTCAAAGATAGACTTGCGGTCAGGTTATCATCAGGTGCGGGTAAGGGAGGTAGATATTCCAAAGACGGCATTCCGGACCCAATATGGGCATTATGAGTTTAGAGTGCTGTCTTTTGGGCTGACTAATGCTCCAGCGGTGTTCATGGATTTAATGAATCGAGTATTTAAACCATTCCTTGATATGTTTGTTATTGTATTTATAGATGATATTCTGGTCTTTTCACGTTCAGAAGAGGAGCATGCAGACCATTTAAGGACGGTACTTAGGGTGCTTCAGCACCAGAAGTTGTATGCTAAATTTTCTAAGTGCGAGTTCTGGTTGACATTAGTGGCATTCTTGGGGCATATTATTGGAGCTGATGGTATTCGGGTAGACACGTAGAAGATTGAGGCGGTAAAGACTTGGCCCAGACCTACGACACCTACTGAGGTACGCAGCTTTCTGGGTTAGCAGGATATTACAGGAGATTCATAGAAATGTTTGCCTCAATTTCAGCGCCTTTGACAAGGCTAACTCAAAAGGCAGCCAAGTTCCAGTGAACTGATGCTTGTGAGCGAAGCTTCCAGCTATTGAAAGACAAATTGACTACAGCTCCAGTCCTAACTCTTCTGGAGGGACCATACGGCTATGTTATTTATTGTGATGCTTCGGGTGTTGGGCTAGGATGTGTATTGATGCAGCATGGAAAAGTTATAGCCTATGCCTCCCGACAACTTAGGAAGCATCAAAAGAACTATCCTACTCATGATCTGGAGTTAGCGGTCGTGGTTCATGCCTTGAAGATATGGAGACATTATTTATATGGTGTCCATGTGGACATCTATAGAGATCATAAGAGTCTCCAATACATCTTTAAATAGAAGGAGTTCAACTTACGACAGAGGCGGTGGTTAGAGTTGCCAAAGGATTATGATGTTGATATTTTATATCATTCAGGGAAAGCGAATGTTGTAGCAGATGCTCTTAGCCGTAAGTCCATGTGAAGCTTGACAGATGTACAACCTGAAAGGAGGGATATGGTTCGGGAGGTTCAACGACTATCCAGCCTTGGAGTCCGTCTAGCTAATTCGGAAGATAGTGGAGTTTCTATTCGAGAGGTTGCTGAGTCCTCAATCATAGATAAGGTAAAGAGACACCAATACAAGGACCCTATTCTGGCATAGTATAGAGATGCAGCTCTTCAAAAGGAAAAGACCCCATTTAAGGTTACACCTGACGGAGTGTTACGATATGAAGGCAGATTGTGTGTACCCGATACTGCGGGGCTACGACGGCAGGTTATGGGAGAGGCACACTCTGCCCGTTATTCTATTCACCCAGGGTCAACGAAAATGTATCATGACCTCAGATGCTTATATTGGTGGGA
This sequence comes from Solanum chmielewskii, assembly GCA_027704785.1. Taxonomy (NCBI): domain Eukaryota; kingdom Viridiplantae; phylum Streptophyta; class Magnoliopsida; order Solanales; family Solanaceae; genus Solanum; species Solanum chmielewskii. The sequence goes on from JAKWIX010000329.1 coordinate 33,350,737, forward strand.
TGGCATGAAAAAGGACATAGCGGAGTTTGTTGCTCAGTGCCCAAATTGTCAACAAGTCAAGATCGAACATCAGAAGCCTGGTGGATTATTACAGGAGATAGAGATCCCAACTTGGAAATGGGAGATGATTAATATGGACTTCATTACAGGCTTACCTCGCACTCAACAGAAGTATGACTCTATATGGGTTATTGTAGATAGGCTGACGAAATCGGCTTATTTTCTTCCAGTTAGGACTACTTATTCGGCTGAAGATTATGCGAGGTTATATGTCAGGGAGATAGTGAGACTTCATGGGGTTCCCACGTCCATTATATCAGACAGAGGAGCTCAATTTACAGACAACTTTTGGAGATCGTTTCAGAAGGGATTGGGGACACAGGTCAACCTTAGCACGGCATTTCACCCTCAAACAGATGGGAAGGCTGAGCGTACTATTCAGACACTAGAAGATATCTTGCGGGCCTGTATTATTGACTTCAAAGGTAGTTGGGATTACCACTTGCCGCTCATTGAGTTTGCCTATAATAATAGCTACCATTCTAGTATCAAGACGGCACTGTACGAGGCCTTATATGGGAGGAAGTGCAGATCACCTGTTGGTTGGTTTGATCTTGGCGAGACTAAGTTAATAGGCCCGGATGTGATTCAGCAAGCTGTTGACAAGGTGAAGCTTATTCAAGAAAGATTATTAGCAGCCCAGAGTCGACAGAAGTCATATGCAGATAATCAACGTCGAGATTTGGAGTTTCAGATTAGTGACTGGGTATTCCTGAAGGTATCACCCATGAGGGGTGTGATGAGATTCGGCAGGAAGGGGAAGCTCAGTCCGAGATACATTGGGCCTTATCAGATTGTTCTTAGGATAGGCAAGGTTGCCTATGAGTTGGATCTACCATCTGATTTGGAGGCGGTACATCCAGTCTTCCATGTATCGATGCTACGTAAATGTATTGGTGATCCTTCTAGAGTATTCCCCGTAGATGATATTCAGGTAACAGAGGAGTTGTCATATGAGGAGAAACCTGTGGCTATACTTGATCGTTAGGTTAAAAGGTTACGTACTAAGGATGTGGCTTCCGTCAAAGTATTATGGCAAAATAACAATAGGGAGGAGATGACTTGGGAAGCGGAAGACGAAATGAAGAATAAGTATCCTTACTTGTTCCCCGTACCTGCAGGTAATTCAATTCCTAGCTTGACTATATTGATAGATAATGAGATTATGTAGCTGTGAGGCATCTGTAAGTTACGGAATGCAGGTTGATAGGTATAACTTTTAGAGAGACCTCACTGGAATTTGTTTTTGCAAGATGCTAACTTAACATTCGAGGACGAATGCTCCTAAGGGGGGAAGGATGTTATGCCTCGTATTTTTTTTATACGTAGTGCGCATCGTGATCTAGTAGACGTAAGTCCGGGGAATGAGATTTTATTTTAAGTTCCAAGTGATTAAAGAAATATTAGGCAAGGATGTTATTTCCAAATGTGATATTAAGTATGAGTTGGCTAATGTAAGTGTCATTAACTTTAAGTGAGGGATTAATTAGTGGCTAATTTTGATTGATTTAATACAATGGGCCCCACCACTCATAATTGGTGGCTGATTAGGATTAAGTTAATCCAGTGGGCCCCACCACTCAAGGCAAGAATTAAAAAGGGATCAGATTGTGAGCTGGCCTTAGTGGACAGGTGTAGAGGGGGGCTGCCTCCACTTCATACTATTAAATGAGGTGGAGAAATCCATTCCATGCTAAATAAAGTGGTGAAATGCATTGCTGCATATCATCTTCTTCTTCACCACTTGTCTTAGGCAGCCATGGAAATGGAGAAACCAACCCTGCAACTCTTGGCCAGCAGCTGCAAATAATTTGGTTAGTAATCTCCTTGTTTGGTGTGTTAATTCTTTAGAATACCTTTGTTAATTATCCATTAATTTTAAGAAGGGGGCGTGACCAGTAGCTTAGGAAGTTTGTTTTAGTTATTGAATGTGCTAAATATGAACGGAAACCATAATCGGATTATTAGTGGTGTCGTGTTGGTGCTTGGACTGTTTTGATTAAAGCAAACTGCAGGAAAATTCTAGTTTGGCATTATGTATATGTTGAATGTGATTATAAGTATATACTCCAAAGGATGAATACGATAAGGTAGATGTGTTGCGAATTATTAAACGAGTTATCGCTCAGTGTGTCGTTGCTTTGCTGCTATGGTTGCCAAGACGGAACTGTTTTGGGGAGGGGGCTGTTTAATATGATTCATTGGGTTATATGTGTTATTGGTATTGCTGTGGATAATTTGGGTTGTTGTCGGATTGGGACGAAGTAAGGAAAATAGGGGAAGTGCTGCCGAATTTTCATTAGATTATTAGCTAGCTGACAAGAAAGTAAAGCGCGATGTTTATCTAACTGCGGCACGATTGTTGCTTGTTATAGATTAATAGCTTGAGCAGTAAATATTGGACGTGCGGCTCGATGATACGGTATGTAACGCTGTCCTTTGTTTCTTTGTTTGGCATGACTTTTAAAAATAAGCGAATAACGGACAGGTTTGATACTTACCTCTAGAGCGTCTAGGTGACGTATATTCTTGCTTCCACAATTATTCCTCTATATATCGGCTATGTCTAAGGCTATGATGATCTCTCATATCTTTGGTAGTGCTTCTTAGAGTCATTGAGATTTTACGTTTCCATATCGTATTAAAGGTTCATAATCATGATAAATCATTAGTCTTTGGTAATACTCCTTGCTGGTTCACGTTGATTGTTCTATTGAGTTATAAGAAATTATTTTAATTGCATATGGTTGCTCATAATATTCTCCTCGTGCATAGAGTCATTTATCATTTCACCGAGTCCTGGGCCAGGAAATGTTCGTGCAGAGTTTCTTGCATATGTCACCGAGTTCCTCACTAGAGGGCCGGGTATGTATATTATATATACGATTGGTGATGAGGATGGTTATGATGATGATGATGACGGAGATGACGTGATGATTATTTTGTCGAGCCACTTACTAGGGAAGCTGGGCACCTTATATGTTAAAGGTATGCATGATTTTCACTTAAAAGGGTGCATGTGTAGCGATATTTTGTTTCGACTTGCCATATTGATATCCTGTCATCTTTACCTTATGCTTTACATACTCAGTACATTGTCCGTACTGACCCCCCCCTTTCCTCGGGGGGCTGCTTTTCATGCCCACAGGTGTAGACGCACAGTTCGGTGATCCTCCCCCCTATGATATCTACTCTGCTGATTGGGAGAGCTCCACTGTTCCGGAGCCCAGTCATTTTGGTACATAACTTTTGTGTAGTCTTTTGCTCGTCTATGGGTATGGCGGGACCCTGTCCCGTCGAGTTTCAATAATGTACTCTTAGAGGTCTGTGGACATTATGTGGGTTGTATATATATGTTTTGGATAATGGTCTGGACATGGTTTGTTTGGGATGTCCGCTTGTACAGGGGCAGCCTTGTCGGCTGCGTACATCATGGTGTATTGTGTAGTGGCGGCCTTGTCGGCTCGCGTATGCTGTTATGGTTGAATGGTTATGACTCCTTATGAGACAGGTCCTCTTTATATATATATGATGTTGGGGTTGGCTTGATTTGATTAAATGCCTTATTGTCTTAGTTTCAGTTGATTATAGTTAGCAGGTTTGTATGTGGGTATCCAAAACGGGCACTAGTCACGGCACATCGGGTTGGGTCGTGACAGGGATAATCGAAAAAAATAAGATAAAAAAATATTGTTGAAAACTATTTTTATATATAAAAAAGTTATTTGTGGAAGCTAATGTGTGTTTGTACCTTAGAACGTGCGTATTTTGGATGTACAAGTTCGTTATGAATCTCTGGAAAAACAATCTTTACTCCTCTAATTTTGAATTCACGCCATAGAATCAAGAGCTCCAAGTGGGCCCGCATCTGATATGGCATGTGGCCAATAAGGAAGCGACATTGGCCAAATGCAAGCGGCATCAACCAAGGCATGCAAGCATCAGACGTGGCATGTGTGCATTTGGAAAGCGACATCAGTTTTGGCCAATGGCAAGCAACATCATCTGTAGCCATTACGCATCTGGCAAGTGACGTCGGCCAATAATAGGAAGCATCAGCCAATGCCTAGACACATGAGTCGTGGCGTATGTGCATCAACTGGCTATATAGGTGTTGTGCAATAGCAGGCTGCATCAGCCATGGCCTGTGCGCTTCAGGTACGCAATGTCATCCAATGACAAGCGAAATTATCTAGGAAACATTGGTCATGGACTCTCAATAACGCCCTAGTTGTGCACAAAATGGAGAGCCGACGCCGAGTGTCGGTGGCCCATATTGCTTTAGGACTGCACCTATTAGTCATCTGGCGGTGCGCATGGCCTGCCCGCATCACCTTTGGACTGCACACAATGGTCATCCCATGTTAGACGTTGTCTGCCTGCCTTAACTTTTGCCTGTACATAATGGTCAGCCGACATCGGGTGTGGCCTACCAGCATCACATTTGTCCTTTAAAAAATGGTTGGTCGATGTGGGATATAAACTTCCCGCATTGCCTTTGTCCAGCAGACAATGGCCAACCGACGTCGGGTGTGGCTTGCCAGCATCGTATTTGGCCTACACACAATTGTCCACCAATGTCTAATGTAGTTTTCCCAATCGCCTTTGGCATGCACACAACGGCCTGCTGACATCAAACGTGGCCTGACAATAAAGCCTTTGGCGTGAATACAATGCCCACAAACGTTGAACATGGATTGACAACATCGTCTGTAGCGTGCGCACATTGCTCTACGAACGTCAAATATGGCGTGCCAACATCATCTGTATCCTGCACACATTGATTTAATGACTTGTGATGTGGCCAGAAAATATCGTACTTAGCCTGCACACATGGGTATGGAGATGCCGGACAATGAGAAGCAGCATAAGTCAAGTGCTACACGTATATGACGTTGTATGTGAGCATCTGGCAAGCGGAATTTGCTAATGTATTGTAGATTAAGTTAAGGGCTTCACACATAAATGTGGAATATGCATATTTGCCAAGAGACGTCGACTAATTTCTTGCGGCACAAGTGAAGGCCTACCAGTAAAATGTTGCATGCTTACATCTGGCAAGGAACATCAACTAACGACATACGACATAAGCCAAGGCCCATACATATCAACTGTGTCGTATGCACATCCGTTGGGAATCATTAGCCATGGTTTTAGCGCATCAACGAAGATACATTGGCTATGGCCTGCGTGGTCACCTACTGGCAACAATGAATGACACGCAACAACAGCCAAGGGCAACACACATCTGTGATTGTGTATGCACATCGACTCGACAATATCGATCATGGCATGTGTACAGCGACCAGGAGACATAAGCCAATGGCAGGCTGAATCATCCAAGGCTTGCACGCATTAGTCGTGGTGTGTGCGAATCAACTGGGTGACATCTGTCATGGACTGCATGTATCGGCCAAGTGTCATCAGCCAATGGCAGGCAATATTAGAAAAAGTCTTCATGTGTCGAACACGGTTTATGCGTATGTGGAAAGGGACTTATGACAATGACATGCATCACTATCACAGGCATGCACACATAACATGTGGAAAGTGTGCATCAGCTGGGCAACATCGACGTTGTACTATGACCAATCTCACTTAAAATCAACCAATGACTTCACACATCAGTTATGGCGTGTTCGTATAAACTGGGTGACATCGTTCATGTCCTATCCCCATCGACTAGGCAACTTCAGCCAAAAGCAGGCAACATCAGCTAAGGCCTTCACTCATCAGACGTAGTTTGTGTGCATCTAGAATGTGATTTTGCACAACAACATGTAGCATCATCCAAGTCATGCACGCATAACCCATGGCATGTGTGAATCGACTGTGAAACATCAATAATATCCTATGATAGGCACCATCATCCAAGGCTTGTGCACTTTAAGCAAGTTATATGGGCCAATGCACGCAACATCAGCCAAGGCCTTCATGCATTTAACATGGCATATGTGCATCTGGTAAGCGGTGTTTTCTTATGGAATGAAACATCATATAAGGCTTGCACGCATCGATCGCGGCATGTGTGCATCGACTTGGTAATATTTGCATCGACAAAGGTCATTTATTATCAACCAAGTCAATTGCGCTTCGAGCAAGCAACATTTTCCAACAGCAGACAGCATCAGCGAAGGCTTGCACATGACAGGAAGTATCAGGCAAAACTTGAGCTATGACCTGCAGTGAACATTGAATTGCAGGCGTTGGCCAATGACACGAAGCATCAGGCAAAACTTGTGTGATTCGGGTAATTGAAATCAGATAACAACAAGGGGTATTATCAACGTGACATTAGTCATGGACTGTTGCATCAACCATGGCATGTGTACCTCATTTAGCCTACGTTGGTCGTTCACCGGCTGCATCTATCGTGGCTTTTTCACAACACTCAGCGGTCATCGAGTTAGGCCTTAACCTATCGACCTTGTCCTGCACACAATTGCCAAACTTTGTTGGACTTAGGCTGCTCCCATCGACCGTAGATTGCACCCTTATCACAAGACGGCTACCATAGTCTGCGCGCATTGTCCATGACTTCTGTGCATAGCTCAATCATCGTCAGACATTTTCTTCCCCCATAGCTTTTTTCCTGCAAATAATGGTCATCCGACATCGGACATTTCCTGCCGTAATAGCCTTTGGCCTACACAGCAGTCACCCCACATCTGGTGTGGCCTTCATGCGTCGCCTTTGGCGTCCACACAATGGTCTGCTGATTTACACGTGGATTCATACATCGCCTTTGTCCTATATAAAATAGTTTGTCGACATCGTACATGGCCTATCATCATCGCCCTTGACGTGAACACATCAGTCTACCTAAATCATATGTGGGTCGCATTTATCATTCATGTCATGCAATGTGGCCTAATAGCATCGTCTGTAGGCTACACACATTGGCCTACTGACGTCAGATGTGGCCTGCCAACATCGTCCGTAGCCTACAAACATCGGTCTATCAATGTCAAACATGGGCTGGCTGCATACCTTGTGTCCTACACACGTTGATTGGCCGACTTTAGACGTGCCTACCTGCATCATCCACAACTTTCACTTATTAGTCGACCAATGTTGCATGCGACGACATTGATCGAGGTCTATTCGAAGACATAAGGATGTCAATACTGCCAAAAAAACAAATGAATCTGAAACACTCTTCTTGCATAACAACATAGTCATTTATTTCGCATCATCTATTCTCGATGTTTCCACTTCACCTGGTTCATTCGTATCAATTTCTTTACATTTGCGGAAACCTACAATATTGAAAGATTTTTTATTTGTACAAATATGTACTTTATTATTAGTTTCACATGTTTAGAAGTATTTTCAAGCATATTCATAGTTTTTCGCCTTCTATTCAATTTTAAATTATTTTTTATGAAACATTTTCAAAACCAATATTCATAAAATTATTGAATTTAAGGTTACTATATTTGAATTTAGGGTTACTATATTTATTTATGAATTTTTTGTGCTAATATTATAATATTTTTTCCTATTTTAATTAATTAATTACCCATTTTTGGGATTTACTATACAAAAATATAATTAAGAAAACTGTTGCATTTGTTGAATTTAAGGCTACTATATTTATTTCTAAATTTTTGGCTTTAATTTTTATGGTTTGCATATTTTCCTAACTGAACAAAAAGAATTATTTAATTTGTTGAATTTAATATTACTATATTTACTTGTGAAATTTTGGCATTAAATTTGATATTGTTTTGGTGGAAATTGTTGAATTTAAGGTTGCTATATTTATTTTATTGTGTTAATTTTATAATTTTATTATATTTTTCTTATATTTCATCAATTAACCACCCATTTCAGGATTTATTGGACAAAAATTAAATTTAACAAAATTGTTAAAATTGTTGAATTTAAGGTAACAATATTTATTTGTCTATTTTTTACATTAATTTTATCAATTTCTTTTCATATTTTTCCAATTTTTTAGACAACAATTACTTGTTTTTCTTTTCAAGTAATAAAAATTAAATCGAAAATGTTCAAAATATTGAATTTTAGATACTATATTTATTTGTAAATGTTTGATGTTATTTTAATATTTGTCTGTATTTTCCCTATGTTTTATGAATCAATTACTCATGTTGGGTATTAACAAAGAAAAATAAAAATAAAAAGAATTGTTGAAAACTATGTTTTATGTATATAAATAAGTTATTTGTTGAAGCTAATGTGTCTTATTACCTTAAAACGTGCATATTTAGGTTGTACATGTTCATGGACTGCCAACATCGGTTAGGTCTTGTGCATATCACCGAGTTATTATTGGTCATGGACTGCCTACATCACCCTTAGCCTGCAAACAATGGTTAGCGATTTCGTGCTTGCCTTATGGCATACGTTTGGCCTACACGCAATGATCAGCCAATGCCAGGTGTGGCCTGCCTGCAACACCCATCCTGCACATATTGGTCATCAAATGTTGAACGTGGTATAACCGTATCGTCTTTGTCCTGCGAAGAACGGTCTAGATAGCATCGTTGTAGCTTGGACACATAAGTTAGTCGAGTAAAATATGGCCTTCTATCATCATCCGTAGCATGCATTCATCAGTCACCCAACACCGAATATGGCCTACACATATCGTTAGTAACTTGCACAAATCGGTCTGTTGCTGTCGGACAATGGCAAGTAGCATCAGCAAAGGCCTGCTTGCATATGACGTGGCATGTGCACGTCGAAAAGTAGCATCGTCCAATGACATGCAACATCATCCTAGGCCTGCACGCACGTACATCGAAAATGTGTATCTTGCAAGAGACGTCAGACAATGTTATGCGGCATCAACCATGGTATGCATGCATAGGTGTGGCATGCGAGCATCAGTTTAGTGACGTCGACCAATAGTATGAACCATCAACCAATGCCTGCAGGCATCTTTCGTGTCGTGTGAACATTAGAAGGGCGAATTTAGCTGAAATTTGAGCGCATCGGCCAAGCGATATCAGCCTATGGCAAGCAGCAATTACCAATGCTTGCACCATCATGTCGGTGATACCACTCGTGGCCTACGCGCTACGTCCAGTGACATTGACCAATAGCAGTCAACATTAGCAAAGGCTTGGATGCATCAGTCATGGTGTGTGTGCATCAACTGGGTGACATCGGTTGTGGACTACATTAATCATCAAGGCGACGTCAAGCAACTTCAAGCAAAATAAGCCAAGGTCTTTTTGCATCTGACGTGGTATTTGCGCATCCATCAAGCGATTTCAGACAAAGGCATGCATGATCTTCAAAGGCATGCACACATAAACCTTGTCTTGTGTGCAACATTTTGGCGATATTAAGATTGGGCAGTGACAGGAACAATATACCAAAGCTTCTGTGCTTCGAGCAAGCAACGTCGGCAAACGGCATGCACCATCAGCCAAGGCGTGCACGCATCTGACATTGCATTTAGCATCTGGCAAGCAATGTTGGACAATGGAATGCAACTCAAGCCAAGGTCTACAAGACTTGTTCGTGGCGTTTGTGCATCAGGGGGGCGACGTTTGCATGAGATAACGTGAGGCAGCATCATCCATAACTTATGCGCTTCAAGCAAGCATTGTTGGCTAACGGCACGCAACATCTGCCAAGGCTTACACGCATCAGTCCTGGAGGGTGCACATCGATAGGGTGATATCAGCATCGGTCAACAACACATAACATTTTCCAAGGTAATTTGTTTTGGGCAAGATAACACAGGCTAACGGAAAGTGACATAGCCCAAGAAATATTGATCATGGACCTCCCCATCAACCGAGTCCAGTGAACATCACTAAGCTGATGACGAGCGTGGATCAGCTGCATCGGTCGTGGCCTATGTACATTACTCAATGGTCATCGGTCTTGGCATTTCCACATTGCTCTTGGACTGCACATAAAGGCCAACCAATGTCAGATGAGTGTTTCTTGTATTGGCCGTAGCATGCACATTACTCAGCTGACGTCGGTCATGGATTGTGCAATTCACTCAATTGTCATCGCGTTTTGACTGCCTTCATCTCACTTAGCCTGCAAAAAATGGTGAGGAGATATTGGGCATTTTTTTCCCCAATCACATTTCGCCTACACAATAGTCAGCCAACGTCGAGCGTTGCCTGCCTGCATTGCCTTTGACCTGTACAATGGTTAGCAGACGTCAGGAATGGCCTTCCCGACCTGCTTTTGGATTCCATACAATGGTAAATTTCCATCCAACGTGCCTTTCCCACATCGCATTTGGCATGCACACAATGTTCAACCAACATCGGATGTGTCCTGCACACAATGGTCAGCCAAATTATACGTGGGATGGACATATCAAATGTGGCCTACACACAATGGTTAGTAGACGTTAGTGTGTTGTGCCAGCATCATCCATATCCTGCATACATTAGTCTGTCGATGTCAGACGTGGCCTGCCAGAATCGTCCATATTTTTTATATATTTTGTTAATGAATTACCAGTTTTTGGATTTATTGAGCAAAAATTAAAAAAATTGTTGAATGTAAGGTTGCTATATTTATTTGTTAATGTTTGCATTATTTTTATATTTGGGATTAACCAATAAGAATAATTTTTTTGAAAACTAGTTTTATATGTAAGATGTTATTTGTGGAAGCTAATGTGTGTTTGTACCTTTGAACGTGCATATTTGGGAAGTACATATTCAATATGAATATATGGAAAAAACAATCTCTACTCCTCTAAGTCTGAATTCGCGCCACAAAATCAAGTGCTCCAAGTGGGCCCGCATCACATATAGCATGTGGTCACAAGCAAACAGTGTTGGCCAAATGCAAGCGATATCAACCAAGGCATGCACACATGCATGTGTGCATCAGGAAAGCGACATCTGTTTTGGCCAATGACTTGCAACGTCGTTCATAGACAGTATGCATCGGGCAAGAAACGTCGGTCAATGACAAAAAACATCAACCAATACCTACACGCATGAGTCGTGGCATGTGTGCATCAGTTGGGCAACAACAAGCTTGCGTAACAACAGGCTTCATTAGCCAAGGCTTGTGCGCTTCAGGCATGAAACGTCGGCAACGGAGCGACATCATCAAGGCTACATTAGTCGTGGACCGTCCACATCTGTCATGGCCTGTGCACATCATTCAGAAAAGTTGGCCATAGACTGCCACATCAACTGTTCATTGTGCACATCACTCATTTATTATTGGACGTGGACTCTCCACATTGCCCTTGAAGTACACATAATGGTCAGCCGACGTCAAGCATTACCATCCCATGTCACATTTGGCTTTCACACAATGGTCAGCTGGCATCGAGGGTGGCCTACCCACATAGTCTTTGGACTGCACATAATGGTCCTCCCACATCGGACATTGCCTACCTGCCTCACCTTTGACCTGTACAAAATCGTTAGACAACATCGGGTGTGGTCTACCCGCATCACATTTGTCCTGCAAAAATTGTTAGTTGACGTTGTATATAGTCTTCCTTCATCTTTTTGGTCTAGCACAGAATGGTCAGTCGACGTCGACTGTGGCTTGCCTATATCGCATTTGTCCTACACACAATGGTTAGTCGATGTCTGACATATTCTTCCCGCATGTCCTTTGTCATGAACACAATGGCTAATCGATGTTGAACGTGGCCTAACAGCAATGCCTTTGGAATGCACACAACTTCCAGTCGATGTTGAACACTGATGGACAAAATCCTATGTAGCATGCACACATTGGTCTACCAACGTCAAACGTGGTGTGTCAGCATCATTCATACCCTACACACATTGTTCTGCTGACGTCAAATGTGGCCAACCAACATCGTCCTTAGCATGTACATATGGGTATGGAGAAGTTGGACAACGACATGCAGCATAAGTCAAGGACTGCACGTATATGACGTTGCATGTGAGAATCTGGCAAGCAATATTTTCTAATGTATTGTCGCTTAAGCTAAGTCCTACATACATATAGGTTATGTGCTTATTTCGCAAGCGACGACGATCAACGACATGAAACATAAACCAAGGCCAGCACACATTAACCGTGTCATATGCACATTGGCTAGGCGACTTTAGCCATGGTCTTAGCACATCATCAAGGAGACATTCGCTATGGCTTGCGTGATCAAATAATGGCATCAGCGAATGACACGCAACAACAGCCAAGGGCTAGACATATCAGTGGTGGTGTGTGCGCATCGACTTGGCAACATCAGTTGTGGTTGTGCACATCGACCAAGCGACATCAACTAATGACAAACAGAATTATCTAAGGCCTGCACACATCAATTGTGTTTTGTTCGCATCAACTGGTGAAATATGTTGTGAGCTACATGCATCTCGTTCAGGAGATATTGGCCAATGGCATGCAACAACAGCCAAGGTCTTCACATATCAGATGTGGTTTGTGTGCATCTGGAAAGAGATTTTAGACAATGCCATGCATCATCATCACAGGCATGCACACATCACCCATGGCAAGTGTGCATCGGTTGCGAAACATCGCCATTGTACTCTGACCAATGGCACTTAAAATCAACCAATGCATGTGGTGTGTGCTATAAATTGGGTGACATCATTCATGTCTCGCATGCATCATCTAGGAAATATTGGCCGATAGCAGGCATTATCAGCTAACACCTTCATGCATCAGACGTGGTTTGTACATATCTAGAAAGTGATTTTGAACAAAGGCATGTAGCATCATCTAAGTCATACATGCATAACCCATGGCGTGTGTTCATCGGTTGGGCAACATCAACGTTGTCCTACAACAGGTACCATCATTAAAGGCTTTTGCACTTCGAGCAAGCAATATGGCTAACAACATGCAATATCATCAAAGGCCTTCACACATTTGACATGGCATTTTAGAATCAGGAAATGGAGTTATCCTATGGAATGCAACATCATCTAAGGCATGTACAGGTCGATCATCCCATGTGTGCATCTGCTGGTTGATATTTGCATCAACAAAGGTCAGGTATCATCAACAAAGGCATGTGCGCTTTAAGCAAGTAACATTGTTCAATAGCTGGTAGCATCAGCGAAGGCATGGAGGCATCAACCATGATGTGTGTGCATCAGCAAGGCAACATCGATGTTAACCAACGGCAGACATGAACATACAAGACATGTGTGCTTTTGTTATACCCTAAAAATGAGCTAGGTTGAACTAGATCCTAATATGATTTTTTAAAGTCATAAAATTGTTAGTGCTTATAGGAATTATATATTGTTTGGAAGTGTTTGGAGGTCAAACATCAAACAACGTGCGAGAACGTCCAAGACATCTGAAAACTAGTCAAAGTTAAACTAGTGTGTCGTAGTATTTTGTATTGATGATTTTGGAGATGGTTTGAGGGTGAAATTTAGTATGGATGGTTCCTACGCATAGCTTGACATACAAAGGGTCAAAACGTCCAAGAACGACTCACCGGGAAAAATAAAAGGGTCCCAAAAGAGGACCTAAGCATGGGACAGCCGAGCTGTCGCACCAACGATAATCTGGTAGTGGTTGTGCGTCACGCAGATGAAACTAAGAGGGAAACATTCTTTCACTGCGACACAGGAACATCACGAACCATTCTGTCTCAAAAAATTTAAAAAATAAGATTTTGAAGGTGCCTCTGCGCAGTAAACTTCTGATTTGGTTGCATCATTTTTAAGTCTAATTTGAATTTGTTAAATTGTACATTAGGTTTAGGGGTCTTTTGGGTAATTTGGTGATAACTTATTGAAGGTTATTGAGTCTTTTTATATGCCTAAACACACCAATAAAAGCTAAACCCTAAACTCAAAACAAACCCTCTCCATTCGTCTCTCCAAAATCACCATTATTGAAGCTTTTATTCTCCAAGGAAGAAGACTAATTTTCCAAGAGTTTTCTCCATCAATTTTGAGTTAATATTCTTTATTAAGGTATGGTTCTTCATCCCTAAAATCTCTTTATTCAAGGAGTTAGTTCCACTAATTTTCAAAGATGATCAAAACATAAATTCTCTAATTTTGTGATCTAGCCATGAGTTCTTGCATATAGCTTTTTGAAACATTTTACTATGATTGAATTAATGCTAATTTTATTATTTTAACCTAAAAACTCTATGAACTCATGCAAACCATGCAATTGAAGTTTTGACTATTTTATGGGATAAGTAATCATGTCTTAATGCTTATGAATTCTAGTGTAGTTTTCTTTGGGATATCGAATGACGTAAAATTTTTATCGAATTTATGCATATAATTTATTAGATTGCAAAAGTCATATTGAATTACCTTGAATTCATTGTACATTATTCTCATTGGATTGAATTGATGACCATGGCCATGGGTAAGGGCCTCTTGCTATTGTATTGTATAATTTAGCTATGGAGTGAAGTGGTGAGAATGGATTGGTGGTACGATTCCCTTATTATATTTATTATATGCAAATAAGGTCTTTAATTATGTTTTGATTGGTATGTTAGACTAATGGTTGCGGTGCTATGTGCTTTACTTGTGAATAATGTGGCCGCGTTGGAGTTACCTTCTGTGTAATGATAATCATGACCTTATCGGCACTACTTGATATATTATGATTATTTATATAGTGAATTTATATATATTATGATCATATACATCTACTTTGATTAAGGTTAATGTACGTGTTATTCTATTGATGCTATTATGTGATCATGTTGGACTATGACTATGTCCTTATGTGTGTTGTCTTAGAGATGATGCATGGTTTTTCCGAGTTGGTTATATGAGTATTATGATGGTTATATAGATGATATTATAATATTGAATAGGTTGACCTATAGAGGATGTTGGTTATACCTACGTACTTATATAATGATATGATATATGTGAAGTATGTGTGTGTATTGTTTTGGTAGACTTGTGTCCCTTACTTGATACATGTACAATGTGAATATGTGATTCTTGACATAGTATGATAAAGCCTCTTAGTATTGTACGTATAAATGACATGTGACCTAAAACATTTCTAAGAAGGTCCTTTATGTAAAGCCTTCATCCTAAATGTAAGGTTATTATATCCTTGAAGTCAATAGTCGTAATGGTATCCTTGTCGTGTGAATAGTGGACTTAAGGTTGGTTCGCAGACACGACATGAAATCATCCTGGAGGAAATCATTGAGCTGTCCTGTTAACCATTGTAAGGCAACCCTAGGGGACCTTTTTGGTGATTTGAATGTGATTGGGTTATGAACTAGATATGGAACCTCTTCATCTGATCATTTATGTGAATTACTCTATGGGAACAAAGCCTAGAACTAAATGAGTATGGTCTTAGAAGTAGCTATAGTTAAGAATGAGACTAGACTACAAATAAACCCTTCATATTCCCAAACCATGTTCCTATATGTGATGTGTCCAAGTTCTACCATTGGCAAGTAAAAGATATTCCCAAACGCGAGTTCATGCTTGATTTGTCGAGAGAAAGGATGTTAAAAACCATATCTCTAAACAAATATTTTATAGATGGCAAGGATTATTATCTAGCTTTGATTTTCAAATTGAATACATTAAGGGAGAAGATAATTCTCTCCTCGACTTTCTTACCACAAAATTCTTGCAGGGAAAGCATGAGCCGACATCAAGGAATTAGGCCCATGACTGGCAGAAAATCCATACGGCCCACTACTAGTGGCTCAACAAAAGTTGCAGGACTATTCACCATAAGGCCTAATATTAATCAAAATAAGTACTCAGTACTAGCCCAATGGCCTCCTATTATTTCTCGTGCACTACCTCCGAGTAGTTCATCTAATATGCTAATTTTAAAGAAACCCTTTAAAAAGGAGCAGAACCCAATTCGTCATCTCCCTCAGGAAAACTCAGATTTTCCCAGATATAAACTAGTGATAGCTACGCAGTGAAGTAACCAGAAAGCTTCACAGAAGCAATATATCCATACCTTCAGTTGGGCAACATCGGCGTTGTCCTGCGACCAATGAAAATTAATATAAACCAATGCATGTGGCGTGTGCTATAAACTAGGTGACATCATTCATATCCTACATGCATCGGCTAGGAAACTTTGGCCAATAGCAGGCAACATCGTCTAAGGCCTTCACGCATCAGACGTGGTTTGTTCGCATTTAGAAAGAGATTTTGAACTACGGAATGTAGCGACATCCAAGGCATACACGTATAACTCGTGGCGTGTATGCATCGGCTGGGCAACATCAACGTTGTTGTAATACAGGTACCATTAGCCAAGGCTTGTGAACTTTGAGCAAGTGATGTGACCAATGACATGAAACATCATCCAAGTCCTTCACACATCTGATATGGCATTTGAGCATCATGGAATTGAATTTATCATATGGAATGCAACATTATCTAAGGCATGCACTTGTCGATCGTCGCATCTGTGCATCGACTGTTTCATATTTGCATCAGCAAAGGTCAGATATCATCAACCAAGGCATGTGCGCTTTGAGCAAGCAATGTTTTTCAACAACAGGTAGCATCAACTAAGTCATGCAGGCATCAGCCATTATATGTGTGCATCGGCAAGGCGACATCAACGTGAACCAACGGCAGGCAGCAACATACAAGGGAAGTGTGGTTTTGTTGCACCCTAAAAATGAGCTAGGTTAAACTAGAGCCTAACATGATGTTTTAAAGTCATTAAATTGTTAGAATTTGTAGGAATTATATATTGTTTGGATGTTTTTGGAGGGCAAATGTCAAAGAACATCCGAGAACGTCCAAGACATCTTAAAACTAGTCAAAGTTAAACTAGTGTGTCGTAGTATTTTGTACTTATGATTTTGGAGATTGTTTGAGGGTGAATTGAGTATGGATGGTTCCTACACATATCCTGACATGAAAAGGTTCAAAACGTCCAAGAACGACGCCCCGGGACCAACCAAAGGGTCCCCAAAGAGGACCCAAGCATGGGACAGCCAAGCTGCCGCACCAACCATAATCTGGTAGTAGTTGACCGTCGTACAGCTGACACTGAGAGGGAAAAATTCTTTCCCTACGACGCGGGACCATTACAAACCATTCTGTCTCAAAATTTTCCAAAAATAAGATTTGAAGGTGCCTCCACGACGCGTAGTAAACTCCCTGATTTGGTCGCATAATTTTAAAGTCAAATTTGAATTTGTTAAAGTATCCATTAGGTGTAGGGTTTTTTGGGTAATTTTGTGATAACTTCTTTACTTTTATTGAGTCTTTTTATAACCCTAAATACACCAATAAAAGATAAAACCCACAACTGAAAACAAAACCACTCAATTCTTCTATACAAAATCTCCATTGTTGAAGCTTTGAATCTCAAAGGAAGAAGACTGATTTTCCAATCTTTTTATCAATCAATTTCGTGGGTTAATCTTCTATATTAAGATATGGTTCTTCATCCTTGAAATGTCTTTATTCAAGGAGTCAGTTCAAATGATTTTCAAAGATGATCATAAACATGAATTTCCTATTTTGTGATCTAGCCATGGGTTCTTGCATAAAACTTTTTGAAACATTGTACTATGATTTAGCTAATGTTAATTTGATTATTTTAACCTAAAAACTTTTTTAACTCATGCAAACCATGCAATTCTAGTTTTGACTTTTTATGGGTTAAGTGATCATGTCTGAATGCTTATGAATTCTAGTGTGGTTTTCTTTGGGCTATCCAATGATGTTAGAATTGTATTGGATTGATGCATTGGTTTTCTTAGATTTCTAAATTCATATTGAATTACCTTGAATTCATTGTACATTATGCTTATTGGATTGAATTGGTGATCATGGCCATGGGTAAGGGCCTTTTTGTATTGTATTCAATAATTTAGGTATGGATTGAAGTTTTGAGAATGGATTGGTGGTATGCTGCCCTTATTCTATTTATTTTATGTAAATTAGGTCTAGAATTATGTTTTTATTTGTATGTTCCACTTATGGTTGCGGTGCTATGTGCTTTACTTGTGAATAATGTGGACTCGTCGGAGTTACTTTATGTGTGATGATGATCAGGACCTTGTCGGCACTACTTGATATATTATGATGATTTATGTAGTGAATTTATGTGAAGTATGATCAGATCCATCTACTGGTGATTAAGGTGAATGTATGTATTCTTCTATTGATGTTATTAGGTGATCATGTAAGACTATACCTATGTCCTTATGTGAGTAGTCTTAGAGATGATGCATGATTCTTCCTAGTTTGTTATATGATTCTTATGATGGTTATATCGATGATATTATAGTAGTGAATAGTGTGACCTATAGATGATTTTGGTTATGCCTATGTGTTTATATAATGATATGTTATATGGGAAGTATGTGTGTGTATTGTTTTGGTAGACTTGTGTCCCTTACTTGATACATGTACAATGTAAAAATGAGATTCTTGACTTAGTATGCTAGACACTTATAACTTGTATGTAAAAATGACATGTGACCTAGAAAATTTCTAAGAAGGTCCTTTATGTAAATCCTTTATCCTAGATGTAAGGTTATTATATCCTTGAAGTCGAAAGTCGTAATGGTATCCTTCTCGTGTGAATGGTGGACTTAAGGTAGGTTGGTTGACACGACATGAAATCATCCTTAAGGAAATCATTGAGCTATTTTGTTAACCATTGTAAGGCAACCCTAGGGGACCTCTTTGGTGAGGTGAATGTGATTGGGTTATGAACTAGATATGGAACATCTTCATGTGATCCTTTATGTGAATTACTCTATGGGAACAAAGGCTAGAACTGAGTCAGTATGGTTTTAGAAGTAGCTCTTGTTAAGAATGAGACTAGACTACAAAGAAACCCTTCATATTCCCAAACTATGTTCCTACATGTGATGTTTCAAAGTTCTACCATTGGAAAGAGAACACCCCTCATTGGAGTATGTTACAATTGCGGATTCCATGCCTTTCTACAGTGGTGTATGTCGGTTATTGACTATTCTCATCAAGGGATACCTACTAGTGTTTGAGAAGTTTTATGAAATTCAGGTGGTGGTATGGGACACTATATAGATAGTTTTTCACATCCGTGTTTACCCCCTAGACGTAACCGGCTTTGTTGTCCTCTTTAAGGACTAAGAATATCCTCTTAGTCTCATGTCATTCCATTCATCGGTTAAAAATTGCAGAAAAAATAAAAAATTTCATTACATCTACTTGGAGATTCATGAACTTCTACAGACACATAATATAGTCTTATCGAGTATACATAGACCCTTCGTACCTGAATGTTACATATTCTTCTACTTTTATTGCACATGCATATATATATGATAGAAAGATAGTCGTAAAGATTGTAGCATCTCATGCCATCAAAATGATCATAGCAATTTGGGCATAGCTCTACATCAAATGTAAAGAAGACACATATAGGCTTATACAATTCATACTCAAATGAAAGTGGAATGAACATAAAAGTCGTATAAAAACAAATCAACTTCATAAGCAAGATATTGGCAACTCCCTTGTAAATTGAGGACCTACCAACTTGGATTATAGAGAATATCCAAGCCTTGTTCAAGTCGTCCCAAATGAGCTTTCAACAACCGGAACCTCAATTGTTTTGGCAAAGGGAAGAAAATGGAGTTAGTACTCCACATGTACTAAGTATGAGACCATATGCACATATAAAACAAAACATGCTAAAAAGGGACATTTAGTCAAAACATGTAATTTTACCCTTTTAAAAGTGTCATGCATAATCAAGCAAGTCATACCAAACAACTAAACATACTTACTAACTCAAACAAGTTATATCTACCCAACATATTTGAACCCATGATTTCCTACCACCCTATCATCAAGGAATAACATCACAGGCATAAATAAGAGTTGATCATATCATAATAAGCAAGGAATGTACTCATGAAGCCTTATCACATCAACATTTGCAATGACCAAGCAAAGCCCTATAACCTTATTCAATTAAGTAACTTCAACAATAAACCATAAACAATGTCCAACTCCACATAATATAACATTTAGATATACATTTCGTCATACTTTAACAATATAACCCATAACATACTCATAATTGAACTAATCAACATATAGTATTAACCAAGTGCAAGTTTATCATATACATATTTTATATCATCATAACCTAAACATATATAAGAACATCCTCCGAAGACTCCCATCAAGGCTAACTAGTGCAATGATTTGGTAGTCCCATACCCCTACCTAGACTAAGCTAGACCCCTTAGATTATCCTAGTTAGAGTGCAATCCTTTACTTCATTTTACCTTTTGGGAATATCCTGCCCTAACTAACATAGAACACATGAGCTAGTGTTGAATTCGGTGTTATAAAACCCTACATCGAAAGAAGGCGGACTACTTGTCAAGGTAGCACCCAACATATAAAACATAGAAACTATGTGGATTCACTAGCTAGTATTCCTATGGGGCAACATAGTTAAAGAACTAGGATATATAGTTGGGACCCTCTTTAATCTCAATACATTATAGTCTCCAATATCAAGAGTAATTGAGTGCTCCTACTTTCCCTAAGTGGGAAGGGACACTCATCAATCTAGTTCACTTGGTACTAAGCTAGAGTCCCTTTTTGAAATGTCTTTAAGCCTTTAATTATAAGTCATAGTTTAGTTTAGGTCATAGGGTCTACCCCTTGTATAATCATTATCAGTAATAGCTCAATAAGAGTTGTATGAGTATATACCCTTTCATCACAATTCATATAGGTAAAGTTAACACATTACATATCACTTGATAATAAGGCAAATTGGTATATATCACCATGCTTATAGCATTCACATCTTAATCAACCTCACCACAATAATAAAGACATTTCAATTCAACATCATACCACCCTATAAATCCTAAATAAGGCATACTCCAACACAATCATCATGACTTAATCACAATTAACAACAAGATGAAGTAAAAAATAGGTATTACAATACATACCAAGTCTCCTTCATAGTTCATCATAAGGGTCTTACCATCACCCCATAACTCGACCCAAATAGGTCATCACATCAACATAATTCAATAACCAACATTATAATAAGGCTAGAAGAACCACTACACAATAATTCAATGCTAACTTAAAGATTAACACAAGATAATTAGGTAAATTCTCATATCCTCGATCACTTCTCAAGAACTAGTATGGAATACTATAATTCATTTTAATATGTTAATTATTGTTGTAAAAACATCATATAATAGTGATTTAACTAATAATCAAGTCAATTGAATCAGTTACAACCCAATTCACATTAAAATCAAACCAAGGGTTAAGGGTTAAGGATCATATTCTTCAAATTGAACCAAACTATAGGAATTTATAACAATCAACTTAAAATACATGTTAATATATACCTTATATCACAATGAAACCATACCCAAGTCAGTTCATAACATCAAATTTGTAATTGGATGAAACTCAATTGAAAACTCAACTTTTTGAAATACTTGGAAGAGCTCTTTCAGGAAAGAAGTCTCAAAGGTTAATTATATCCCATACATCAACGTTTGATGATGATTTAATGGTGAAATATTCCCTTTCCATCCCCAAAAATTTCCCCAAAGCTTTTCTTAAATGGAGTCTTTAAAGAGATAAAGAAAGAAGAGAGAAGGAAGATAGTTTATTTTGTGAGTTATGTTTAGGTTAATGAGGGTTGTGGTGTTTATATTGGGGCTTAATCAATTTAATTAGATTCCCTTACACCCATTATTAATCACCTAACCCCTTTACTAATTCAATGAAACTGACTTAAGTTGTTCAGGAAACTCAATCCTCACAGACGAGACCCTGAACGACGGGCCATCTGTGAGTCAACGGCCACAGTGCCCTTCCGGGCTGTACAACCATCGTTGAGTTCAGAGACTGTGCATCTGAGGGCTTCCAAAATTTTGGCTAAGTTTGGGACTAAGATTTTCATGAAAACCCATAGATCCACACACGATCCATCATTTCCCTCTCGTGGTTCCACACTGCCTAGGCAGTGTTGTCTCCGACGTGCTAGGGTCCTTCTCAAGAGCCTTTGGTTGATCCTTGGGGAGTTGTACCTAGACGGTTTGAACAAGAATCATCTTTAAAACTTGTTATACACCCTTCCACATAATTTCATGGATTTCTGACTCCTAAAAGCTACTCAAATAGGCTAAGGCACGTTACTACCCCTTAACACTAGTTTCTGAACGTAATTGACGCTCTAGGACGTTTTGGTTCCTAAACTTCACAAATGACTTATATTAATTAATATTGGTCTAAAAACAGTGTTTATACCATATGTTACATATGTTAGGCTTTAAGACTAGTCTTGGATTTGTGAAGTGTTAAATTATCCCCCTCCCCTTACAAACATTCATCCCGGAATGATATAAATTCCTTTGAAGGGAGGAATAGACTCAAGACTAGCAGCCCAAACAATCATCATTATAAAATCAACATAAATCACATCATTTAAACAAGGCAAATTTCAAAACTCCAATTGTCACTCATAAGGCTCAAACACTTTGTCATGAGGCATTTCCTTCTCACAACACACATGAGCTCAACATACATTACATGAGTCAATTAGCACAAGGTTCACCTTATCAATAGGTCACCTAACTTTTCAATAAGACCCACTATGTAAAAATGACCTTTGAGTCCGAGGTAAACCCACTTCAAAGTCCATATTGATGTGTTCCCACTTCCAAGTAGGAATTTCAATCTCTTATAGCAAGCCACTCGGCTTTTGAGGTTCGACTTTTACTTGTTGGAAATTTGGAAATTTAGCGAAGAACTCCCCTATGTCCTTCTTCAAACCTTCCAACCAATATATCTCCCTTAGGTCATGGAACATTTTCGTCGCACCCGGATGAATGGAGTAGAGGGACCCATGAGCTTCATCAAGGATCCTATCCCTCAACCCATCAATATTCGAAACACACAGTATCCCTTGGAACCTTAAAATACCATCCCCCAAGAGAGAATGCGTCGTTAAGCTTGCGAAGGACCGATTCTTTGAACTCCATCGAGGATTAGTCGAGGTATTGTTTGGACTTCACCTCAACTACTAATGATGAATCGGAGTTGTTACCAACCATAAAACCACCATCCGAAGAATCTTCCAACCTCACCCCAACCTAGCCAACCTATGGACTTCCTTCACTAGGTCTTTCTTGGTTTCATTAATATGGGATACACTAACCATAGTCATTCTACTTAGGGAATCCACAACCACATTAGTCTTGCCAGGGTAATAATGGACACTCATATCGTAATTTTTCAACAACTCTAACCACCTCCTTTGGACGAGATTCAAATCCTTTTGGCTAAACACATATTGGAGACTTTTATGGACAGTAAAGACGTCCACATGTACACCATACAAATAAAACCTCCATATTTTCAAAGCATACACCACGGCTACTAACTCAAGGTCATGAGTGGGATATTTCTCTCATGTACCTTAAGTTGCCTAGAAGCATAGTCTATTAGCTTCCCACGTTGTATAGGCGAACACCCTAAACCCACACGGGATGCATAATAATACAAAATAAACCCATTTGTACCCTCTAGTAAGGTCAACACCAGAGCGTAAGTAACCCTATTTTTCAATAATTGGAAGCTTTTATCACATGCCTCCGACCACTCAAATTTCATACACTTGTGGGTAAAAGTAGTCAGGGGAGATGCAATGGATGCAAAACCATCCACGAACCTCCAATAATAACCCGCTAAACCCAAGAAACTCCTAATGTTAGTTGGAGTCAATGGTCTAGGCCAATTTTTCACCGCCTCCATTTTCCTTGGATCTAACTCAAATCCTTTACTAGAGATGATATGCCCAAGAAATGCTACCGACCTCAACCAAAACTCACACTTGCTATATTTGGTAAACAATTGATGTTCCTTAATGGTTTGCAATAATATTCTAAATGACCCATATGATCACTCTCATTCTTCGAATATACAAAGATGTCATTAATGAAGACAATGAAAAATGAATCCGGCAAATTTCAAAACACCCTATTTATTAGGTCCATAAACGCTGCCGGATAATTAGTGAGACTGAAAGACATTACTAAGAACTCATAGTGCCCATATCTAGTTCGAATGGTCATCTTTGGTACATCTTCTCTCTCTCACTCTAAGTTGGTGATGCCCCGATGTCAAGTCAATTTTTGAAGAGTAGCTCGTCCCTTGGAGTTGATCAAATAAGTCGTCAATCCGAGGGAGAGGATGCTTATTCTTAATGATGACCTTGTTGAGTTGGCGTTAGTCAATACACATTCTCAAGGATCCATCCTTCTTTTTTACAAAAAACATGGAGCACCCCAATGACAAAATAGTAGGCCTTATAAAGCCATTGTCTAGCAACTCCTTGAGTTGAGCCTTCAACTCCTTCAATTCGGCCGGAGCCATCTGATAAGGAGGAATTTTAATGGGATTCATTTCAGGTAGCAAATCAATACCAAAATAAATTTCCCGTTCGGCAGGAATACCAGGAAGGTCATTAGGGAAAACCCGAAAATTCACTCACTATGGGGACCAACACAATGGGAGGAATTTTGGAGTCTAAATCTTGGACTCTTACTATGTGATATAGAGAAACCTTTAAGATCATTTTGCATGCTTTTAGACAAGAGATAATACGACCACTACAAATAGAATTTCCCCCTTTCCACTCAACAACGGGTTCATTTGAAAGTTTAACCTCATCACTCTTGTCCTACAATCAATGGAGGCCAAAAATGCATGCAACCAATCCATACCCAATATAATATCAAATTCAAGCATATCATGTTCTACTAGGTTAACATAAGAAACTCCATTGGGTAACATTATGGGAAAAATTTTACAAACTTTTTTGGCAAAAACTGACTCACCCACCTAAGTAGACACTATAAAAGGTTCATGAAAAATGTTTGGCGAAATTTCAATTTTTTATATCTACAAGAGGTGTAACAAATGATAAAGTAGCATCGGGATCAAGTAAGGCATATGCATCAATAGAGAAAACTTTCAACATACAAATCACCACGTCGGAAGAAGTCTCTCGCTCAACCCTAGAGCGAAGAGCATAGAAGTGGTTCTTTTTTGGAGATTCATTTGAACTACTTGCTTGAGCTTGACCACTACCCTTGTCTTGACCCCTCATATTTGGGCAATCCCTAAACCTGTGCCCACTTTTACCACAACCAAAATAATTTTTCTTCCCCTTAAGACAATCTCTATAATACTTCTTGCCACACTTTCCATAAGTTGTCTTTTCAGTTGGTGAATTAGTATTCCTTCCCTTCTTGAACTTAGGATTAGATACCCTATGACCACTAGACATTGGGAACTTAGAAGAAACTTGACTTTAAACCCGCTTCTAAAACCTAGGCTTGTCTTGTATCTCAAGTCTATTTTTTGAAGAACCTCCATCAAAATATCTTTCCCTCTAAGCATCCCTACTTTTCCTCCTATCCCTTGCCTCCTTCACATGATTGGAATGCACCATAAGATGAGAAATGTTCGTGTTGTCTTGTAGCATAGCCGAATGACAGTCCTCTTGCAAAATCATATGAGACCCCCGTCACAAAGCAACTCATTTCATATCTAGGATCGAAAACCAAAAAAGGAGCATATTTCGATAACTTAGTGAATTTCAAAGAGTATTCATGAAAACTCATACTTCCTTGGAAAAGGTTGATGAACTCCACCACTTTATCCTCCCTCATTTCCCTAGGAAAGAACCGATCAAGAAAAGCCTTCTTACAGATCTCCCAAGTCAAGGGACAACCACTCCATGGCCTATTATCCTTCTATTGCATAAACCAAGATTGGGCTACGTCCTTGAGTTGATAAGTGGCAAACTAGTCCTTCTCACTCGTGGACAACCCCATAACCAAAAGTATCTTATAGAATTCATCGATGAATTCTTGGTGGTCTTCCTAAAACTCAGACACGTACAAGGTAGGAGGGTTCATTCGAGTGAAGTCCCTTAGAAGTGAAGCAAGAGTAGTGACTTATTGAGGAGTACGAGGTATAAGCTCCAGATAGGCTTGGGCCGTCTTAGCTTGAGCTTGAACCGTGGAGGCTTGAGATATTTTAATGAGGGAAGCCCTTATATTATCATCCATCAATGGTGGGTGATTGACCAAAGATTTGCTCAATATTAGCATCTTCTTCAAGTGGAGGAACTTGTTCTCCACGGGAAGGAGCTCCCGCATTGGCAATTTCCTCTTCAATTCTCCGAGCCTCATTCCTTCGAGTGTTCATTCTTCCAATAAGTACAACACAGAATTAGATAGAAAATCACACCATAAGTATTCTCGAATGCCACGATATAGGATTTCCAAGAAAGAGAGTGATTCCTAGGCATCACATAGGTTCCTATTCATAAGTGTGGCGCGCTTTACAATTATGAATACAAACCTACATATACGTGGTATAGAGAGAGACATAACTCGGAGATATTCAACCTCATGCTCTGATGCCAAGTTTGTCACATATGGGTTTACCCCCTTGACGTAACCGACATCATTGTCCTCTTTAAGGACTAAGACTAGCCTCTTACTCTCATGTCATTACATTCATAGGTTGAAATTACGGAAAAATTAAATCTTTTCATTACATCTACTCAGAGGTTTACATGGACCTTTATATACACATAATATAGTCATATCCAATATGTATAGATCCTTCGTATAGGAAGGTTACATAGCCTTCTACTTTTATTGCACATACATATATATAAGATACAAAGATAGTCTCAAAGATTTTGTCATCTCATACAATCTAAACGATCATAGAAATTTTTGCATAGCCCAACATAAAATGTAAAGAAGCCACATAGTCTTACACAAGTCGTATACAAATGAAAGTTGAATGAACATACAAGTCTTAGAAAAACAAATCAACTTCATAAGCAAGATATTGGCATCGCTATAGAAAAGTGAGGACCTACCCACATGGATGATAGAGGATATAGAAGCCTTCTTCAAGTCATCTCAAATGACCCTTCAACGATAGGGACCTAAAATATTTGGGAAAAAGGAAGAAAATGGGGTTAGTACTCCACATGAAATAAGTATGAGACCATATGCACATATAAAAACATGCTTAAAAGGGACATTTAATCAAAACGTGCCCTTTTACCCTTTTAAAAGTCTCATGCATAATCATGTATGTCATACCAGTCAACCAAAAATACTTTCTAACTCATACAGGTAATATGTGTCCCAAAATACTTGAACCCATGATTTACTAGAACCATATCATTAAGGAATAACACCACAAGCATGAATAAGAGTAAATCATATCATAATAATCTAGACATCAACTCATGAATCCTAATCAAGTCAACAAGTGAAATGACCAAGAAAGGCCCCATAATCTTACCAGTCAAGTAACCTAAAAACGAAGCCATAACCAATGTTCAACTCCACATAATATAACATTTAGATATCTTACTTTAACAATATAACCCATCACATACTCATAAGTGAACTGATAAACATACAGTATCAGTTATGTGCAAGTTCATCATATACATATCATATATCATCATAACATAAACGTATTTAAGAACATGCTCATAAGACTCCCCTCAAGACTAACTAGTGCAATGCTTAGATAGTGTCCCATACCCCTACCTAGACTAAGCTAGACCCTTTAGGTTATCCCAGTTAGGGTTCAATCCTTTAATTCATTTTACCTTTTTGGAACATCTTGCCCTAACCAACATTGACCAGATGAGCTAGTGTGGAATCCGGCGTCATATAACCCTACATTAAAGAAGGCGGACTACTTGCCTAGTTAGTACCCAAAACATAAAACATAGCAACTACGTGGATCCACTAGCTAATGTAACTATTGGGGAAACATAGTTCAAGAAATAGGAGATATAGCTGGGACCCTCTTTATTCTCCATGAATTATTGTCTCCAATCTCAAGTTTAATTGAGTGTTCCTACCTTCCCTATGTAGGAAGGGACATTCCTCAATCTTGTTCACTCAGTGCTAAGCTAGAGTCCCTTTTTAAAATGTATTTAAGCCTTTAATTATCAATCATAGATTACTTTAGGTCATAGGGTATACCCCTTGTATAATCATCATCATTAAAAAATCAATAGGAGTTGTATGAGTATAAATTATTTGATCACAATTCGTATAGGTGAGGCTAACACATTACATATCCCTTCATAACAAGGCAAATTGGTATACATCACCATCCTTATAGCATTTACATCTTTATAAGTCTCACAACCATAATCAAGGAATTTAAATTAAACATCATACCACCGTATCAATCCTAAATAAGGCATACTTCAACACAATCATCATGACTTAATCACAATTAACCACAAGTTGAAGTAAGAAATAGGGATTACAAGACTTACAAAGTCTCCTTAATAGTTCATCATAAGGTACTTACCAACCCATAACTCAACCCAACTAGGAAATCAGATCAACAATAATTCAATAACAAACATGAGAATAAGGCTAGCAGAACCGCTACACAATAATTCACTACTAACTTAAATCTTAAGACAAGATAATTAGGTCAATTCTCATAACCTAGAATCACTTTTCAAGAACTAGTATGGAAGAATATAATTCATCTTAATTTGTTCATGATTGGTGTAACAACAACATCTAATAGTTATTAAACTACTAATCAAGTCAATTGAATCAATCACAACCCAATTTACATTAAAATGAAACTATGGTTAAGGGTTAAGGATCGTATTCTTCATATTGAACCAAACTATCACAATTGATCATAATAAAGTTAAAATACATGTTAATTTATCCATTATATCCTAAAGAAACCATAACCAACTCAGTTCATAACATGAAATTCGTAATTGAATGAAACCCACTTGAGAACTCAACTTTTTGAAATATTTTGAAGGAGACCTTTGAGGAAAGATGTATCAAAGGTTAATCACATACAATACCTCAACGTTTGATGAAGATTTGATGGTCCCTTTCCATCCCTTGAAACCGCCCCATAGCTTGTCTTGAAGGGTGTTTTCAAATAGAGAGTTAAAGAAAAGAGAAGGAAGAGAGTTTATTTTGTTGGTTGTGTTTAGAGTAAAGAGGGTTGGGGTCTTTATATTGGAATTTAATCAACTAAATTTGATTCCCTAAAACCCCTAATTATTCACCTTACCCCCTAACTAATTTAATGAAACTAACTTAAGTTGTGCAAGAAACTCGACCCTCACATATGAGACCCCTAACGACGGGATGTCTATGAGTCGACGATCATTGTTCCCTTCCGTGCTACACAACCGTCGTTGACTTCAGAGACTATGCGTATGAGGCCCTCCAACATTTTATATAAGTGTGGGTCAGCGGTTGGATTAGAAGACCCATCGATCAACACATGAGCCTTCATTGCCTTCTCGTGGTTGCACACTACCTAGGCATTGTTGCCTTCTACATGATAAGGTCCTCCTCAAGGGACCTTTATTGGTCATTGGGGAGTAGTACCCCGATGTTTAGATCACGAATCATCTTTAACACTTTTTATACACCCTTGCACCTAATTTCATGGATTTTCGACTCCTAAAATCTAGTCAAATAGGCTAACACATGCTAGTACCCCTTAACACTAGTATCCGAACGTCATGGGCGTTCTTGGACCTTTTGGTTCATAAACTTCCTAAATGATCTATATTAATTAATATAGGTCTTAAAACAGTTTTTAGACCCCATGGTACATATGTTAGACTTTGAGACTCGTCTTGGATTTTTGAAGTGTTACAAATGCACAATAGGCTTTGAAGATGTTAGTGAGTGAGTCCATAGGTGTTTCCAAGACCATTACTTGAACGTCCATATATGTTGAATGAATATTAAATGAACTAATGGAAGTAATGACATAAATTGGAATGTATCATATTTAATAAGTACCTAGTCTAGAGTAACTTTTAGGATTGCCTAGTTAAAGTGTGAAGGGGACATAAATGATTGTCTCTTCATGTCTTATCTATACAAGTCTTAAGAATGACTCTAGATAGGAAAGAGGATATCATGTCATTTGTTTTGGTGTATTGTAACTGTACTTATCTGATTATAGTTAGTCCTAATGATCATTTTAGGTGCGCTTAGAGAGGGTGTATGGGCGGTCTGTCTTTGGGTTACTTAAGTGAGTCTTAGGATAACTTTTAGTGAGAGGGTTGTATGCTAATTGGATTCACTGTGAAATTGAGTTCAGTTCATTGTTACTTTTCTTAGTTCACTGTAATGTTTCCTAATGTTTGATAAAATGCTTATGTGATATTTTATATGTTTCTAAGGTTTTAAATGTTGTTCTTATGGTTATATTAAGTTGTTTGAATAA
Organism: Solanum chmielewskii; assembly: GCA_027704785.1. Lineage (NCBI taxonomy): Eukaryota > Viridiplantae > Streptophyta > Magnoliopsida > Solanales > Solanaceae > Solanum > Solanum chmielewskii. Next base: position 33,381,051 of record JAKWIX010000329.1, read on the forward strand.
AAAGATGCATATTATCATGATTTTATGCATTATGCCATAGTTAGTACAAGTGTTTATACTAATTCCATATTTTTATCTATCTCTAAAGTGATTCATAGGTGAAGGGAATTTTAGAATTGAAGCTTGGATTATAGGACCTTTCAAGCAATTTTGAAGTGTGTCCTGATTTGACTCGAGGGCATAAATGTCTTTTGATTTCTTATTTCAAAGTATTGTAATAGACATAGTAGTACTATTTTTGATATATTGTTTGTGTCTTAAGTATTCTTGTGTCAAGGGTTTGATTATATAAGAGGTAGTATTTCATATGGTATTTATATGAATGATATTTTGAATGACTATTTGAATGTTGTGAAAAGTTTTAATTTCACACTAGTTTTGCATATATGTATATGCAATGAATGAGATGAAAAGGCTTGTACAAGACCTCCGAGAGGTCAAGTACGCCATGTCGCACTTCGAGATTTCCATATATTCTAGGGTATGCTCTCAGGATGTGACCGCTTTGGGCAAGTGACATTGGCCCACATTAAGGGGCATTGCCCAGATGACATTAGTAGTGGACTCTGGTATCAGTCGTGGCATGTGCACATTGCTCAGTTGAGGTTGCGCATTGACCAGACTCATCGGTTGTGGACTGTGCACATTACTCAGTAGTCATCTTCTTAGGCCTTCATACATTACCCTTGTCCAGCACACAACGACCAGTAACGTTGGACGTCAGCTGCCCACATCGGTTGTAGCCTGCACATTTCTCAGCGAACGTTGATCGTGGACTGCTTACCAATGCCATGACTTGTGCTCATCGTTCAATCGTCATTGGGCGTCGCCTGCCCCTATTGCCTTTTGACTGCAAACAATGGTCACACGAAATCGGGCGTTGCCTGCCCACATTACCTTTGGCCTACATAATTGTCACCTGACATCAGGTGATGCCTCCCTGCATCGCCTTTGGCCTGCATATAATGGTCAGAGGATTTTTTGACGTACCCTTCCCACATTGCCTTTTGCCTACATATAATGGTTAACTAATGTCGGACATGGCCTCCTCGCATCGCCTTTGGCATAGACGCAATGGCTAGCCAATGTTGGATGTGGGTTGTAGCTATTGTCCATGGCCTGTACATATCGGTCAGCCAACATTGGATGTGACCTGCTAGTATCGTTTCTAACCTACATATATAGGTCTATCGATGTAAGATGTAGTTTTCCAACATCGTTCATATAGACACATTGATCATCTAATGTTAGATATGGCCTGGCTGCATCACCTTTGGACTGCACACTTCAATCATCCTATGACAGACGTGTTATCCGCGTATGTGGATCGCAATTGTTTGACTATCAACATCACATGAAACAACATCCATCGAGGTCTAGATGAAATAATGTGTATGTCCATGCCGTAAAAAATAAAAAGAATGTGAAAACCATTCTTGCATGATCTATTTCTCAACGTTTCCGCTTCACGTGGTTCATTCGTACCAATTTCATTTTTCTTATGGTAAGTAGAACCTTGAAAGATCTTCTATTTGTACAAATATGTACTCCATCATTAGTTTCACAGGTTTAGAACCATTTTCAAGCATTTTCATATTTTCCAACTTTTAGTCATTTTTGAAAATTTATTTTAGATGATTTTTTATTTTTTATCACATTTTAATAATTACAATTTATGGTATTGTTGAACTTAAGGTTACATAATTTATTTTTGAATTGTTGGCGTTATGTTTACGTTTTTTCATATTTTTTCTTTTTATTAGTTAATTACCCAATTTCAAGATTTATTGGGAAACAAAATTCAAAAAAAAATTGTTGAAATTGTTGAATGTAAGATTACTATTTTTATTTGTGAATTTTTGCCGATATATTTTTTCCATATTTTTTCTATTTTTTATGAATGAAGTACCCATTGTCAAGATTTACCGAACAAAAATAAAATTAAAAAAAATTATTGAAATTGTTGAATTTGATGTTCTTGTATTTATTAGTTAATTTTTGGCGTTATTTTTATATTTTGGATTAACAGAAGAAATAAAAATAAAAACATTGATGAAAACTATTTTTTATTCATAAAAAAGTTATTTCTGGAAGCTTTTGTGTGTTTGTACCTTAGAACGTGCATATTTGGGTTGTATATGTTCATTGTGAATCTCTCAGAAAATGATCTGTACTCCTCTAATTCAGAATCCGCGCCACAAATTCAAGAGATCAAAGTGAGCTCACATCAAACGTGGCACGTGGGTATCAAATAAACGTCATCAAGTTGCATCAACCAAAGCCTGCACGCATCGGACATGGCATGTGTGCATCTGGAAAGCGACATCAGTGTCGGCCAACGAAAAGCAACATCTTTCGTAGCCATTGCACATCGGGCAAGAAACTTCGTCCAACAACAAGCAGCATCAGCAAATGTTTGCACACATGAGCCGTGGTGTGTGTGCATTGGATGGGTAACTTCGGCGTTGGGCAATGGTTGAAAAGACTAGCTAAGGCATGTGCACTTCAGGCAAGAAATGTCGACAAATGGAAAGCGGCATCAGCCATGAAACATTGGTCATGGACTTCCCGCATCAGTCGTGGCATGTGCACATCGCTCAGCAGACGTTGGCAATAAACTGTCCACATCGGCCATTGCTTGTGAAAATCCCCATTCATTGTCGAGCGTGGACTCCTCGCATCACCCTTGGCCTACACAATGGTCATTCGAGGTCAGGCGTTGCTTGCCTGAATTGCCTTTGGCCTGCACACAATGGTCAGCTGACCTCGAGCATGGAATGCCATCAACGCCTTTGGCCTGCAGAAAATACTCAGAGCCCACTTCATATGTTTCCTTCCCACTTAGCCTTTGCATGTACACAACGGTCAGCCAACGTTGGGCATAACATGTCCACTTCGCATTTTTCCACCAAACAATGGGTTGGCCACGTTGGACGTAGTCTTCCTGCATATCATTTGGCCTGCACAAAATTGTTAGTCAACATCACGTGTAGCTTCCCTGCATCACATTTCTCCTCAACACAATGATCATCTAACACGGGTCTTAGTATAGCCAGCTGATGTTAAACATGGCCTGACAGAATCGTCGGTAGCCTGCACATATTGGTCTACCAACGTCGAACTTGGCTTTCCAGCATCCTTCATAGCCTGCACACATCAGTTTTTTCAGATATCTGATGTCACCAGCCAACATCATCCTTAGCCTCACACATCGGTATAAAGATGTCGGAAAATGACAAGTAGCATCTGCCAAGGCCTGCACGTATATGATATTGCATGTGCGCATCTAGAGATGCGATATTCGCTAATGGAATGCGGCTTCAACTAAGACCTGCACACATAAACTTGGAATGTGCATATCTAGCAAGCAACGTCAGCCAATGAGATCTAGCAAAAGTCAAGACTTTGAAAACTAACACATTATCATCACATTAAAACCAATACATTATCATCAATTTATCATGATTAAGACTTTCAATACGTTTTGACAACGAACCCATGTCTAGATTGAAGAAGAAGAGATTTGATCGTGAAACTTATTTGAAAACTTTGACATTAACTCTCTAGATTGAAGGATAACTAGAGATGAAGGAAATAAATACCTTTATTTAGAAGAAAAAGTCTAAAACTTGATGAAGAATCCATGGAATCCAAGCTCCAAGTTGTTCTTGAGCTTCAGCTTTAATGGAGGTGTCTAAAGAGAGTTGGTTTTTGAGGGAAAGTCTAATATTTGTGAATTGGATTGGGAATGGGTTGATCATGTTTTTGATCCATTATATAAACCAAACAATAATTAAATAAACCATGTAGGGTCTGTTTAGTAAGTGGGGTGAATTTCCCATTCACCCCTTTAATAAAACAGTGCGCAGAGCCGACACCAACGGCCAGAATCAATGCCTAGTAGCTCCATCGATGGACCGTCTGTGGCTTCAATCGATTGGGTCTTGGGATGTATTTTGGTTGACTCTTATCTAGGCTAAGTGTACATCAAAAACACCACAATTGACGGTCTGTTTGTCAACAAATAGGGCATCGTTTGGTTCAGTCGATTGACACTACTAAGGCAATGTCTCAACAGCCTTTGGGTCCTTCTTTGAGGGCCTCTTGTGGGTCCCTTGGGGACTCGTACAGGAATTTCCAATGTGAATACATACCTTAACATATTAAAGACCTTCCATGCAAGTTTCACCAAAAATGAACACGTGAAACACATCCAAACATACAAGGTACACTCAAGACACACACTAACGTCTCAAGATCTAGTCGTCGAACGTCTTGGTCGTCCCTTGACGTTTGACTTCCAAATGACTTCAATTTACCTATGAATACATTAAACACTTAATTAACATGTCAAAAATCTTATAGTAACAAGTGAGGCTCTAGAAACCCTAACTCATTTTGGGAGGTCTTACAATATTTCCTACTTTGGAACATTCGTCCTCGAATGACACTTATAACAATTTAATCACAACAAGGACTTCAACGAACCATAGAGCAGCTCACAAAAGTCATAACATAATCATATAGAAGTTAGTTCACCAAACTTAAAAGGAACACACTTCAGATCATTTAGAACTTAATGCATACATGCAAGCAAAACATTTATTCTCTCACTCTTTAGTCCATCAACCATATAGGCTCTTATCATGTTCATAGGAGGAACATCTTTCTACTAATCATGACATCTAAGTTCACACAAAGACAAATTCCAACAATACTCAAAATCCATTTAAGCACTCATACTTCAATGCACATAGACTTGAGTAAGATAGGTTGACAATTGATTCTTATAAGTCAGGCCTAGTGCCATGAGGGTCATGCTCAACCATATCAAGCTTACTTGTATCCATGAATGAATATCCTTCTTCTCAACACACTTACATGTCTCGTTAGTTCACACCCAAGCAAATGCACAAAGGTCAACTTTACTGTAACATGAGAATTTCTCAACTTTTAATCATGGCATGGTCAAACATCCTTCCTAGTGAAGCCAAAAATGGTAAATTAAACCACACACATCACAACAATAGGAAGCCATTTCACAACATTTAAATTTCTAGATTAACATTAGCTTTCATAAACATGCATCATTTAGGGAAAGAATTACAATTTATAGGCACACACAAGGACAATAGCTAACATGCCTTCACTTTTTAGATAATGAACCAACAATAAGGCTTTCCAGAACATACAAACCACATAGATTTCAAGAGACTCAACATATTTCATTTTAAAGAGGCTTAATTTCTAATTATAAGGCTAAACATTACACATTAAGAGTGACTTCAAACACGCTTCTTACCTTATCTCATAAAATTAAATGCACAACTAGCATATGAAGATGCACAATCAACACGACAAAACCATGAAGTTAATCAAAAATTTCTTTTCACGTACTTAAGAACCTTAAAAATACTCTCAAGATAGTGTCAATCAAGACATACAAAACATGTGAATGTCATGAAATTTATATCTTTACTAGACTTCTATCATGAACAAGCTTACAAAAAAGTTATTAGACTCAAGCTCAAGCAAGAATAAAAGGACAAGGTAGAAATATCTACAACCTTACTACTCACATCACCATCCCCCACTTAGGATAAACCCAATTTTGAGCAACTTAACCCAACCTTAAGAGGATCTTAGCTTAACAACTGTCATTCTCATTACTTAAAAGTAATTACCACTTTACAAAGAATTATTGTAAGTTAATCATAGGAAAACCCAAAGCATTAGAAATTTTATCACCTAGGAAATTTATCACAAAATTTTCAAGTTAAGTCATACTCTTCAACCACATAATGTTTTTAACAATACATTAGATAACATGGTCATCAAACATTAGGGAAAACAATTGAGAAGACTTAACCATAGGGACTCTTTTTTTTCATTCCACCTTACAGTAAGTGACTTCTAGATCAATAAAAGCCACATAATCACCCTACAAGGACAACATGCTACTATTGCTTCTAAGACCAAGCCTATACAAAGACTTAAATTCATGCAATACAATCATGAAGTTCCTACAAATAACCAAAGACAACATTCAACCATTTAAACATGTACTTAGGCAACACGATTCTTTAGGTAGTGACTAAGCACTTCAAAAAGAGACTCATTTTATCCATAACAACTTCTAACATGCTTAAGCCATATTATGACATATAATTCTCAACATAATATGCCATATCGCATAATTCTCATACGTATCCACAAAGGGTATCATATCAAAATGTCATTAAAAAATTCACCTTCACACATATTCATGAAACCATAAAACCAATATAAGCATCAAAACACACCTTTTCTCCCTTAAGCATAGAGATACAATATCATCCAAGCAATCACATCTAAAAGACCACCGGACAAGAAAACATAAGACGGAGATCTTATAGAGTTTTAAGTTTTTTGGCACGACATGAGAATGGTGAAGAAGGGAAACTCAATCCTCCTATAGTCTCTCGCTCATAGATATGCCGCAATTCACACCGATGATCTAGACTCTACTAGATATGGATCAACTTTTAGAACCTAAAACCACTTTTATAAACCTCATGCTCTGATACCACATTTGCCACATCCAGGAATTACCCCCTGGATGTAAAATGACGTATTTGACCTCTCGTAAATCTTATATAGGCCCATTATTATCATTCACTGCATTGTCATAGGTAAATTTAGTGGAAAATTTAAAACTTTCTTAGCACATCATTTGCTAAAACATTACTTCATAGTTAAAGAGTCTAGTCTCTTTTTGTCATCCTAGACTCAATCATCATAAAAGTACATTAGCGACACAACCCTTAAAACAATAAAACATAAGTACTATATTATACATTTTATAGTAAAAAGATGACTTAGGAATCCTTGGACTTAAGCATTCCTTTCCTTGAACTTAGGAATCATCTATCAAGCTCTTCACCATTAAAGACATCCTTTGAGCATCCATAACCTACAGTTGTGTAAAAAGTAGAGAAGAATGAAGTTAATATAAGAAAGCACTAAGTATGGAAACCATGCAAAAATATGCATTTAAAAGGGACTTTCTTGTAATCATATTCATGCCTTTTTGTGAAAACATCATAAAAACTTTATACAATAGCATTTATATCATTCACGTACTTCATATAGACATATTTAAAGGACAAACATCATAAAAAATCATATATAGAATTTATGACACATTTGAGGTCACTTTACAGTGAGCTCCTTTCACATTATAGTGAACTACTTTTCTTTTACATTGAAGTTCTTTTTTTAACTGAAGGTCTACTTTAAATTCATTAACCTCCCAAGTAACCCTCTAGTGATACTTGGTGCAATGCATCACCTTAAGGTCACAAGGAAAACAATATATACATCTTTCATAAGCCAACACGTGCCATCATAGAAGTATAATACATCAAAGACACATTTAAACCAAGACCTTAGAACATTACAGTAAGCTCTAGTCAGTATGCACATGTACTTATTTTACATCATATAGAAACTTATGAAACCTTACTCATAATCCAAATCTAAATCTACTAGTGCAATGTAGATGTGAAGACACATGACCTCACACATACTTAGTATACCTATCATGAGGCCACAAGATATAACATATCCTTCATGACCATGCATAATTCTATAGTCAACCACATACACTTCAATATAGGACCTTAGTCATAGAGTCATATTAGAACATCATATCATGCATATCATATCATCATGTAGACACTAACACAATGTCATGCAAGAGAAACATAAACATAAACACATCATGAGAACACCTTCCTAGGACTTCCCTCAAGAGTCACTTATGCAATGTATAGGTGAAGTCCCATACCTCCACCTACACTAAGAAATTACCCTTAGTTTATCGTAATTAGGGTCCTTACTTTACATCCATTGGCAATTTTACTTTAGTGAAACTATGGCCTTAACCAATACTAAGACCATGGGTGTTAAACATGAAAATATTGAGTTGTAGAGCATTAGATCAATAAAAGGTGTTCTTCCCTAGCCAACGTAGAACATTAACACATTTAAGCATCTTAGTTGATATCACTTGCTAGTTCAAATGTGGCAAGCATAGTTTATGGAACTTGGGGGCCATCAAGGAAACATCACTCTACACCCTTTTTAGGTCATGAGGCTATCAACCCCGTGAGGTCTATGGTGACTTACCTTCCAACCATGGGAAGGGACACCCCTCATTTTCAAGTTCACTCGATGTTAGGATAAGTTCACTTTTATTAAAAGTCTTTATTACATTACTTTATAAAATATAGGCTTTAGGAAATCACTCCCCATATTCTTATCTCATAGGTTATAGATGAGAAGTCCTTTCATCAACCTATATCATGTGAGAAAACCTTTCACATGAACATAGCATATTCAAGCACCTATCTAGTTTAGGATACTCTTGAGAACACCTTTCAAGAACCCATGCATTAACTAGATCATTATATATGTGTGTGGATATACATATATGTGAGCAAACCTTTCAGATAACACATAAATGTCACACATTTTCATATATCAATGCACAAGTTCATAGGTATAACTATATCAGCAATCCTTTCATATAATAACCAAGACAATATGAACATTCATACTTCATCATATCATATACTTAACATCATAACATGTAAATCGCATTCGTAACATGTTCATACATTCATTTTCATGTACATAGAAATCAAATCTAGGAACTATCCTATAAAGGTACACAAGTGCAAAACATAAAAAATGTTCCATACCCTTGACCATACTAGTACACCTATAATGTCATCCTAGTTAAGCAATACATAACATACTTCACATACATTTACCTTACATGCTTAGTAGTACACATCTAGTGAATATCATATCAACCTTTGAATAGACACCATGACCCTTTACTATATTGTAGGCATACACAATTTGTGAGTGTATGTGTACATTGCTCAACATGAACACATAATGGCTATCAACAACACATTGAGGTAGACACCCTCTTAAGACCAAAATGCAGAACCAAGCATAGACCACACAACACAATTTAGCGTAGGAGGCAAGCTAACTTCATATTACACTTTAAGACTCCTAACACTAGCTATTCACACATTTACATAGGGGTACATGTGTAAGGGGTATCAATACTTAACACTTCATTAATGCCATCACCTTCACATGATCTTAACATACCATTTACATGCTCATATAATAGCCATACAACCTAGATCACAACTAAAATAGCAAAGTAGGCATAAGCTTCACATAGTGTGATCATTATAAACATACTCATGTATTCATCAATTTAAATTCAAGACCATAGTCAACAAATATAAAATGAAAACAAATTAAACACCGCTACCTTAAGTGGACCATACCATACAATGTCATACGAGGCTTCATCAACTACAATAATATAGAAAAGTAGAGAGGACGAGCATTTCTTACTAATTCATCAATACTTTGATCATCATTGACCAATACACCTTTTTCATCATCATTAAATTATAGAAGTAGCTAATTATGCATTTAATAATGAAAGCAACCATGTACAAGTCGCTACAAGATCATACTACATTCTAATACAATACATCACATATATATTAAAAAGTAGAGAGTTATAAATTATCAACCAATTTTGCTAGTCTTGTTAATGAATCATATCTTATCAACAATATACATGTTAGGCAGTAGATAAAGATAGAGAACATCATTGCTAAATCATGCTTAATCCACCCTAGAACATAGATTACAACATATACAGTACTCTATCAATCAATAGAACAGAAGAGCCTAGATCAATTCATACAAGAATTCTTTAATTTGATTATCAAGGATTTACACCCACAATTAATCCATGATATTAACATTAAGAAAGTAGAAACAATGATCTTTTCATGATCGAAATCCTACATTAATATCTTATAATTTAGAGAATTGTAAACACATAGAAGAACATAGGCTAGTCTTATTCAAATCTTCATTTATTGATCCACGTGGACAATTAATCAACAATTAATCATCAATATAATCAAATAACACTAGACAGGAGAAACTCAACGTAATAGAATCACAAACCCACCAATAAAAAGCCACGATCACAATGCCCATGCATAGGCTAAATCGAGTTTGGGAAGGGACATGGGTTCACAATGCAATTGGATTAAAATTCACGTTAAAACAAATACATTATCATCAATTCATCATGATTAAGCCTTTGAAAACGTGTAAGAAACAAACCTTGGATATATTGAAGAAGAAGAGATTTGATCATGAAACTTCTTTGAAAACTTTGAGATTAACTCTCTAGATGGAAGGATAACTAGAGATGAAGGATCACCATACCTTTATGTAGAAGAAAACCTCTAAAACATGATGAATAATCCATGAGAATAAAAGCTACAAGTTGTTCTTGAGCTTCACCTTCAATAGGGGTTTCTAGAGAGAATTGGTTTTGGAGGGAAAGTCAAATTTGAGTGAATTGGATTGGGAATGGGTTGATCACGTTTTTTATCCCTTAAATACCCCCAAAAATAATGAAATAAACCAAGTAGGGTCAGGTTAGGACGTGGGGTGAATTTCTGTTCACCCGTTTAATGAAACAAAGTGCAAGCAACTTGACACAGCATGCACCAACGACCACAATTGCCGCCCATTAGCTCAATCGGCGGACCATTAGTGGCTTCCGTCAATTGATTCATAGATGAAAGCACCATTGAAGGGCCATTTTTCAACAAACAGGGCGTCATTTTGTTTAGTTAATTGACACTGCTAAGGCAATTTCTCGACAGCGTTCGGGTCCTTCTTTGAGGGCCTCTTGTGAGGCCCTTGGGGAGTCGTACCCGGTTGTTTCAAACGTGAATATACAGATTAACATGTTGAATACATGACATTCAAGCTTCACCCAAAATGAGCACGTAAAACACATCCAAACATGCAAGGCACAGTCAAGAAAGACATGAACGTCTCCAAGGCTAACTTTCAAACGTCTTAGATGTTCTTAGACGTTTTACTTCCAAACATCATGAAACTCTATACACTGCCTATAAACATCATTTTTAATCATATAAGGACCTCATAAGTTCATGAAATAAATATAATCCCATATAAAGTTATAAGGTCTCTTACGTGACTAGTCGTCGAACGTCTTCGTCATCCTTTGATGTTTGACTTCCAAATAACTTGAAATCACCCATGCATACTTTAACAAACATAATTAACATTTTAACAATCTTATAGTCACAAGTGAGGCTCTATAAACCCTAACTCAATTTTGGGGTTCTTAAAAAAACAATAGTAAGGTGACATCGGGTGTTGCCTGCCCTCATGGACTTTGGCCTGCACATTGGTTACCCGACATCATGTGTAGACTTCCTGCATTGTCATTGGCCTTCACACAATGGTCAGCAGATTTTGGATGTGGCCTACTCACATGGCCAACTGCGAACAACAGTCAGCCGACGTCGGACATGGCCTACCCTCCTTTTACCTGCACACAATGGTTAGCCGAATTTGATTTTCGTTGCACCTATCATCCATGGACTACACACATTGTCATCCAATGTTGGAAGTGGTCTAGCAACGTCAGCCAATTACATGCACCATCACCCAAGGCGTACGCGCATCTGACATTGTATGTGCACATCTGGAAAGCGATGTTTGCCAATGGAAGCGATGTCTGGCTAGGTGACGTTTGTATCGCCAAACATCAGGCAGCATCAATGAAGGCCTATGAACTTCGAGCAAGCGACGTTGTCCAATGAAAGGCAACATCTGCCAAGGCTTGCATGCATGAGCTCAGGCGGGTGCGCATCGGTAGGTGACATCAGTGTCCTCTAATGGCACGGTATATTTTCCAAGGACACTGTGCTTTGGCAAGCAACATAGGCTTACGGTAAGTGACATCACCCAGGTAATATTGATCGTGGACTACCTTATTAGTGGTGTCATGTGAACATCACTAAGCTGACGTCGACCGTTGAGCAGTTGCATTGGCCGTGGACAATGCAAATGACTTAGTGGTGGTCGGGCATGGCCTTCCTACATCGCCCTAGGACTGCCCACAGAAGCCAGCCAACGTCGGAAGATGGCTTTTTGTATTTTCCATACCATGCACATTACTCAGTCGACATCGAATGTGGATTGCCCGCATTGGTTGTTGCTTGTACAAATCACTCATTCGTCATCGGGTTTGGACGTCCAGCATCACCATTGGACTGTAAACAATGGTGAGGAGACATTGTGCATTTACTGACCTCATCACCTTTGGCCTATACAATAGTTAATCGAATTTGGCTTTGCCTGCCTCTATTGCATTGGGCCGGCACACTGGTCAGGAGACATCAAGCGTGGCCTTCCCAACATGCTCTTGTCCTACACACAATAGTCAGTTGACGTCGGATGTGGACTTCCCACATCGCGTTTTTCATTGATTCAATGTTTAGTGGACGTCAGATGTGTCCTGCACACAATGGTAAGCCAACGTTAGACGTGGGCTACACATATCATTTGCGGCCTATATATATATCGGTCATCAGATGTCGGGTTTGGACTGACAGCATCGTCCGTAGCCTGCACTCATCGGTCTCTCGACGTCGGACGTGGACTTCCAGACTCGTCCATAGCCTTCACACACCCCTGGACCCATCACCTATGGCCTCCACACTTTGTCCTGTCGATGTCGGACGTGCCGCCTTGCATTGACAGTGGCTTACACGTGTTAGACGAACGATATCGGATGTGGTGAAAGAGATCGAGGTCTAGTCGATAACATGTGGATTTCCATACCATACAAAAGAGTGTGATACACCATTCCTGCATAATAACATATTCATGTATTTTCCATCATCAATTCTCAATGTTTTCATATCACATGGTTAATTCAAACAAACTTAATTACTTTTAAAATTCGTACGACATTGAAACATCTTTCATTTGTACATATATGTACTATATAATTACTTTCACATGTTTAGAAGTATTTTTGAAATTTTTTCATTTTTTTTCAAATTTTATTTCTTTTTAAAATTTAATTTTTTTAGTTTTTGTGTATGTCACATTCTAAAAACTAAAATATATGAAAATTGTTGAATTTAAGGTTAGTATATTTATTTGTAAATTTTTTTGTTAGTTTTACTTTTTTCATATTTTTCTATTTTTATTAATTATTTGCCCATTTTCGAGATTTAATGAAAAATAAAAATAAAAAAATTCTAAAATTGTTGAATTTAAGGTTATTATATATATTTGTGATTTTTTTGAAATTCTTTTATATTTTTTTCATGATTTTCCTATTTTTAATTAAGGAATTACCCATTTTCAAAATTTACCAAAAAAATGAAAATTAAAAAAATTGTTGCATTTATGGTCACTATGTTTATTTGTGAATTTTCTATAGCCTGCACACATTGGTCTACCAACATTGAACGAGGCTTGACAACATCATCCATAGATCGCACGCATCAATCTTCGATGTCTGATGTGACAAGCCAAGATCATCCTTAGCCTTCACACATCATTAGAAGATGTTGGACAATGACAAGCATCATTTGCCAAGTCTTGCACATATAAGACGTTGCATGTGTACATCTGGCAAGCGATATTCGCTAATGTTGTCACGACCCAACCCGATGGGCCGTGACTAGTGCCCGTTTTGGACACCCACATACAAACCTGCTAAGTATAATCAACTGAAACTAAGACAATATGGGATTTAATCAAATCAAGCCAACCCCAACATCATATATATATAAAGAGGACCTGTCTCATAAGGAGTCATAACCATTCAACCATAACAGCATACGCGAGCCGACAAGGCTGCCACTACACAATACACCATGATGTACGCAGCCGACAAGGCTGCCCCTGTACAAGCGGACATCCCAAGCAAACCATGTCCAGACCATTATCCAATACATATATATACAACCCACATAATGTCCACAGACCTCTAAGAGTACAGTAGTGAAACTCGACGGGACAGGGCCCCGCCGTACCCATAGACGAGCAAAAGACTACAAAAAAAGATATGTACCAAAACGACTGGGCTCTGGAACAGTGGAGCACTCCCAATCAGCAGAGTAGATATCCTAGGCGGGAGGATCATCGAACTGTGCGTCTACACCTGCGGGCATGAAACGCAGCCCCCCCCCCCCCCCCCCGAGGAAAGGAGGGTCAGTACGGACAATGTACTGAGTATGTAAAGCATAAGGTAAAGATTACAGGATATCAATATGGCAACTCGAAACAAAATATCGCTACACATATACCCTATTAAGTGAAAATCATGCATATATTTAACATATAAGGTGCCCAGCTTCCCTAGTAAGGGGCTCGGCAAAATGATCATCACAACATCTCCGTCATCATCATCATCATAACCATCCTTATCACCAATCATATATATAATATACATACCCGGCCCTCTAGTGAGGAACTCGGTGACATATGCAAGAAACTCCGTACGAACATTACTCGGCCCGGGATTCGGTGAAATGATAAATGACTCTATGCACGAGCAGAATATTATGAGCAACCCTATGCAATTAAAAACATTTCCTATAACTCAATAGAACAATTAACGTGAACCAGCAAGGAGTATTACCAAAGATTAATGTTTTATCAAGATTATGAACCTTTAATACGAGATGGAAACGTAAAATCTCAATGACTCTAAAAGCACTACCATAGATATGAGATATCATCATAGCCTTAGACATAGCAGATATATAGAGGAATAATTGTGGAAGCAAGAATATACATCACCTAGACGCTCTAGAGGTAAGTATCAAACCTGTCCGTTATTCGCTTATTTTTAAAAGTCATGCCAAACAAAGAAAGAAGGGACAACGTTACATACCGTATAATCGAGCCGCACGTCAAATATTTACTGCTCAAGCTATTAATCTATAACAAGCAACAATCGTGCCGCAGTTAGATAAACATCGCGCTTTACTTTCTTGTAAGCTAGCTAATAATCTAACGAAAATTCGGCAGCACTTCCCCTATTTTCGTTACTTCGTCCAAATCCGACAACAACCCAAATTATCCACAGCAATACCAATAACACATATAACCCAACGAATCATATTAAACAGCCCCCACCCCAAAACAGTTCCGTCTCGGCAACCTTAGCAGCGAAGCAACGACACACTGATCGATAACTCGTTTTATAATTCGCAAGACATCTACCTTATCGTATTCATCATTTGGAGTATATACTCATAATCACATTCAACATATACATAATGCCAAAATAGAATTTTCCTGCAGTTTGCTTTAAACAAAACAGTCCAAGCACCAACACGACACCACTAATAATCCGATTATGGTTTCTGTTCATATTTAGCACATTCAATAACTAAAACAAACTGCCTAAGCTACTGGTCACGCCCCCTTCTTAAAATTAATGGATAATTAACAAAGGTATTCTAAAGAATTAACACACCAAACAAAGAGATTACTAACCAAATTATTTGCAGGTGCTGGCCAAGAGTTGCAGGGTTGGTTTCTCCATTTCCATGGCTGCCTAAAACAAGTGGTGAAGAAGAAGATGATATGCAACAATCCATTTCACAAGTTTATCTAGCATAGAGTGGATTTATCCACCTCATTTAATAGTATGAAGTGGAGGCAGCCCCCCTCTACACCTGTCCACTAAGGCAAGCTCACAATGTGATCTTTTTTTTTTAATTTTTGCCTTGAGTGGTAGGGCCCACTGGATTAAATTAATCCTAATCAGCAACCAATTATGAGTGGTGGGGCCCATTAGATTAAATTAATCCAAATCAGCCACTAATTAATCCCTCACTTAAAGTTAATGACACTTACATTAGCCAACTCATACTTAATATCAAATTTGGAAATAACATCCTTGCCTAATATTTCTTTAATCACTTGGAACTTTAAAATAAATTCTCATTCCCCGGACTTACGTCTACTAGATCACGATGCGCACTACGTATAAAAAAATACAAGGCATAACATCCTTCCCCCCTTAGGAACATTCGTCCTCGAATGTTAAGTTAGCGTCTTGCAAAAACAAATTCCAGCGAGGTCTCTCTAAAAGTTATACCTATCAACCAGTATTCCGTAACTTACAGATGCCTCACAGCTACATAATCTCATTATCTATCAGTATAGTCAAGCTAGGAATTGAATTACCTGCAGGTACGGGGAACAAGTAAGGATACTTATTCTTCATTTCGTCTTCCGCTTCCCAAATCATCTCCTCCCTATTGTTATTTTGCCACAACACTTTGACGGAAGCCACATCCTTAGTACGTAACCTTCTAACCTGACGATCAAGTATAGCCACGGGTTTCTCCTCATATGACAACTCCTCTGTTACCTGAATATCATCTATGGGGAATACTCTAGAAGGAGCATTAATACATTTACGTAGCATCGATACATGGAAGACTGGATGTACCGCCTCCAAATCAGATAGTAGATCCAACTCATAGGCAACCTTGCCTATCCTACGAACAATCTGATAAGGCCCAATGTATCTTGGACTGAGCTTCCCCTTCCTACCGAATCTCATCACACCGCTCATGGGTGATACCTTCAGGAATACCCAGTCACCAATCTGAAACTCCAAATCTCGATAGTGATTATCTGCATATGACTTCTATCGACTCTGGGCTGCTAATAATCTTTCTTGAATAAGCTTCACCTTGTCAACAACTTGCTGAATCACATCCGGGCCTATTAACTTAGTCTCGCCAACATCAAACCAACCAACAGGTGATCTGCACTTCCTCCCATATAAGGCCTCGTACGGTGCCATCAGGATACTAGAATGGTAGCTATTATTATAGGCAAACTCAATAAGCGGCAAGTGGTCATCCCAGGTACCTTTGAAGTCAATAATACAGGGCCGCAACATATCTTTTAGTGTCTGAATAGTACGCTCAGCCTGCCCATCCGTCTGAGGGTGAAATGCTGTGCTAAGGTTGACCTGTGTCCCCAATCCCTTCTGAAACGATCTCCAAAATTGGCTGTAAATTGAGCTCCACTGTCTAATATAATGTACATGGGAACCCCATGAAGTCTCACTATCTCCCTGACATATAACCTCGCATAATCTTCAGCCGAATAACTAGTCCTGACTGGAAGAAAATGGGCCAATTTCGTTAGCCTATCTATAATAACCCATATAGAGTCATACTTCCGTTGAGTGCGAGGTAAGCCTGTAATGAAGTCCATATTAATCATCTCCCATTTCCAAGTCGGGATATCTATCTCCTGTAATAATCCACCAGGCTTTTGATGTTCGATCTTGACTTGTTGACAATTCGGGCACTGAGCAACAAACTCCGCTATGTCGTTTTTTCATGCCATCTCACCAATATAAGCATCTGAGGTCATGATACATTTTCATTGACCCTAGGTGAATAGAATAACGGGCAGAGTGTGCCTCTCCCATAACCTGCCGTCGTAGCCCCGCAGTATAGGGTACACACAATGTGCCTTCATATCGTAACACTCCGTCAGGTGTAACCTTAAATGGGATCTTTTCCTTTTGAAGAGCTGCATCTCTATACTGTGCAAGAATAGGGTCACTGTATTTGTGTCTCTTTACCTCATCTATGATTGAGGACTCAACAACCTCTCGAATAGAATCTCCACTATCTTCCGAATTAGCTAGACGGACTCCAAGGCTGGATAGCCGTTGAATCTCCCGAACCATATCCCTCCTTTCTGGTTGTACATCTGTCAAGCTACCCATGGACTTACAGCTAAGAGCATCTGCTACAACATTCTCTTTCCCTGGATGATATAAAATATCAACATCATAATCCTTTAGCAACTCTAACCACCGCCTCTGTCGTAAGTTCAACTCCTTCTATTTAAAGATGTATTTGAGACTCTTATGATCCGTATAGATGTCCACATGGACACCATATAAATAATGTCTCCATATCTTCAAGGCATGAACCACGACCGCTAACTCCAGATCATGAGTAGGATAGTTCTTTTTATGCTTCCTAAGTTGTCGGGAGGCATAGGCTATAACTTTGCCATGCTGCATCAATACACATCCTATCCCAACACCCGAAGCATCACAATAAATAACATAGCCGTCTGGTCCCTCCATAAGAGTTAGGACTGGAGCTGTAGTCAATTTGTCTTTCAATAGCTGGAAGCTTCGCTCACAAGCATCAGTCCACTGGAACTTGGCTGCATTTTGAGTTAGCCTTGTCAAAGGTGCTGAAATTGAGGCAAACTTTTCTACGAATCTCCTGTAATATCCTGCTAACCCCAGAAAGTTGCGTACCTCAGTATGTATCGTAGGTCTGGGCCAAGTCTTTACAGCCTCAATCTTCCGCGTGTCTACCCGAATACCATCAGCTCCAATAATATGCCCCAAGAATGCCACTGAAGTCACCCAGAACTCGCACTTAGAAAATATAGCATACAACTTCTGGTGCTGAAGCACCCTAAGTACCGTCCTTAAATGGTCTGCATGCTCGTCTTCTGAACGTGAATAGACCAAATTATCGTCTATAAATACAATAACAAACATATCATGGAATGGTGTAAATAGTCGATTTATTAAATCAATGAACACCGCTGGAGCATTAGTCAGCCCAAAAGACAGCACTCTAAACTCATAATGCCCATATCGGGTCCGGAATGGCATCTTTGGAATATATTCCTCCCTTACCCGCACCTGATGATAACCTGACCGCAAGTCTATCTTTGAAAAACACTTTGCACCCTGCAACTGGTCAAATAGATCGTCAATCCTTGGGAGGGGATACCTATTCTTTATTGTTACTTTGTTCAACTGCCTATAATCAATGTACATCCGCAGCGACCCATCCTTCTTCCTCACAAACAGTACCGGTGCTCCCCAAGGTGACGTACTAGGCCTGATGAAGCCCTTTTCTAGCAAATCCCTCAATTGCTCTTTCAATTCTTTCAACTCAGCAGGTGCCATTCTATAAGGACGTATAGATATAGGCAGGGTATCTGGCAGTACATCTATAGTAAACTCTATCTCCCGTTCTGGAGGAAGGCCATGAAGTTCCTCGGGGAATACATTGGGAAATTCATTAACTATCGGGACTGATTGAAGAGTCGGTGCCTCTGCCTTTATGTCATGCACCCGAATCAGATGGTAAACATAGCCTTTTCTAGCCATCTTCCCGGCCTTGAGGTATGACATGAACTTACCTTTCGGCGATACTGTACTTCCCTTCCACTCTATGATCGGTTCCCCTGGAAATTTAAATCGAACTATCTTTCCTCTGCAATCAACATTAGCATAACAAGCAGCCAACAAATCCATGCCCATGATAATATCAAACTCAATCATATTTAACTCTATTAGATCTGCTACAGTACGACGACTATATATAACTACTGAACAATTCCTATGTACTCGCGTAGCTATGTCAAAATCTCCTACAGGTGTAGCTACCTCAAATGGTTCTATCAACTCAGAGTCTATTCCGATCCTACTAGCAACAAAGGGAGATATATATGATAAGGTGGAACCTCGGTCTATCAATGCATACACACTTCAGGAGAATAGTGATAATATACCTGTGATCACATTAGGTGACGCCTCCTGATCTTGCCTATTAGTCAAAGCATATATATGGTTCGAAGGACCGCTAGAACTGGAAGCTCCACCACGTCCTCTACCACGGCCTGCTAGCGCCTGAATATCCTGCCCCGTAGGGCGCATAGCCACAAAAGAAGATGAACCAACAACGGACCCTGTAGGCTGTGCCATACCATCTGCACTACCTCTAAGGTTACACTCCCTCATAGTATGGCCCTGACGACCGCAAGAAAAACACGCACCTGTAGCCCAATGATATTCCCCTGGATGGGACTTACCACAACGAGATCACCGAGGCAAAGGTGGCCTCAACTCGCTCAAACCCCTGCCCATCCGTGACCCTAACGCCCTAGAGCTCTGACCAGCTTCCGAATATCTCATACGATCGAACCCCCTACCCATTAAACGTGGGGGTGCACTCTGTACTGGCTGGGAAGAAAATCTAACATACTGCTGAGACTGCCCGCTTCGAAACTCGTCAGGATAACCTGCTGATCTAGCCCTCTTATTCTGGCCTCTATTATAATCTCTATCTGGCTGACGTCCTCGGTGCCGATCCTCTACCCCCTGTGCATATGCCTGCACCCGAGCAATGTCCATACCTGGCTGAAGAGTCAAAGCCATACAACCGTCAATCAGATAACGATCCAATCCCATCGCATAACGATGTACCCTGTCTGCCATATCAGCAACAATAGTAGGCGCTTGACTAGCTAATGAATCAAACTCGAGGCTATACTCTCGAATGCTCCTGCCATTTTGCTTCAAACACAAGAATCTATCGACACTAGCTCGCTTCATCTCTGGAGGCAGGAAGTGGCCCTGGAAAGCCTCCACAAATTCATCCCATACCACTGGAGGAGCACCCTCACCCCTAGATAACTCCCAAGACTCATACCAATTAATAGCTACATCCCGCAAACGATACGTAGCCAACTGAACAGACTCGGTCTCCGAAGCCTTGATTATCCTCAATGTCTGCATCTGAAGAATAAACTCTTGCGGATTATCCTGGGGCCTTGACCCAAAGAACTTTGGAGGATTACAACTTAAGAATTCACAAACCCTTAAGCTATCAGATCTGTCCGCATAATCAACTCCTAGTCCATGCCTGCGAGCCTAATCTGCCACTAATCTAGGCAGCAATTGAACCGCATCTCTCATGGCCCTATCCTCCACCCCTGACTGAGGATCTGGAGGTTCAGGTGTTGGGGCCTCAGGGGCTGGTGGTGTCCCCCGAACTGGAGCTGCTTCTGCTCTAAGCTCCTCTGGCGGTGGCGGTGTAGCAGAGCTCTCCGACTGGAGCATAATACCAGGCATAGACTAGGCACGGGCCCTAGTAACTCTCCGGGTCTGACTAGTACCTTCTGCTACCGATTTTCCCTTCTGGGCGGCTGTCGCTTTCTTTGGAGGCATAGTTGAAAACACACGGATTCGTTAGAGAGGGATTATCCTGTTAATATAGCTCTATCACACGATATAGAATAAGAAGAAAGAATGACATCCTAAATGTCCTGTAGCTTCCTGTTTATAGATGTGGTGCACAACACACCGATAAACAAGACTACTAGACACGGTCTATAGACACTTCCGAAGAAAAACCGCTCTGATACCACTCTTTGTCACGACCCAACCTGTGGGCCGTGACTAGTGCCCGTTTTGGACACCAACATACAAACCTGCTAAGTATAATCAACTAAAACTAAGACAATATCGAATTTAATTAAATCAAGCCAACCCCAACGCCATATATATATAAAGAGGACATGTCTCATAAGGAGTCATAACCATTCAACCATAACAGCATACGCGAGCCGACAAGGCCGCCACTACAAAATACACCATGATGTACGTAGCCGACAAGGCTGCCCCTGTACAAGCGTACATCCCAAGCAAACCATGTCCAGAACATTATCCAAAACATATATATACAACCCACATAATGTCCACAGACCTCTAAGAGTACAGTAGTGAAACTCGACGGGACAGGGCCCCGCTGTACCCATAGACGAGCAAAAGACTACACAAAAAGTTATGTACAAAAACGACTGGGCTCCAGAACAGTGGAGGTCTCCCAATCAGTAGACTAGATATCCTCGGCGGGAGGATCACCGAACTGCGCGTCTACACCTGCGGGCATGAAACGCAGCCCCCTTCTCCCCGATGAAAGGGGGGTCAGTACGGACAATGTACTGATTATGTAAAGCATAAGGTAAAGATGACAGGATACCAATATGGCAAGTCGAAACAAAATATCGCTACACATATACCCTTTTAAGTGAAAATCATGCATATATTTAACATATAAGGTGCCCAGCTTCCCTAGTAAGGGGCTCGGCAAAATGATCATCACGTCATCTCCGTCATCATCATCATCATAACCATCCTCATCACCAATCATATATATAATATACATACCCGGCCCTCTAGTGAGGAACTTGGTGACATATGCAAGAAACTCCGCATGAACATTACCCGGCCCGGGACACGGTGAAATGATAAATGACTCTATGCACGAGCAGAATATTATGAGCAACCATATACAATTAAAATCATTTCTTATAACTCAACAGAACAATCAACGTGAACCAGCAAGGAGTATTACCAAAGATTAATGTTTTATCAAGATTATAAACCTTTAATACGATATGGAAACATAAAATCTCAATGACTCTAAGAAGCACTACCATAGATATGAGAGATCATCATAGCCTTAGACATAGCCGATATATAGAGGAATAATTGTAAAGGCAAGAATATACGTCACCTAGACGCTCTAGAGGTAAGTATCAAACCTGTCCGTTATTCGCTTATTTTTAAAAGTCATGCCAAACAAATAAATAAGGGACAGCGTTACATACCGTATAATCGAGCCGCACGTCTAATATTTGCTGCTCAAGCTATTAATCTATAACAAGCAACAATCGTGCCACAGTTAGATAAACATCGTGCTTTACTTTCTTGTAAGCTAGCTAATAATCTAACGAAAATTCGGCAGCACTTCCCCTATTCTCCTTACTTCGTCCCAATCCGACAACAACCCAAATTATCCACAGCAATACCAATAACACATATAACCCAACGAATCATATTAAACAGCCCCCTCCCCAAAACAGTTCCGTCTCGGCAACCATAGCAGTGAAGCAACGACACACCGAGCGATAACTCATTTTATAATTCGCAACACATCTACCTTATCGTATTCATCCATTGGAGTATATACTCATAATCACATTCAACATATACATAATGCCAAAAAAGAATTTTCCTGCATTTTGCTTTAATCAAAACAGTTCGAGCACCAACACGACACCATTAATAATCCGATTATGGTTTCCGTTCATACTTAGCACATTCAATAACTAAAACAAACTTCCTAAGCTACTGGTCACGCCCCCTTCTTAAAATTAATGGATAATTAACAAAGGTATTCTAAAGAATTAACACACCAAACAAGGAGATTACTAACCAAATTATTTGCATCAGCTGGACAAGAGTTGCAGGGTTGGTTTCTCCATTTCCATGGCTGCCTAAAACAAGTGGTGAAGAAGAAGATGATATGCAGCAATGCATTTAACAACTTTATCAAGCATAGAGTGGATTTATCCACCTCATTTAATAGTATGAAGTGGAGGCAGCCCCCCTCTACACCTGTCCACTAAGGCCAGCTCACAATCTGATCTTTTTTTTAATTTTTGCCTTGAGTGGTGGGGCCCACTGGATTAAATTAATCCTAATCAGCCACCAATTATGAGTGGTGGGGCTCATTGGATTAAATTAATCCAAATCAGCTACTAATTAATCCCTCACTTAAAGTTAATGACACTTACATTAGCCAACTCATACTTAATATCACATTTGGAAATAACATCCTTGCCTAATATTTATTTAATCACTTGGAACATAAAATAAAATCTCATTCCCCGGACATACGTCTACTAGATCACGATGCGCACTACGTATAAAAAAATACGAGGCATAACAAATGGAATACATCTTCATCTAAGACATGCACGAATGGACAGGGAATGTGTGTATCTAGATAGCGGAATCAGACAAATGGCATGTGGTATTAGTCAAGTCCTACCAGCACGCTGTTGCATGTGCGCATTTGGAAAGCGACGTCGCTCAAAGTCATACAACATCAGCCTGTGCTTGCACGCATCAACCGTGTATTGTGCACATCAATAGTGAAACTATTAAAGTGGTCTTAGTGCATAGGCCAGGCGACATTGGCTATGGCATGCAAGCATCAGCCAAGCGGTATCAACAAATGACATGCAACACATTCAAGGCCTAAACACACCAGTTGCAGCATATGCGCATCGACTCGGCAACATCGGTAGTGGCCTCCGCGCATTGACCATGTAACATCGACCAACGGCAGGAATAATCATCCAAGGCCTGCACGCATCAGCCGTCCCGTGTGCGCCTCATTGGTGACATTGGTCGTGGCCTACATGCATCGGCTAGGAGGCGCCGACTATTAGTAGGCAACATCAGCCAAAGCTTGTTTGATTCGGGTAAGTGAAATCATAGAACAACATGGGGCATCAGAAAGGTTACATTGGTAGTGTATTGTTGCATCAGCCACGACATGTGCACCTCGCTCAGCCTTTGTGGCCTTTGACTGGACTCATCAATCGTTGCCTTTGCATATCACTCAGCGGTCTTCGGGTTAGCCTTCACTCATCTCCATTGTCCTTCGCACAACGGGCATCTAACGTTGGACTTAGGCTTCCCGCTTTGACAATAGCATGCACACTGATCAAGAGAGGTCGGTCGTGGATTGCCCGCAACGGCTATGACTTGTGCGCATTGCTCAATCATTGTCAGGAGTATCGTGCCCCCATCACCTTTTGCCTAGAAATAATGGTTAGGAGACATCGGGTGTTGCCTGCCCTCATGGACTTTGGCCTGCATAACGGACTACCAACATTAGGTGTGTCCTTCATGCATCCCCTTTATCCTACACACAACGGTCACCCAATTTCGTACGTAGCCGTCCCATAACGCCTTTAGCCTGCATACAACAGTCAGCCAACATTAGACATGGCTTACCCGCATCGCCTTGGACCTGCAAACAATGGTCAACAAAAATTGGATGTTGACTGGACCTATCGCCCGTGGCCTGCACACATCGATCAAGTTATGTAAGAAGTGGGCTCATAGCATCGTCCGTAGTTTGCACATATCGGCCTAGTGACATCAGATGTTTACCTTGCAGCATCGTCCGTAGCCTACACACATAGACCTACCGACATCAAACGTGGCTTGGTTGCATCGCTTTGGCCTTTACACATCGATTAGCCAAAGTTAGCCATACCTACCTGCATCGTCTATATCTTGCACTTTTTAGACGATCAACATTGCGCACGACAATATTTATCGAGGTCTAGTCGAAGACATGTAGATATCCATGCCTTAAAAAAATCAAAAGAATGTGAAACACCCTTCTTGAATAACATAGTTATCTATTAATGCATCATCTAGTCTCTACGTTTCCTCTTCACCTAGTTCATTCGTACCCATTTCTTTATGTTTACGGTTCATACAACATTTAATGATCTTTTATTTGTACAAATATGTACTCTATCGTTAGTTTCACATGTTTAGAAATATTTTCAAGCATATTCATATTTTTCAACTTTTATTCAATTTTTAAATTAATTATTATGAAACATTTTTAAAACTAAAAGTTATCAAATTATTGAATTTAAGGTTACTATATTTATTTGCAAATTTTTTGCGCTAATATTATGTTTTTTTCATATTTTAAATAATTAATAAACCATCTTTCGGATTTACCTCACAAATAAATAATTAAATAACTATTGAATTTTTTAAATTTAAGGTTACTATAGATATTTTTAGAATTTTTGGCCTTAAATTTACGTTTTTTCATATTTTTCCTATTTTTTACTAAGGAATTACCCATTTTTTACATTTACGGAATAAACAAAATTATTTAAATTGTTGAATTTCTATATTTATTTGTGAATTTCTTACATTAATTTTATATTTTTTTCATATTTCCTATTTTTTATTCATGAATTCCCCACTTTAGTGATTTAACGAACAAATTAAAAATACTTTTTTTGCTTAAATTGTTGAAATTAAGCTTACTATATTTAGTTGTTGCATTAAATATATAATATTTTCATATTTTCCCTATATTTTATCACTTGCAAAGGGCCTCAAATCAATCATCTATCTTTTGCTGATGATATTGTTATATTTACCTCTACTGATAGACCCTCTCTTCAGCTTATTGTTAAAACTATTGGAGAGTATGAATTGATTTCTGATCAAAAGGTAAACAAAGACAAAAGTTTCTTCATGGTTACTGCCAAGACTACCCAGGCTATTATTGACTCTATTATGATTGAAACTGGCTTTGGTATACAAAACAGCCCCATTACTTATCTTGGTTGTCCTTTATATGTTGGGGGTCAAAGAATTATTTACTTTTCTGGGATGGTGGAGAAGATTATCAGGAAGATTTCTGGGTGGCATGCTAAAATCTTAAATTTTGGAGGCAAAATTACTTTAGTGAAACATGTATTACAATCTATTCCAATTCATATGTTAGCTGCTGTATCTCCCCCTAAAACTACCCTCAAGTATATCAAAAAGGTAATTGCTGATTTCTTTTGGGGTATGGATAGAGATGGCAAGAAATATCATTGGGCATCTTGGGAAACTTTAGCCTATCCTACTAATGAAGGTGGTATTGGTGTTACAAATCTTGAAGATGTATGTATAGCATTTCAATATAAACATTGGTGGGAGTTTAGGACTAAAAATTCCTTATGGAGCAAATTTCTTAAAGCTAAGTACTGCAAAAGAGCTAACCCTGTGGCAAAGAAATATGATACTGGTAATTCTTTGGTGTGGAGATATTTCACTAAAAACATACAGGCTGTAGAATCTCACATCAAATGGAATATTCACTCAGGTTCTTCCAGCTTCTGGTGGGATAATTGGTTAGGAAAGGAGGCTCTAGCCAATCAGTGTAATATCTCTAGCCTAAATAACATTCCTGTTTCAGATTTCCTAAATAATGGTATATGGAATGAGAGATATGTTAGACAACATGCTCCTCTAAATCTGTTACCTGATATTCTGGAAGTTCACTTCAAGTATAACATTGATATAGATGATACTGCTATTTGGACTCCTGAAGAGAATGGTAAATTTTCTATTGCTTCAGCCTGGGAGGTTATTAGAAAGAAAAAGCCTAAAGATATCATTAATAACAGTGTGTGGCATAAACATATTCCTTTCAAGATAGCCTTCTTTATTTGGAGAGCTTTGAGAGGCAAACTTCCAACATATGACTATTTACAGAAATTTGGAAGTGCTGATGCTGATTGCTATTGCTATTATAGGAAAGGCACTGATGACATCAATCATATTTTATTAACTGGCAATTTTGCTAACTACATATGGAAATATTATGCACCTACTTTTGCTGTAACACAAACCAATATTGATTTGAGAAGTTTGCTGCTACAATGGAGAAATTTACCTTCTTTAAATCAGGTATATAAACTACTCATTTCTATTTTACCTAATTTTATTTGTTGGCACTTGTTGAAAAACAGGTGTGCTGTGAAATATGGAGACAAGAAATCAAGCATCCAAAGAGTTCAATATGGAATTTTCAAAGATGTAATGCAAACCATTAAGATAGTCTTTCCAAATATACCATGGCAACATAGCTGGTACAGCCTGATCAACTTTGTTGAACAATGCCAACAGCAGTTAAAGGTAATCATGGTTAGTTGGAGGAAACCAAAAATTGGTATTTACAAACTTAATACAGATGGGAGTGCACTTCCTGAATTTGGAAAGATTGGAGGAGGAGGCATACTAAGAGATTACAAAGGTAAATTACATTATGCATTTTCAATACCATTTGGTTTAGGCACTAATAATATTGCAGAGATGGAGGCTGCTAGATATGGATTGGATTGGTGTGAGCAACATGGTTATAAAAGCATTTTATTGGAAGTAGATTCTGAAATTTTGTATAAATGGATAAACAACACAATTGCAATCCCTTGGAGATATCAACAAACAATAGAACAAATACAAGACATTGGCAGAAAATTGGATCACTTTGAATGTCATCATGTCTATAGAGAGGTCAATGGTACTACAGATTTACTATCAAAGTGGAGTCACAAGCTGGACATTTTACAACATTTTTATACATCTCAACAACTTATTGGTTCAATTCGAGGAAGCTATATACTAGACAAGCTGGGAACACAAAGTTTTAGAATAAGAAAGACAAGAAGAATTAAGCATCCACCTTAGTTTCATAAGTCTTAACATTCTCTGTTTTTAGCAATTAGCAATTAGATTTAAGTTTTGACATAAATTCAATTTTATAGACTCTTCTTTTATTTTATGTAAAGGGAGAGTCTCCCTATTTTATGCATTCTAGAATTAGTTTCATTATAGTGTGCATCTTTTTGTATAAAGGTTGGGTTGATTAATCTTAGTAGATGGGTCAACTATACACCTCACATATCATAGAAGGTAAGGTTTATGTCCCCCTTCTTGTAATATTTTTGTTGTTGTTAAATGGTAAGGCCTGGGGGTGTTGCTAAGCCCCTGACCCACCTCAAGGGTCGTTCAAATAAAAAAAAACTACCCATTTTCTAGATTTATCGGAAAAAAACTAACAAAATTGTTGTATTTAAGGTAACGATATTTATAAGTAATTTTTTACGTTAATTTTATTAACTTTTTTTCATATTTTCAAATTTTTTATCATCAATTACTTATTTTTGCGATTTACCAAAAAGTAGTAAAAATAAAAGGAATTGTTGAATTTAAGGCTATATATTTATTTGTAAATTTTGTGTGTCATTTTAAAAAAAAATTCATATTTTTCCTATGTTTTATCAATCAATTACTCATTTTGGGGATTAACCAAGAAAAATAAAAAAAATGTTGAAAACTATGTTTTATAAATATATATAATTTATTTGTTGAAGCTTATGTGACTTTTTACCTTAGAACATGCATATTTGGGTTGTACATGTTCATTATGAATCTCTAAAAAATGATGTTTATTTCTCTAAGTTAAAATCTATGCAACAGAATAAAGAGCTCCGAGTTGGCCACGCATCAAACGTGGCATGTGGGCATAGGGCAACCAACGTTGGTCAAATGCAGGCGGCATCAACAAAGGAATGCACGCATTAGACGAGGCATATGTGCATCTGTAAAGCCACATGAACGTCAGTCAATGGCAGGCTGCATGGTCTATAGCCTCTGTAAATCTGGCAAGCGGTATCGACAATGACATGCACCATTTGAGCCAAAGCACGCACACATGAGTCATAGCGGGTCACAATGCTTGGGTAACATCTATGTCGGGCAACGACAGACAACATCATCCTAGGCCTGTGCGCTTCAAGAAAGAAATGTCGGTCAACGACAAGCGACATCAGCCATGCGACATTGGTCGTGGACCACCCGCATCGGTGATTCCATATGCACATTGCTTAGCCATGGTCTGCCTGAATTGCCCTTAGCTTGTACACAATGATCAACGACTTTGGACATTGCTTGATGGCATAAACCTTACCCTACACACAATCGTCGGCTAATGTCTGGCGTGGCCTACCTGCATCACATGTCCTGCACATAATGGTCAGCCAATGTTGAAAGTTGTCTAACCGCATAGTCTTTGGCCCGCAAAGAACTAAAAGTCGACATTAGTGTGCTAAAATTAAACGTGACTTGATAGCATCATTCGTAGTTTGCATACATCTGTAAGACAACGTCAAATATTGCCAGCCCGCATCATCGTAGCCTTCATACAACAGTCACCCGATGTCGTATGTGACCTACCAGTATCGTCCATAGCCTGTAGGCATTGGTCTGTAGTTGTCGGCCAATGGCAGGCAACATCATCCAAGGCCTGCATTCATATGATCGTGCATGTGTGCATCTAAAAGCAACGTCGACCAATGGCATGCAATTTCAACCTAGGCTGCGTGCACGGACATGGAAAGTGTGTATCTTGCTAGCGGCATCAGACAATGTAATGTGGCATCAACAAAGGTATGCATGCACATACATGGAATGTGAGCATCAGCCAAGCGACATTGGCCAACGACATGCAACATCATCCAACGCCTGCACATATCTACCATGTCGTGTGCATATTAGTAGTGCGACTACAGTCGTGATCTAAGTGCATTGTCCATGCGACATCGTCCTACGATAGGAAGCAACAACCAAGATTGCACGTATCACGTCGGTGATATGATATGTGGCCTACGCGCTTCAGCCAGGCGAGATCGACCAATGGTAGGCAACATTATCAAAGGCCTGCATGCATCAGGGATGGTGTTCTCGCATCAACTCTATGACATTAGTCGTGGATTGCATGAATCAAACAGGTGATGTCGCGCAACTACATGCACAATCAACCAAGGTCTATATGCATCTAACATCGTCTGTATACATCTGGCAAGAGACATCAGGCAATGTCATGTAAGATGTTCCAATTCATGCATGCATAACCCTTGGCGTGTATGCATCAGTTGGGCGATATCGTCATTTTTTAATGACAGGAATAATATACCAAAGCCTGTGCACTTCTGGCAAGCAACATAGTCCAACGACGTGCACCATCATACAAGGCGTGCACGCTTCTGACATTGCATGTGTGCATCTGGCAAGCTATGTTGTCCAATGGCATACAACTTGAGACAAGGTCTACAAGCCTTGGTCATAGTGTTTGTGCATCGACTAGCGACATTTGTATCGGCCAACATCAGGTAGCATCACCTAAGGCATGTGTGCTTCGATCAAGGGACATTGTCCAACGGCAGACAATATCTTTCAAGGCTTGCGCGCATCAGCCGTGACGGGTGAAATCAGCATCCTGACATCAGCATCGGTCAACAACACACAACATTTTCCAAGGTCATTGTGTTTTGGGCAAGAAATATAGGCAAACGGCAAGCAACATCGCCTAGGTGAAATTCATAGTAGATTGCCTCATAAGTTGTGTCCTATGCACATCCCTAAGTTGACGACAAGCATGGACCGGTCATCGCCTATGTACATTACTCATGACTCGTCAGGTTTTGTCTTCCTACATTGTTCTTGGACTACACACAATAGCCAGCTGACGTTAGATTAGGGCTGCCCGCATTGGCCATAGCATGCACATTACTCATCCGACGTTGTTCATAGCTTGTTAAAATCACTGAGTAATCGTCAGGTTTGGACTGCCTGCATTGCACTTGCCCAACAAATAATGGTGAGGAAACATTGGGAGATTCCTGCCCCAATCACCTTTGGCCTACACAATAGTCAACTGACGTCAGATGTTGCCTACCTCCATAGACTTTGGCGTGCATAATGGTCAGCAGATGTCAGGTGTAGCATATACACAATCGTCATTAGAAGTCGGATGTGCCATGCAAGCATCATCTACAACCTACACACATTGGTCTATTGCCGTTGGTTGTGGCCTTTCAGAATCGTCCCACACCGATCTACCGACGTTAGACATTGCCTAGTGGCATCACTTGTGGCCTGCACACTTCTTCCAACCGATGTCGTACGTTCTAACTGGCAGTTTCCGTTGATTACACTTGTTAGACGAGTGAAATCTCATGTGGTGACATTGAACGAGGTCTAGTCGAAAGCATGCGTATGTCCATACCATAAAAAGAGTGTGGACATATTGAAACATTGTTTCTGCCTCACGCGGTTCATTCGTACCAATTTAATACGTTTAGGGATTTTACGATATTGAAACATCTTTTATTTATACAAATATGTTTTCTATAATTACTTTCACATGTTTAGAAGTATTCTTGAGAATTTTCGTATTTTCCCAAATTTTATTTCTTTTTTAGAATTTCTTTTTTTATTTTTTTATGTCACATTTTAAAATTAATTTTTTAAATTATTATTTTTAATTTAAGGTTAGTATATTTATTTTTGAATTTTTTGAGTTAGTTTTATATTTTTTTCATATTTTTTCTATTTTTTATTATATAAATTATCCATTTTTAGGATTTACTGAAAAAAATTCAAAAAAGTTAATGAATTTAAGGATACTATTTTTATTTGGGAATTGTTTGCAATTCTTTTATATTTTTTTCATGTTTTTCCTATTTTTAATTATGGAATTACCCAGTTTCAAGATTTCTCTAAAAACAATGAAAATTAAAAATAATTATTGAAATTATTGCATTTATATACACAATATTTATTTGTTAATTTATTGCGTTAATTTTATATTTTTTCTAAATATTGTCCTTTTTTTTTGTTCATGATTACCAATTTTCCGAATTTACCAAAAAAAATTTAAATTAAAAAAATTATTTAACTATTTAAATTTAAGTTTAATATTTTTATTTGTGAATTTTTTGTGTTAATTTTATATTTTTCTTCAATTTTCTAATTTTTTTGTTAATGAGTTACACATTTTTGAGATCTAATAAACAAAAATAATTAATTTGTTTTATGAAATTGGAGAATTTAAGGTTAGTATATTTATTTGTGAATTTTTGGTGTTAATTTTATTTTTTTTCCTTATGATTCCTCTTTTATTCATGGATTACCCATTTTTGAGATTTAGTGAACAAAAACAAAAATTAAAAAAAAATTATTCAAATTATTCAATATAAGGTTATTATATTTATTTGTAAATTTTTTGGATTAATTTTATATGTTTTTCATATTTTTCCTATTTTCTTAATTCAGAAATTACTCATTTTTTAGATTTACCGAACAAAAATAAATATTTAAAAATTGTTGAAATTGTTAGATTTAAGGTTATTATATTAATTTGTGTACTTTTAGAGAATGGGAGGCATCATCGTTTATAGTTATTACGCAACGAGCATGTGACGTTGGCCAACGATAGGCAACATCAGCCAAGGCCAGCAAGCATGAGACATGGCGTGTGCCCATCGACTGGGCGACACCGGCCTCGTGCGATCGCAGACACCATCTGCCAAGGAATGTGTTCTTCGGGTAAGTGATGTAGACCAACATCAACCGGCATCATCCAAGTGACATTGGTCGTGGACCGCCCGGATTGGTGGTGGCCACTGCACAGCTCTCATGTTAAATTGGTCGTAGACTGTCTGCATTGGTTGTGGCTTGTTCATATAGCTGAGTTATTCTCGAGCATGGACTTCCCACATCGTCCTTGGCCTACACACAAGGGATAGCCGATCTCGGGCATTACCTGCTCGCATCGCCTTTGTCCTGCACATAATGGTCAATTGATGTCGGGTGTGTTTTTCCCACATCTCCTTTGACCTGCGCACAACACTTATCCAATTAAAATGTGGCCTTACAACATCCTCCATATTTTGCACACACCCGGTCTGCCGACGTCGAACATGGCGCACCAGCATGATCTGTATCCTCCACAAATTGGTCTGCTGACGTCTGATGTGGCCTATTGGCGTTGTCCGTATCCTGCACACATAGGTTTGCAACTCTCGGCCAACAGAAGGCACCAACATCAAAGGACCTCAAACATGTGACATGGTAGGTGCGCATCTAAAAAGTGATGTCGGCCAATGGCATGCGGCCTCACACAAGGCATGCATGCACGTGGAATGTGTTTATCTTGTAAGGGACGTAGGCCAGTGGCATGCGACATCAGCCAAGGATTGCATGCAACGGGTGTGGCGTATGCACATTAAGTAAGCAACGTCGGCCAATGACATGTACCATCAACCAAGGCCTTAGTCATGTCATGTGCACATCATTTGGGCAGCTTCATTCAAGGACTGCACGCACGGACATTGAAGGTGTGTATCTAGTAAGGGACACAAGCCAATGGCATGCGACATCAGCCAAAACCTTCATGCACGAGCGTGACATGTGCGCAGCCTGAAACCTATGTCAGACAATTACATGTACTATCAGCAAAGACCAACACACGTCAATCGTGTCATGTGCACATCGTCTAGGCGACTTTAGCTGTAGTCTAAGTGCATCAGCTAGGACACATCAGCTATGGTCTGAGTGCATCGTCCAAGAGACATTAGCCAACGACGGGGAGTAACAACCAAGACATGCACACATTATATATGGTGTGTGCACATAGACTCGACAACATAGGTCATGACCTACATGCATCAACTAGGCGACATCGATAATTTGCATTAAGCTTTAGGAAAGGCCTACATACATCAGCCGTTGCGTGTGTGCATCGACTAACAACATCGGTCGTGGCCTGTATATACATTGGCTAGGCGATTTAGGCTACTGACAAAAAGCTTCAACTAAGGTGTTTAATCATCTAACGTATTTTGTGGACATGTGGAAAGCAACATAAGACAACGACATTCAATATCATCCAAGGCATGCACGCATAACCCATGGTATGTTTGCATTTGTTTGGCCACATCACCTTTAGCTAATTGCAAGCACAATGATTTATGGCTTGCGCGCTTCGTGCAAGCGACATCGACCAACGATAAGAAGCATCATTTAAAGCCTAACAGATCTGATATGACATGTGCGCATTAGGAAAGAGACGTTCACTAATGGAATGCTGAATTAGCCAAGGCCTACATGAATCGGTCGTGGTGTGTGGGACTCCAATGGGAAACTTTTGCCTAGGACAACTTTAAACAAAATAAGCCAAGGCTTGTGTAATACACAAAAGCGACGTTGTACAATGACAGGAAACATCAGCCAAGGCCTGCACGCATCAGCCATGGAGTGTGCACATCAATAGGTTTACATTGGCATTTTCCAATGACAGGCATCATAAGCTAAGGCATGTGTACTTCGGACAAGCGATATCGTAAAATGGCAATTGACATTTGCAAAGCTACAGTGGCTATGGACTTTCACATCGGGTCGTGGACTGTGCACATCACTCAACCGACATTGGGCATGGACCGTCTACATCAGTCATGACCTAGGAACCTCACTCAATGGTCGTTACGCTTGGCCTTCATTTATTACCCTTATCCTGCACACAACAACCAATCGATATTGGACGCAGTCTCCCCACATTGGTCATAGCCTACACATTTCTTTCACTACAAGAATCCGTATGTACTGTGACGACATTTAGCAGCGACTTTACGTGTTGCAACAAAAGTTACATATTCAGTGGCAACATTTGAAGCCGCTACAAAATATAATCATTTAGTGGCATGTCATGTTAGGTCGCTTTTAATAAATGTCACTGATTCTCAATTACCAATTCACTCTATAAGTAAAAAATTTGGCTCCAACGTTTTAGCGATGACATGTAAATAGTCGCTTGTAAATGTCTTTTTAGGCGACTTGGTCGCCCCTATTAGTCTATTATTTAATTTAAAACAAAGCAAATCAAAAAAGTAGAAACATATCAATGGTCTTTCTTCTATTTCCTCCATATCTCTTAAAAATCATTTGTCACTTCTCCCTCAAGTTTTCATCAACTTTAATTCTCCAAATTGAAGCAATCCCGTAGATCATTGCGTGGGTTTAAACTTCTTGAAGTTACATCAAATGTGAGTCATATTTTAGAAACAAAAAGCCCTAATTAGAAGTTGGAATCATTCAGATATATTTTTCAAGCTCAAATTCATTTCAAATTTGTATATGTATATAGATTTCACTTTCCATTCTCTATCCCGCTCAAAAATACAATTGAAGGTTTTGAAAATATTAAAAGAATTTCAATGGTATATATATTTTTTTTCAGATTTCAAGTTTACTGTTGAAAATCACTGGGAGGGTTTGAAGAGGTTAGAAGTTTCATGTTTTGAAGGTATAACTCTTGTTTACCCGTAATTTTTTTGTCTTTTCTGGCTTTCGGTTTTCACATTCATTGCTGAATATTTTCTTTCTTTGTGTATGCTAAAAGTATAATTTTTGAAATTTTAGACCCTATTATGTTATTGTTATTGCATGTGTCCAGAGCATTGAATATTTTGATTCCAATTATTAATGCAGAGAAAATAGCTCCTTTTAGGTTTTTAGTTTTGAAGATGTATTCTATTAATTTTGAATTAATGACTACTGAGTTATAAGAAAGTTATAAAATACTTAAATTTGCAGAACATGAACATTTTTTCTTAAAACAGAGTTGGGTAAAACTAGTTCTAACTTTCCTACATTATTTCTTCATGAGGATTTTTACTTTTCAACACTACATACTCTACTCTGTGGACTTTTTGTGTGTATGTGTAGAATGGTAAATATGAAGGTAATGTTGAATGATTGTATTTCAGTTCGTTATGAAACAATATGTAACAACCATCCAAACAAAGTGAAGTCACTTGATATATTATATAAGCCTATCTAGTTAATCATTAGTTTTAGGGGAATTTTGAACCAAATTGAAACATTTAAGAATATTTTTGATCCAATACATGAAGTCAAATTAAATAGGCAAAGAGAATTTAACTTGACAGTTGTAAAAAGAATAAGTCTGTAAGATAAACTAGTTGAACCAAGAATGTAAGAGGTGGTTAGGAGTCTAATCACAACAAGAAACCAACTACAAAGAAAATACTTCCATATTTAGTATGTATATGGATATGTACTACATATTAGATGGAGAAACTCACTATTCTTTGGTATATATCCATTGTATAATATTCTTAAACTTTTTACCTTTCTTGTTCTCTACTTCACCTCTCAAATGAGTCAGGAAAATTGTTTATGAGCTTCTCATCTTAGTAATCTTTTATTAAGGGTGTCACATATAAAGTCATTTGCTGAAGAGTGTACAATCTTTATTGACCTGTAAACTAACAAAGAAAAATCGGAAGAGAATGAATGCGGAACAGTGTTACTATAACTCCCAAAATCTCAAACATATGGTTCCTAACCCAAAATAGCCTCTTTAGAACAAAAACTGCCATTATTCGAGGCAAGCTTCTCATATCACGACCTCCTTAGCCATTTATTCAAAATATGTGTTTAAAACTGTTATCAATTCATTCTACTATTATTTCACTTGTTGTATATATACAAAATTAATGGTTGTAAGTGTAGCTCACAATGCACTACAATAATTGAGATCCCACACTGTCCTTGCTTAATATCATGGGGGTGATTTGAAAACCATGAAACACCATTCTTATTTGTGATCGGATTAATTTTTTAAAATTGTCTAGTTCTAGTACACAAAGTCCTATGACTTTCAACCTTAATTATTACGTCTCTGTGCACATTACATGCTCTTCTTCTATGCCTCTTACTGTATTGGTACCCTAGACAATAAGAATGCCAATGATTTTTTGTCTTCATTCGTTACTACATAACCAATTTCAGAGTCTAACATTGATTTGGGCATAATTTGTTTATCAAGAAATTTAGCTAAATTTAGCTTCTTTCAGGTATGGAGAACAAATACAAGTTATATTGTTCAACATTGAGTTTAAAATTATTTGGAATAATTAGGCTACTTAAACTTTCAAATCTCCTCGATATAGTATTTTCTAAGAATATGGCCATCTTTGGTTAGTTGGAATTTGTTAATACAATGAAGGTTAATAAAGGTAATACAAATGAAGGCTTTAATTTGGGGCATATTTAGGGACAGTAATGGCAAAAAGATTTTTGCCTTCCTCATTGTTATTATTTTATTAGCAATAACAAGGATGAAAGTTAAGCTGGTAGATATTGTATAGGTAGAATGGTTTTAGAAGATTTCATTTGGAGTTAGACTCCCAGCCAATATATTTATCAGAGGACATACCAAAAATCTCAAACTGCAGAAGGTTATTTTTGTAACTTCTCACATTATCAACATTAATTTTGATCTTGATACTTCTCCTTTTCAATTCTTATATGACGTTGTTGGAAATAAAAGGAATTGGATGAGGTAAAACTAGGAGATGGAGGATAGGTTGTGGACATTGTAATCTTCGAGGAGCTAGAAGTTCTGGAACGACGTCTAAGCTAAAAATACAACAAATAGAGATTACGGAGGCATCTCTAGAGGTAAAAAGTGTGTGATAAAAATCATCAGATAAATATGTTAATAATAAAAGATTTTAGTGGTTATATATTAATTTTAGAGAGCCAGAAAAAATAAATAGAATTGGTATATAATGATTTCATAGTAATTGGAGGTAATATCTTTAGTGCTAAAAGTTAAATTTTACCAAAAATAATAAACAAGATTCGTGGTGATTACTTTTGTTGCTAAAAATACTTTTTAGCAGCGACATCGAAGTTGTCACTAGTGGTTTGTTTATTAGTTTTGTGGCGATAGGAGCCACTACAAATATTAAGTTTTAACAACGAGATAAAAGTTGCCACTGAGTAGATTTAACTTGTTGTGGTGACACAAGTCTCCACTAACGTTAATTTTTAGTAGCGAGATAATGTTGCCACTAATTAGATATATCTTTTGTCGCCACTAAAACAATCACTTTAGTAACGACTTTGCTAAAAAATTGTGCAATTCACATATATTTGTGGTGTGTAAGTTCATTATTTGTGGCAATTGGCATCGCCACAAAAAGGGTGTGTATAGTGGCGAGGCTCAGTTTTCGTCACAAATAACCTATAGTAATTGAAGTACTAGCCACGACTCAATTGTCACCACAATAGGGTTATTGTGGCGATATTTAGGGTATTTGCAACGACAATTGTCGCCACAATAAGTAAGGTTTCTTGTAGTGTTTGCTAATGTTAAGTGTAGACTGTCAGCATTAGCCTTGACTTGTGCACATTGCTCACTCGTCGTCTTCCGTGGAGTGTTCATATCGCGCTTGTCCTACAAACTATAGTTAGGCGACGATTGGTTTTGCGTTCCCCCATTGCCTTTGTCCTTCACAATGGTCAACCGACATCGGGCCTTGTCTGCACCCATCACCTTTGTCTTGCACAAAATGGTCAATCAATGTTTGGTGTGGCCTACCCGCATGGTTTTTGTCCTGCAAATCAACAGACAATCGATGTCGAACGTGGTATTCCCGTAAAGGCCAAAGCGTGAATGCTTTTGATGTGGCCTTTGCATATCTCGAAACCAACACCGGCCAATGGCACGCGGCTTCAGCCAAGAATTGAACGCACGGACGTGGAATGTGCGTATTTGACAAGCGGCATCTGCCAATAGAATGCATCCAAGCCCTGCATGCACGAATATTACATGTGCGTATCTCGCAAGTAATCTCAGCCAACGACATGCATCATCATCCAAGGTCTCCATGCCTCAATAGTGTTGTGTTCACAATGGTAATCGAGTATATTAGCCTTGGTTTGAACGTATTCTCTAGACGACATCAGTTGTGGCCTGCCTGCATCGGCCAAGCGACATTAGAAAATGGCAGGAAGCAACGGCCAAAGCCTGTACACATCAGTCGTGACATATGTGCATCAAATCAGCGAGACATAACCATGGCGTGTGTGAATCGACATCAGCCAATTCCAGGAACCATCAACCAAGGCTTGTGCTCTTTGGGAAAGCTACGTCAGTCAACGACAAGCAACATCAGCCAAGCCTGCACGCATATGATAGGGCATGT
The DNA here is from genome assembly GCA_027704785.1 of Solanum chmielewskii. Classification (NCBI taxonomy): domain Eukaryota; kingdom Viridiplantae; phylum Streptophyta; class Magnoliopsida; order Solanales; family Solanaceae; genus Solanum; species Solanum chmielewskii. Next base: position 33,420,102 of record JAKWIX010000329.1, read on the forward strand.
ACGCATTTGGCATGAGATTTGCTCAATAAAAAGAAACATCAACCAAGGCCTTCACTTATCGATCGTTGCTTGTGTGCATACGTTAGGCGACATTTGCATCGACCAATTTCACACAGGATCAGCCAAAGCCCTCGCGCTTCGGGCAAGCAACATTGTAAGATGGCGTGTGAGCATCGGCAGGGCAACATCGGCGTCGGAAAATGGAAGGCAGACTCAGGCAATTATGTTCTCTTCAGGTAAGCGATATCGTCCAATGGGAAGCGGCATCTGCCAGAAAACATAAGTCATAGACTGCCGCATCGATCGTGGCCTATGCACATTTCTAAGACGACGTCGGGCATGGAATGGTCACATCAGCCATGGTCTGTGCACCTCACATAGCGGTCATCGAGTGTTGTCTTCCTAAATCACCCTTGTCTTTCATACAAAGGGCAGGTTAGATATGGGCTGCGTGTACAACCATAACCTACACATTGCTCATCCAACATCGGTTGTGGACTTCCCACGTTGAACATGGATCTATGTATATCATTCACCCGTCATTGGGCATGGAATACCCGGATCGCCCTTGGCCTACAGAAGAAGGTCAGGCAACATTTTGCCTTACCTGCCCCTATCGCTTTTGGTTTGCACAAAGGTCATCCAATGTCAAACGTTGCCTTCGCTTATTGCCTTTGTCCTGCACATAATAGTTAGCCAACGTCGGATGTGACCTTTCCGCCAGCACACAATGGACATATGATATTAGACTTTGCCTGCCTGTATGTGTTTGGCCTGCACATACTGATTAGTCGATATCAGACGTAAGTTGCACCTATCGCCTGTGTTCTGCAAATATTGGTCATTTAATGTCGTACATGGCCCGCACATATAGTTTGTAGTCTGCATACATCAATTTTCCATCATCTAATTTGGCCTGCTAGCATCAGCATTATTTTGTACACATCAGTCTGCCAATGTCAAACGTGGTTTGGCAACATCACCTTTTCCCTGCACAATTCGATCACCCGACGTCAGACGTGCTTATCCCATCGTTTGTGGTTTACAGTTTTTAGAAGTTCAACATCTCATGCAAAAACATTGATCAAGGTCTAGTCGAAAACATGCGTATTTCCATGCCGTAAGAAATCAAAACTGTTAAAAACCCTTCCTCCATAACAACTTATACATCTATTTTCCATCATTTATTCTCAACGTTTTCGCCTCACGTGGTTCTTTCGTACCAATTTTATTACATTTACAATTCATACAATATTAACGTATCTTTTATTTGTAAAAATATTTCTATATCATTAGATTCACATGTTTAGAAGTATTTTTAAGCATACACATCACTCAGCAGTCATCGGGCCAAGCCTTCACCTATCGCTCTTGTCATGCACACAATGACCACTTGACGATACGTAGGATGCACACATCGGTCGTTGCGTACACAGTTTCAAGGATACATCGCCTTTGGACTACCCGCATCAGCCATGACTTGTGTGCATAACTCAATCTTCGTTAGGTGTTGCGTGGACCCATAACCTTTTGCCTAAAAACAATAGTAAGGTGACGTCAGGTGTTTCCCTTATGGCCTTTGGCTTGCACATCGGTCACCCGACATCATGTGTGGCCTTCCTGAATCACCTTTGGCATGTAGACAACGGTAAGACAATTTTTTTATGTGGACTTCTCACAACTTTTTTGTCTTGCATACAACGGTCAGCCAACGTCGGACATGGCCTACCCGCATCGCCTTTGGCCTGCACACAATGGTCAGCCGAAATTAGATGTCCGTTGAACCTACCATCCATGGACTGCACACGTTGGTTAGCCAATGTCGGACGTTGGCAAGCAATGTTAGCCAAAGGCATGCACCATCTGCCAAGGTGTGCGGGCATCTAACATTGTATGTGCACATCCGGCAAGCGATTCTGGACAACGGAATGCAACATAGGCCAAGTCCTACAAGCCTCGGTCGTGATGTTTATGCATCAGCTAGGCGACATTTATATCGGCAAACATGAGGCAACATCAACCAAGGCATATGCGCTTCGAGCAAGAAAAATTGGCAAACAAAAGGCAACATCTGCCAAGGCTTACACAAATTAGCCATGGCGAGTACACACCGGCAGGGTGACATCAGTTTCAACCTACAGTTAGCCGACGTCGCCTTTTGCCTTCACACAATTTTCAGCAAAAATTGGATGGATGCACCTATAATCCATGGACGTCATACATTGGTCAGCAAATGTAGGACATGGGAAAGAGACGTCGGCCAAAGGCATGCACCATCAGCGAAGGTGTGGAGGCATCTTACATTGTATGTGCACATCTGGCATGCAATGTTGCACAATGGAATGAAACATGATCCAAGTCCTACAAGCCTTGGTCGTGGTGTTTATGCATCGGCTAGGTGACATTTGTATCGTACAATGTCAGACAACATCAACCAAAGCATGTGCGCTTTGAGCCACCGACATTGTCCAACGATAGGCAAATCTGCCAAGGCTTGAACGAATCATCCATGGCGAGTACACATCAGCAGGTTGACATCTATGTCAGCCTATAAAATGTTTCATTTTTTGAAGAAGAGTGTGGTATGGGCAAGAAATATAGGATAACAGCATGCGACATTGCCCATACAGTATAAATCGTGAGCTGCATCATCGGTCGTGAACTGTGCACATCGCTAATTCGACCTCGACTGTGTACTGGTTGTATTTTGTCATGGAGTATACAAATGACTCAATGGTAGTCGAGCTTGGCCTTTCCACATCGTTCTTGGAATGTCCAATATGTCATGCCGACGTTGGACGAGGGGTGCTTGCATTTTTCATAGCATGCACATTGCTCAGCTGACATCAGTCGTGGACTACCCACATTGGTAGTGGCTAGTGAAAATCACTCATTCATCATCGTGTTTGAAAATGAACACATCACCCTTGGCCTGTAAATAATGGTGAGGAGTCATTACGTGTTACTTGAACCCATCTCCTTTGTCCTACATAATTGTCAGCCGACGTCGGGTGTCGCCTGCCTCCATTACCTTTGGCTTGCACGGTTGTCAGCAAATGTCAGGCGTGGGATTCGTTATTTTCCTACACACAATGTTCAGTTGACGTTGGATTTTTCCTTCTCACATCGCCTTTGGAATTCACATAATGTTTAGCCGATGTTGGACATGGCCTGCACACAATGGTAAGCCAACATCCAACGTGGGTTGCACATATCATTTGTGGCCTACACAAATAAGTCATCATACATTGGATGTCACCTGCCAACATCGTCCGTTTCCTGAACAATCAGTCTATCGACGTCGGATGTGGCCTTCCTGAATTGTCTATGGCCTTCACACACCAGTCTAACGACGTTAGACGTTTCCTATCCCCAACACCTGTGGCCTGCACACTTTGTCTAGTCAAAGTTAGACGTACCGACCTGCATTGTCAGTGGCTTACACTTGTTAGACGAGCGATGTGGCATGTGGTGACATTGATCGAGGTCTAGTAGACAACACGTGGATGTCCAAACCATACAAAAGACTGTAAAATTCCCTACCTTCATAACAACATATTAATGTATTTTCCATAATCAATCTCAATGTTTCCATATCACGTGATTCATTCTTACACAATTGATTACGTTTACAGTTCGTATGATACCGAAACATCTATCTTTTGTACATATATGCACTATATAATTACTTTCACATGTTTATAAGTATTTTTGAGAATTTTCAAATTTTTTCGAAATATATTTCATTTTTAAAATTTATTTTTTCATTTTTTATTTTTTACGTCACATTTTAACCACTAAAATCTATGAAAATTGTTGAATTTATGGTTAGTATATTTATTTTTGAATTTTTGCATTAGTTTTATTTTATAAAAAATATTTTTGTATGTTCATTAATAAATTATCCATTTTCAGGATTTATCAAAAAAATAAAAATAAAAATATAGGTTAAACTTGTTGTATTTAAGGTTACTATACTTATTTGTGAATTGTTTGAAATACTATTATATTTTTTTCATGTTTTTCCTATTTTTAATGAACGAATTACCCATTTTAAAGATTTACCAAAAAATGAAAATTAAAAAAAATTATTGAATTTAAGGTCACTATATTTATTTGTGAATCTTCCGTAGCTTGCACATATTGGTCTACCAAGACTGAATGTAGATTGACAGCATCATCCATAGCCCGCAAACATCGATCTCGGATGTCTGATGTGGTTAGTCAACATCATCCTTATCATTTACACACCAGTATAAAGATGTCTGAAAATGTCAAAAAGCATCTGCCAAGGCTTGCACCTATATAATGTTGCATGTGCACATCTAGTAAGCAATATTCGCTAATGGACTGCGGATTACACTACGATATGCACACATGAACATGTAATGTGTGTATCTAGCAAGCAACATTGAATAATGGCATGCGGCAGCAGTCAAAGCCTACCAACACAGATGTTGCATGTGCGCATCCGGAAAGAAACGTCCCCGAACATCATAAAACATCAGCTAGTGCCTACACGCATCAACTGTGTATTGTGCACATTGGCGAGGAAATTATTTCAGTTGTTTTAGCGCATCGGTCAGGCGACATCGACTATGGCATGCGTGTATCAGCCAAGCGGTATAAACAAATGACACTCAACAACAGCCAAGACCTACACACATTAGTTGTGGCATGTGCGCATCTACTCTGCAATATCGGTCGTGGCCTACGCGCATTGATCATGTAACATCGACCAATGGCTGGAATAATCATCAAAGTCATTTACACATTAGTCGTGGCATGTGCACCTCAACTGGCGACATTGTACTTGACTACATGCATCGGCTAGACGGCTCCGGCTAATGGCAGGCAACATCATCAAAGGCTTGTGTTATTTGGGTAAGTGAAATCAGAGAACAACAAGGGGTATTGACAAGGTGACTTTGGTAATAGATTGAGGCATCTTAGACGACATATGCACCTCGCTAAGCCTACGTGTCCTTTGACCGGCCGCATCAATCGTCACCTTTGCACATCACTCAACGATCATCGGGTTAGGACTTCACCCATCACCCTTGTCCTTAGCACAATGGCAGCCTACATTGGACATAGATTGATCGCATCGATCGAAGCCTACACAATTATTAGGAGACTTCGTCATGGCCTGCTCGCATCATCCATGACTTGTGTGCATCGCTCAATCATTGTCAGGCGTTTCTTGCCCCATCACCTTTTTCCTACAAATAATGGTCATTCGACATCAGGTGTTTCCTGCCCTCATGGTCCTTGGCCTTCATAATGGTCAGCCGACATCAAACGTGACCTTCCAGCATCGCCTTTGGTCTACACACTATGGTCAGCCAACGTTAGACTTTACGTGCCTGCATCAAATTTTGCCTGCGCACAACAATCAGTCGATATTTTACATAGGCTGCACCTATCGTTTATGTTCTGCAAACATCAGTTAGTCGGCGTTGGACGTGGCCTACACACATTGTCTATAGTCCGCACACATCAATTTTCTAACATCTAATGTGGCCTGCCAGCATTTTCAATAACTTGCACACATTAGTCTGCCAATGTCAAATGTGGTTTGGATGCATCACCTTTGGCCTGCACACTTCTATCACCTGACGTCAGACGTGTCTACCCGCATCGTCTGTGGTTTACAGTTGTGAGACGTGCAATATCGTATGCATCGACATTGATCGAGGTCTAGTTGAGAACATGCGGATTTCCATGCCGTAAAAAATCAAAAGAGTGTGAAACACCCTTCCTCCATAACAACATATACATCTATTTTCCATCATCTACTCTCAACGTTTCAACCTCATGTGGTTCTATCGTACCACTTTCTTTACATTTACGATTCATACAATACTAAACCATCTTTTATTTGTACAAATATGTCTCTATCATTATTTTCACATTTTTAGATGTATTTTCAAGCATTTTCTTATTTTTCAACTTTTAGTCATTTTTACAATTTATTTTTTTGGTTTTTTATTTTTATGTCACTTTTTTAAAATTACAATTTATGATATTCTTGAACTTAATATGTGTGAATTTAGGAAATAATTTTAATATTTTTCATATTCTTTACTTTTTATTAATTAATTACCCAATTTCAAGATTTACCAAACATAGGTAAAAATAAAAAAAAATGTTGAAATTGTTGAATATAAGGTTACTATATTTATCAGTGAATTGTTGGCTTTAATTTTGTATTATTTGATATTTTTTCCTCTTTATTAATGAATTACCCACATTTAGGATTTACCGAACGAAATAAGAATTTTAAAAAAAAGTTGAAGTTGTTGAATATATGGTTACTATATTTTATTGTTTATTTTTGGCATTATTATTATATTTGCAATAACTAAAAAAAATGAAAAAATTTGTTGAAAACTATGTATATAAAAAAGTTATTTGTTGAAGTTAATGTGAGTTCGTACCTCAGAACATGCATATTTTGGTTGTAGATATTCATTATTAATCTCTGGAAAAATAGTCTCTACTCTTCTTAGTCACAATCTACACCACGGAATCAAGAGCAAAGAGGGACCACATGAGACGTCGGATGTGGGCATCGCGCAACCGACGTTGGCCAACTGCAAGGGACATCAAGGAAGGCATCCACACATCGGATATGTATGTTTGCATCTAGAAAATGACATCGGTGGTTGCCAACGATAGGCAACATCGTCCATAGACATTGTGCATCGGGCAAGCAACGTTGGCCTACGACATGAAGTATCATCCAATTCCTGCACGCATGCATGTGGTGTGTGTGCATTAGCTAGGCGACATCAATGTAGGACAACGACAAGCACCATCAGCCAAGGCCTATGTGCTTCAATCAAGCAACGTCGGCCAACAACAAGCAGCATCAGCCAGGCGAAATTGCTCATGACCACCCGCATTAGTCTTGTCCTGTGCACATCGCTCACTTGACGTTGTCCATAAACTACCCATAGCAGTTGTTGCTTGTTCACATCGCTCAATCATTTTCAGAATTGGACTCCCCGCATTGCCCTTGTCCGGCACACAATTGTCAGCTGACGTCAGGTGTTTCCTTCCTCGATCACCTTGGGCCTGCGCATAATGTTTAGCTGACGTTGAGTGTGGCCTTCCTACATCACCTTTGTCCTGAACACAATGATTAGAACATGTCAGATATTTCCTGCCGCATCACCTTTGTCCTGCATACAATGGTCAGCCAACATCGGGTGTGGCCTACCACATCCCATTTGTCCTACAAACAATGGTCAGCCAGCATCGGGTGTTTATTGCCCCGCATTGCATTTGTATTATGCACAATGGTCAGCCGACGTCGGTTATATTATTTCTCCATGGCCTTTAATATGCACACAACGGCCATCCAGCGTCGAACGTGACCTGACATCATCATTTGTATCCTGCACACGTTAGTCTACCAACTTAAAACATTGTGTGCCTGCATCATTCATAGCCTGCACATATTGGTCTTCCGACATATAATGTGGCAAACAAACATCGTCCTTAGCGTGTACAAATCATTATGGAGATGTCAGACAATGACACGCACCATCATCCAAGGCATGCACATTTATGACATTTGCATATGCACATCTTTCAAGCTCTATCAGGTAATGGAATGCAACGGAACTAAGGCCTGCACGCATGTACGTTGAATGAACGTATCTTGTAAGCAACAATTACCAATGGAATGCGGCTGCAGTCAAGGCCTACCGACATGGATGTAGCATGTGCGCATCAGGTAAGCAACGTCGGCCAACAACATAAAACATCAACCAAGGCTTGCACACATCAAGTCATGTCATTTACGGATTTGTTGGGTGACTTTAGTCATAGTTTTAGCGCATTGGCCCAGATACATAGGCTATGAAATAAGTGTATCAACCAAGCGGCCTCTGCAAACAACATGTAACAATAGTTATGGACTACCCTTACAATTGTGGCGTGTGCGCATCAACTCGGCGTCATCAGTTATGGCCTAGGCGTATCCTATTGTCTTCATTTACCAATGATAGGAAGAATCGTCCTGTCCTTCACAAAATTCATGCCATACGCACATCAATTGGGGGACATCGGTTATGGCATGCATGCATTGGCTAGAAAACGCCGCCACCGATAGACAACATCAATCAACTTCTTCACGTATCAAATGTGGTTTGTGCACATCTGGAAAGCAATTTCGAACAACATCATACAACATAATCTAAGGTATGTACGCATAACCCAGAGTGTGTGTGCATCCTTAGGGAGACATCGGCATTGTCGTATGCAAGGCACCATTAGCCAAGGCTTGTGCACTTTGGGCAAGCAATGTAGGCCAACGTCCTTCACGCATTTGAAATGGCATGTACATATTTGGTAAGCAGAATTGGATACTGAAATGCAACATCATCTAAGGCATGCATGCATCAGTCGTGTCATGTGAGTATCAAATGGGAAACATTTGCAACAGATAAGGTAAGGCATCATTAGCGAAGGCATGAGCCATTTGAGCAAGTGATGTTGTCCAACGGCAAGAAGCATCATCTAAGGCATGCATGCATCAATCGTCACGTATGCATATCGACAAGGAGACATCGGTGTTGCCAACAGAAGGCAGCATCAACAAATGCCTGTGTGCTTCAAGGAAATGACATCAACCAATTAGAAGGGACATCGTCTGTGTGACATTGGTCATTGACCTTTCTATCACCTGTGACTTGTGCACATCATCTGTGAATTGTGAATATCACTCAGCCGACCTCGAGCATTGACCCGCCACATTGGTAGTGGCATGTTCTCATCATGCACTGATCGTCGGGTTAGGCCCCATCATCGCCCTTGTGTTGTACACACCGGAGGAATTCTGACCTCGACCATGACTTATGTGCATCTCTTAATCATCATCGGAATCGCCTAAGCCCATCGCCTTTTTCCAGTAAATAATGGTAAAACAACATCGGGCTTTTGGCCTGCACAACGATCACAAAAAATTGTTAATATTTACGTTATTTTTATATTTGGGATTAACCAATAAAATTAAAAGTTAAAACATTGTTAAAAACATTTTTTATACACAAAAAATTTATTAATGGAAGCTATTGTGTGTCTGTACCTTAAAACATGCATTGTACATGTTCATTATAAATATCTGGAAAAAAACAATCTCTACTCTGTAAGTCTGAATCCGCACCACAGAATCAAGAGCTCCAATGACATTGGCTAACAACAGGCTGCATCAGTAAAGGTTTTCACATATCTAATGTGGTTTGTGCGCATGTGGAAGCCATTTTGGACAACGAAATGTAGCATCATCCAAGGCATGCACACATAACCTGTAGGTTGTGTGCATCGGCTGGGCAACATCAACAATGTCCTAAGACAAGAACTATCTTCCAAGGCATGTGTGTTTCGAAAAAGTGATATGCGCGAATGACATGCAACATCGCGTGTGTGCATCGACTTGATAATATTAACATCTGCAAAGGTCATGTATCATCAACTAAGGCCTGTGAGTTACGAGTAGGCAACGTTGTTCTATCGCAGGCAACATCAACTAAGGCCTGCAGACATCAGTTGTGATGTGTGTTTATCGGCAAGGATACATCGGCGTTTGCCAATTGAAAGCAGTAGAATCCAAGGCATGTGTGATTTGGGCAAGTGACACCGGCACACATTAAGGGGCATCGTCAAGGTGTCATTGGTCGTGAAATGTTGCATCAGTCGTGGCATGTGCATATTGTTCTACCGACATTGGGCGTTGACCGGCTGCATCGGTTATGGACTCTGCACATCACTCAGCGGTCGTCTAGTTAGGCCTTCACATATTTCCCTTGTCCAACACACAACATACAACAGACGTTGGACGTGGGTTTCCCATATCAGCCGTATACTACACATTGATCAGTGAACGTCGGTCGTGGACTTCTCGCCTACCCCATAACTTGTATGCATTGTTCAATCATCGTCGGGCATCGCTTGCCCCCATTGCCTTTTTCCTGCGAACAATGGTCAAGCGACATCGGGCTTTGCCTGCCACATCGCTGTTGGTCTGTATAATTGTCACTCGACATGGAGTGTGGCCTTCCTGGATCTCCTTTGGCCTGCATACAATGGTCAGCCTTTCGACGTGTCCTTCCCATATCGCCTTTGGCTTGCATACAATGGTCAGGTGATGTGGGATATGGCCTCTTCGCATTGCCGTTGGCATACATGCAATGGCCATCCAACGTTGGATGCGGGTTTCAGCTAGCGTCCATGGCCAGTACATATCGGTCAGCCAACGTTAAACATGAACTGATAGCATCGTTTGTTGCCTACACATATTAATCTATCGACGTAAGATTCGATCTGCCAACATCGTCCGTAGCCTACACACATCAATCTACCAACGTCAAACGTGGCCTAGCTGCATCACCTATGGCGTGCACACTTCAATTAGTCAATGAAGGATGATTGAAAATACTTCTAAACATGTGAAAAAATTATAGAGTACATATTTGTACAAGTAGAAGTTCTTTGAATGTTGTATGAACCATATACATAATGAAATTGGTACGAATAAACCATATGAAGTGGTAACGTGGAGAATTAATCATGTAAAATAGATGAATATGTTGTTATGCAAGAAGGGCGTTTCACATTTTTTTTATTTTTTTACGGCATGGACATACAAATTATTTTTCATAGACTTTGATCAATGTCGTTTCATGTGATGTTGCTAGTCAAATAATTGCAAACCACAAACGATGCGGGTAAGCACAACCGTCATGGGTGATTCAAGTGTGTAGGAAACATGTGATGCATCCAGGCCATGTTTGACGTTGGTAGATCGATGTGTGTAGGCTATGAATGATGTTGGCAACTCGCATCATACATTGGCACACTGCTATGCATACCTACAAATGATTCTACAAGTTCACATCCAACATTCCCTAACCGATATGTAAAGGCGATGGACGATAGATACAACTCACATTCAACGTGGCTGGACATTTCATGTATGCCAAAGGCGATGTCGTGAGGCAATGTACAACATAGGTTGACCGTTGTATGCAGGCCATTGGAGATGTGGAAAGGCCACATCTGATATCGGTTGACCGTTGTATGTACGCCAAAGGCTATGTAGAAAGGTCACAATTGATGTTAGGTGACAATTATGTGGGCCAAAGGCAATGTGGACAGGCAACACCCTGGATGCTACGTGACCATTGTTTGCAGGCAAAAGGCAATGGAGGCAGGCGATGCCCGACGATGATTAAACGATGCGCACAAATCATGGCATAGGCGAGCAATCCACGACCGACATTCACTGAGAAAAATGTGCAGGCTACAGCGGATGCGGGAAGCCCACATCCAACGTCTACTGGGCATTGTGTGCTGGACAAAGGCAATATGTGAATGCCTATCTTGGACGACTTCTGGGTGATGTGAACAGTCCACAACAGATGCAGCCAGTTTACGCCCAATGTCAACTGAGCAATGTCCACATGCCACGGCTGATACCACAGTCCACGACCAATGTCATCTTGGCGATGCCCCTTAATGTGGGCCGATGTCACTTGCCCAAAGAACACTTCGGATGCTGCTGCCTTTCATTGGCCAACACCAATGTCGCTTTGCCGATGCCCACACGTCACGGATGATGCCTGCAGGCCTTTGCTTATGTTGCGTGTCGTTGAACAACATTGCTAGCTCGAAGAGTATATCCCTTAGTTGATGATACCTGACCTTTGACGATGCAAATATTATCCAGTTGATGCACACACGCAATAATGACAAGTGTAGGCCTTAGATTATTTTGCTTTCCATAGGACAACGTGACTTCCTAGATTCTCACATGCCATGTCAGATGCGTGAAGGCCTTCAATGATTTTGTATATCGTTAGCCATATGACTTGCTCGAAGTGCACTAGCCTGGGCTAATGGCGGCTATCGTAGGACAACGTTGATGTTGCGTAGCAGATGCACATGCGCCATGTGTTATGCGTGCATGCCTTGGATGATGCTACATGTCGTTGTCCAAAATCACTTTCCAAATGCGCACAAGCTACATCTGATGCGTGAAGGCCTTAACTGATGTTGCCTTCTATTGGCCAAAGTATTCTGGCTGATGCATGCAGGATATGAATGATGTCTCCTAGTTTATACGCACACGCAGTGACTGATGCATGCGGGTATTGGTTGATTTTAAATGCCATAGGTCGTAGGTCAACATCTATGTTGCCCAACCGATGCACACTCACCATGGTTGATGTATGCATGCATAAGATGATGTTGTATGTCGTTGGCTGAAATAACAATCCTGATGCACACAAACCACGTCTCATATGTGAAGACCTTGGTTGATGCTGCCTGCCATTGGCCGATGTCGCATGGCCGATGCATGTAGGCCACGCCATATGTCACCCAGTTGATGCAAACACACCACGACTGATGTGTGCAGGCCTTGGAAGATTCTGCCTTCCATTGGTTAATGTCACCTGTTCAATGCGCACAATAACAACCGATGTTGCCGAGTCGATGCGCACTCACCACAATTGATGTGTTTAGCCCTTAACTTTTGTGTCGTGTTGGTCGCTGATGCCATTATCTGATCATGTAATCCATAGCCAATGTCTCCTATACGATGCGCTAAAACCATGGCTAAAATCGCCCAGCCGATGTGCATACAACACGATTAATGGATGTATGGATTGGCTGATGTTGTATGTTATTGGTCGATGTCGCTTGCCAAATGTGCACATGTAACATCCGTTCTAGTAGGACTTCATTGGTATCGCATGAAATTGGCCGACGTCTCTTTACAAATATATATTCCACCTTTATGCATATATGTGTTAGCTTAAGATGTAGTAGATTAGGGAATATCGCTTGCCAGATTCTCATATGCAACATCATATATGTGCAGGCCTTGACTTATGCTGCATGTCATTGTCCGACATCTCTATACGCATGTGTGCAGGCTAAGGACGATGTAGGTCGGACACATCAAACGTCGGCATACCGATGTGTGTAGTATACGACTGATGTTGGCATGGTATATTCGACGTTGATAGACCAATGTGTGCAAGCTATAGAGGATGTTGTAATTCAAAGTTTGACGTCCGTTGCCATTGTGTGCATTCCAAAGGCTTTGCTTTTAGGCCATGTTTGACGTCGGTTGGTCGTTGTGTACATGCCAAAGGCGATACAGTAAGACTGCCTCGGACGTCAGCTTACCATTGTGTATAGGACAAATCTGATATGGGCAATCCACAACCGACATCGAATGACCATTGTGTGTAAGCCAAAGGCAATGCAGGAAGACTATATCCGACGTTGATTAACCATTGTTAGCAAGACAAATATGATGTGGGTAGGCCATACTCGACGTCGATTGACCATCTTGTACACTCCAAAGGTGATGCAGGGAGGCAACATATGACGTGGGATAATCATTGACTACAGTCCAAAGGCAATGCGGGCATGCCACTCTCGACGCCAGATGACCATTGTGTACAGGACAAAGGCAATACAGGCCGACAAAGCTCGACATCGGCTGACTATTGTATGCACACCAAGGTCCATGCAAAGGGTCCACGCACGATAATAAATGTGTGATGTGCACAAGAAACAGTGGATGAAGGGAGTCTATGGACAATTTCTGTTGAGTGATGTTCATAGGCCACGAATGATACAGGTGGTCCATGAACAATATCGCCTGACTGATTTAGCTTTTTGTTGTCCAACGTTGTATGCCTGAAGCACACATGCCTTGGCTGATGTACCCTATTGTTACCCAATGCGGATGTTGCCCAGCTGATGCTCACATGCCACAGCTCATGCATGTAGGCATTGGCTGATGGTGCTTCTCATTGGCTGACATTGTTTGCCCGATGTGTACTGGCTATGAACGACGTTGCATGTCGTTTGCCGAAAGTAATGTCGCTTGAGAGATGCATACATGCTAACTCTTATGTGTGCATGCCTTGGTTGATATCGCTTTAATTTTTCCGATGTCGCTTGCTTGTTGGCCACATGCACTATCTGATTCGATTGTGCAGATTCAGACTTAGAGGAGCAGAGATTGTTTTTTCCATTGATTCATAATGAACATGTACATCCCAAATAGGCACATTCTAAGGTACAAACACACATTAGCTTCCACAAATAACTTTTTTATATATAAAAATAGTTTTCAACAATGCATTTTTTTGTTAACCGCAAATATAAAAATAACGCAAATATTAACAAATAAATATAGGGACTTTACATTCAACAAATTTTTTAGATTTTTATATTCGCTTGATAAATCTTGAAAATGGGTAATTCACTATTAAAATGTAGGAATAATATGGACGATTCTGGTAGGCCACGTTAGATGTTGATACACCAATATGTGCAGGCTATGGATAACACTTGCAGGACACATCTGATGTCAAATGACCAATGTGTGTAGGAAACAAATGATATGTGCATCCCACATCTCATCTTGGTTGACCGTTCGTGCTAGACATGTCTGAAATCGGCTGAACATTGTGTGCATGCCAAAGGCGATGAAGAAAGGACACGTCCCACGTAAGCTGACCATTTTGTGCAGACTAAGAGCAAGTCGAAAAGGCCATGCCTTACGTCTCCTAACCATTGTGCAAGACAAAGGAGAAGGAGATAGGCAATGGCCGACGTTGGCTTACTATTGTGCAGGCCAAAGGATATCGAGGCAAGAAACACCCAATATCACCTCACCATTATTTGAAGTACAAGGGAGATGCAGGCAGTCCAAACGCGATGACAACTTAGTGATTTGCACAAGCAACGACCGTTGTCAGCTGAGTAATGTGCAAGATACAACTAATACGAGCAACCCTCGTCTAGTATGAATTGACCGTTTTGTGCATTCTAAGGTAGATGTAGAAAGGCCACGCACGACGATCGTGGATTCATGTACATAGGCTATGATTGGTGCAGACAATCCACAGCCATCGTCGGCTTAGCGATGTTTTCAGGCCACTGCTGATGCGTGCAAGCCATTGCAGATGTTGCCTGCCGTTGGCCAACGTCGCTTGCTTAAAGCGCACAGGCCTTGGCTGATGCTACCAAATTTTGGCCAAAAAAAGTCTCCCATTCGATGCACAAATGCCACGATCGAGGCCTGTAGGCATTGGCTAATGTTGCATTTCATTGGCAAACTCCGCTTTCCCAATGCGTGCACGCTTTTGCTTATGGTGCATTCCCTTTTCTGACGTTGCTTGCCGAAGTGCACAAACTTTAGTAGATGGTTCATGTCACTGGACAATGTTGATATCGTCTAACTGATGCACACACGCCAAGGGTTATGCATCCATGACATTGAAGATCCTGAATGTCATTATTCTACATCGCTTGCGAAATGCGCACAAACCACATCAGATGCGTGAAGACCTTGGCTTATTGATCCTACAATTGCCCAACCTTGCTTGGACGATTGATGCAGTCCATAACCGATGTCACCTAGTTGATGCGCACACACCATGACACATATATGCAGGCCTTTGCTATTACTAGCAGCAATTGGTCGATGTTTCCTAACCGATGCATGTAGGCCATGATTGATATAACCGACATGATGGTTTAGGACTTTGTTGTTGCTCCCTGCCGTAAGCCAATGTTACCTTTCCAATGCGTTCAAATCATGGCTATAATCTCCCTGAAAATGTGCATACGATACAACATGTGCGTTTAGGCGTTGGTTGATGTTGCATGTCATTGGTCGACGTCACTTTCCTGATCCTCACATGCCACGTCCGTGCATACATACCTTGGTTGAAGTCGTATCACATTGTCCAACGTCGCTTGCATGATACACACTTTCCATGTCCATGCGTGCTGGCCTAGGCTGATGTTGCATGCCATTGACCGACACTGCTTTCAGATGTGCACATGCCACGTACACATGCCACGTCATATGCGTGCAGGCCTTGGCTGATGCTTCCTACCGTTAGCCAACAACTACATCACGATGTGTGCAGGCTAAAGATGATATTTGCAAGCCACATCCAACGTCGGGTGAATGTTGTATGAAGGCAACGGATGATGCATGTAGGCCATATTTGATATCCGCTGATAGATGTTTCCAAGCTACGAACGATGCTCTCTGGACACGTTCAACGTCGGTACACTAATTCAGATTACTGTTCTTTGCAGGCTATAGATGATGCGGTTTGATCATGTCCAATGTTTGCTGACCATTGTTTGCAAGCTGGGTGATGCAAGCAGGACACATCTGATGTTAGGGGACAATTTTCTGTATGCCAAAGGTAAGGCCATCAGGAAATGCCCGAAGCCGCTGACTATTGTCTCCAGGCTAAGGGCGATGTAAGCAGTCCGTGCCCAATAATGACTGACTGATCGGCATAAGCCACGACCAATGTTTGCAGTCCATGACCGACTTTGGGAGAGTGATATTCATAGGCAATCACCGATGCGGGCGGTCCACGTCTATTGTTGCTTGCTAGAAGGACACATGCCTTGGTTGATGTTGTCTACGTTGTCCGACGCCGATGTTGCCCAACAATTGCGACACGCCATAACTCATGCATGCGTGCTATGGCTGATGATGCCTCTTGTTGCTCGACATTGCTTGCTTGATGTGCTCTGGCTACGCACGATGTTGCGTGTCATTGTCAAACACTATGTGTCTTTCCAGATACACATTTGCCACGTACGATGCTTGGATGCCTTGGTTGATGCTGCTTGCAGTTGGCCAACGTTGGTTGCCCTATGTCCACAAGCCACGTCTGATGCGTGCCCAACTTGGAGCTCTTGATGCCGTGGCACATATTATAACTTAGAGGAATAAACACCATGTTTTAAAAATTCATAATGCATATGTACAATGAAAATATGCAATTTCTAAGGTAAAATAGGCATATTAGCTTCAACAAATAACTTCTTATATATAAAACATAGTTTTCAACAATTTTCTAAATTTTCTCAGTTAATCCCCAAAATGAGTAATTGATTGATAAATAATAGAAAATATATATATAAAAAAATAACAGAAAACATTTAGAAATAAATATAGAACCTTTAATTTAACAATTTCAACAATTCTTTTTATTTTTATTACTTTTTTTTAAATCTCAAAAATAAGTTATTGATGAATAAAAATTAGAAAATATGAAAAATAAATAATAAAACTAATGCTAAAAATTTACAAGTAAATATAGTTACCTTAAATTTACCAATTTCAACAATTCTGTTAGTATTTATTTTTGTTTGATGAATCTCGAAAATGGATAGTTAATTGATAAAATATAGGGAAATATGAAAATATTATATAATTAACACAAAACATAAATATGGTAACCTTAATTTTAACAATTTCAATAGTAAAAAATTATTTTTAAATTGTTCGTTAAATCACTAAAATGGGTATTTCATGAATTAAAAACAGGAAAATATAAAAAAATATTAAATTAATGGAAAAAATTCACAAATCAATATAGTAAACTTAAATTCAACAATTTAAATAATTACCTTTTTTTGTATGCAAAATGCCGAAATGTATAATTCTTTAATAAGAAATAGGAAAAATAAGAAAAAACATAAAATTAACGCCAAAAATTCTAAAATAAATATAGTAGCCTTAAATTCAACAAATTCAACAGTTTTTAATTACATATTTGTACGGTAAATCCAAAAAATTGGAAATTAATTTATTAAAATAGAAAAAAATCATAATATTAGCGCAAAAATATTCACAAATAATTATAGTAACATTAGATTTTATAATTTAATAACTTTTAGTTTTGAAAATGTTTCATAATAAATAATTTAAAAATTGAATAAAGGTCGGAAACTATGAATATGTTTAAAAACACTTCTAAACATGTGTAACTAATTATAGAGTACATATTAGTAGAAATAAAAGATCTTACAAATGTACGAACTATAAACGTAGCGAAATTGGTACGAATGAACTAAGTGAAGCAGAAACATAGAGAATAGATGATGCGAAAGAGATAAATATGTTGTTATGCAAGAAGGGCGTTTCACATTCGCTTGATTTTTTACTGCATGGACATCCATATGTCTTCGACTAGACCTCGATCAATGTTGTTGCATACAATGTCGCTCATTTATCAACTACAAGCTACGGATGATGCGGGTAGGCACGTCTAACGTCAGCTAATTGAAGTATGTATGCCACACGAAATGCAGCAAAGCCATGTCTAACGTAGGTAAACGGATGTATGTAGCCAACGGACGATGCAATCAGGCCACATCTGACGTTAGTAGGCCGATATGTGCAGTCTACGGACGATGCTATCATCCCACCTGCAACATATCCTGACCGATGTGTGCGGGCCATGGACAGTAGGCGCATCCCACATCCAATATTTCTTGATCGTTGTGTGCTGGTCAAAGGCGATGCGGGGGGCGCATGTCCAACGTTGGCTGACCGTTCAATGCAGGCCAAAGGCGATGTGCGAAGGCCACGTTTGAAATCAGCTGACCATTGTGTGCAGGGCAATGGCGATATAGGAAGGCTACATCAAATGTCGGGTGATAGTTATTCAAGAAAAAAGCCATCAAGATAGGCAACACCCGATGTCGCCTGACAATTATATATAGGAAAAAGGCTATAGGGGCAGACAACACCTAATAACGATTGAGGTATGCGCACATGTAATGGCTGATGCGGGCAGTCCATGGCCGAAGTCTCCTAATCGATGTGCAAGCTATGGTCGATTTGGGCAACTAATTCCAACGTCTACTGGACATTGTGTGCAGGACAACAATGATTGGTGAAGTCCTAACCCAATGAAAATTGATGATGTGCAGAGGCCACGAACGATGCGGCTGGCCAAAGGCCAACGTAGGATGAGCGAGGTGCATATGTTGTGGCTAATGCCACAATCCATGACCAATGTCACCTTGTCGATTCCCTTTGTTGTTCTCTTATTTCAATTACCCGAATCACACAAGCCTTTGTCAAAGCTACCTGCTATTGGCTGACGACGCCTAGCCGATACATGTAGGTCACGTCCAATGTCACCAGTTGAGGCACACACGCCACGGCTGATTCGTGTAGGCCTTGGATGATTCTATCTTCCATTGGTTAATTTTGCATGGTCAATGTGCGCAGGCCACGACCGATGTCGCCGAATCATTGCGCACATGCCACAGATGATGTGTGTAGGCCTTGTCTGTTGTTGCGTGTTTTTTAATATGCCGCTTGGATGATTCACGCATGCAAGCCAGGAGACATCGATAATTGGCATGCCCCAGCTTGGGGAATCGCATCCCCGCGCAACGAATTGCATTGCAAACCTCTACACGCATCAGTCGTGCGTTTATACATCGACTAGGCAACATAGGTCGTGGCTTGCATGCATTGGCTAGGCGATGTCGGCCAATGACAGGCAGCTTCAGTCAAGGTGTTCATGCATCTGACGTAGTTTGTGCACATGTGGCAAGCGACATAAGACAATGACATGCAACATCTTCCAAGGCATGCACGCATAACTTGTGGCAAGTTTGCATTGGTTGGCCACATCAACTTCAGCCAATGCAAAACACCATGAGATAAGGCTTGCGCGCATCGAGCAAGCGATGTTGGCCAACAACAAGCAGCATCAGCCTAGGCCTGTACGCAGCTGACATGGCATGTGGGCATCAGGAAAGAGTCATTCGCCAAAGGAATGCCACATTATCCAAGGCCTGCATGAATCGCTCGTGGCGTTTGTGCATCGAATGGGCGAATTTTACATAGGCCAACGTCTGGCTCGATCACTCAAGGCCAATATGCTTCAAGGAAGCGACATTGTTCAATGATAGGATACATCAGCCAAGGCTTGCACACATCAACTTTTGAATGTGCACATCAATTAGGTGACATCGGTGTCGGCGAAGGACAGGTAGAATAAGACAAGAAATGGTCACTTCGGGCAAGAGATACCTAAAATAGAAATCGACATCGACCAAGCAACATTGGTCATGGACTTTCTCATCGGGTCGTGGACTATGCACATTGCTCAATCTACGTAGGGCGTGTACTGTTTGCATCAGTCGTGGCCTAAGCACATCACTCAATGGTTGTTATGCTTGGACTTGACGTATCGCCGTTGTCCAGCATACAACATCCAACCAACGTTGGATGTAGGCTCCCTGCATCGGTCGTAGCCTACACATTTCTTTTCTAACGTCAGGTGTGGACTGCCTGCATCAGTGATGACTTGTGCACATCACTCAGTCGTCGTTAGCCGTAGAGTGCGCGCATAAATATTGGCCTACAAACTATTGTTAGACAATGGGTTATCTCCTTCCACCATTGACTTTGGCCTACACAACGATCAGCTGACGTCGGGCATTGCCTGCACCCATCGCCTTAGACCTGCACAAAATGGTCAATCAATGTCGGCCGTGGCCTTCTCTCGTTGCCTTTGTCCTTTACACAATGGACAATCGATGTCGAATGTGGTCTATCCTTAAAAGCCAAAGCCTAAATGCATTTGACATGGAATTTGTGCATTCGATATATAACGTCGGCCAATGGCATGCAGCTTCAGCCAAGGCCTGAACGCACGTACGTGGAATGTGCATATTTGGCAAGCGACGTTTACCAATAGAATAAGGTATCAGCAAAGCCCTGCTTGCATGGACATTGCATGTGTGTATCTCGTAAGAAACATCGACCAACAACATGCATCATCTTCCAAGGCCTGCACGCCAACTGTGTTGTGTGTACATCGGTTGGGTACCATATGCTTTGGTTTGAACGCGTTCTCAAAATAACATCAGTTGTGGCCTTTATGCATCGGCCAAGCGACATTTTCCAATGACAGGAATCAATAGCCAAGGCTTGTACACATTAGTCATGGCCTATGGACATCTACTCAGCGAGACATAACCCATGGCATGTGTGAATCTGCTGGGTTAAATCGACATCGGCCAACGCCAGACAACATCAACCAAGGCCTGTGTGCTTTGAGCAAGCTACGTTAGCCAATTATAGGAAACATCACCAAAGCCTGCACCCATCTTACAGGGAATGTATGCATTTGGAAGCGACGTTGGTCAATAAATTGCAGGATCAACCAAGACCTACACTTATCGATCGTGGCGTGTCTGCATTAGTTAGGAGACATTTACATCAGCCAACATCACGCAGCATCAGCCAAGGCATTCTCGCTTCATGCAAGCAATGTTGAAAGATGGAATGGAGCACCAACTGTGATGAGTGTGCATTGGCACGGCGACATCAGCGTCGGCAAATGGAAGGCAACATTAGTCAAGACATCTGTTCTTCAGACAAACGACATCGGCCAATGGGAAGCGGCATCGGCTTGGCAACATTAACCATGGACTGCCACATGACCGTGGCTTGTGCACATTGCTCAGACGACGTTGAGCGTGGACTGGTCGCATCAGCCATGGTTTGTGCACATCACTTAGCGGTCATCGGGTTTGGTCTTCCTGCATTGCCCTCGGCTTGCACGCAAGGGGTAGTTGACATCGAGTGTGGGTTGTGTATCACCCATAGCCTATATATTGCTCAACTAATGTCGATTGTGGAATGACCACATCGGCCATGGCTTATTTTCAATGCTCAACCGTTATTGGGCTTGGACTGATCGCATTGCCCTAGGTCTACAAAAGAAGGTCAGGCAAAATTGGGCCTTACATGCGCCCATAGCTTTTGTCCTGCACAACGGTTAGCCGACGTCAAGCATTGCCTTCCCTTATTTCCTTTGTTCTGCACTCAACAATCAGCCGACATCGGAGGTGACCTTCTCGAATCGCTTTTTGCCTACATACAATTGTCACCCGACGTTAGACTTTGCGTGCCTGTATTACGTTTGGCCTGCACACAATGATCAGTCGATGTCAGACACAGGATGCACCTATCGTGTGTGTTCTACCAACATCGGTCAATCCGTCAAATGTGGCCTGCACAGATCATCTGTAGTCCGTACACATCAATTTTCAACGTCTAATGTGGCATGACAGCATCGTTAGTATCCTGCACACATCAGTCTGCCAATGTCACAAGTGGTTTGGGTGCATCACCTTTGGCCTGCACACAACGGTCTCCCAATAGCGAATGTGTCTACTCGCATTGTTTGTGGTTTGTAGTTGTTAGACATGCAACGTCGCATTCAACGAGATTGATCGAGGTCTAGTCGACAACATGCAAATTTTCATCCCATAATCAAGAGTGTGAAACACCCTTCCAGCATACTAACATGTACATCTATTTTCCATTATCTATTCTCAACGTTTTTGCCTCACGTGGTTCCTTCATACCAATTTTATTATATTAACGATTCATAAAATATTAAAACATCTTTTATCTGTACAAATATATCTCTGTCATTAGTTTCACATGATTAGAAGTATTTTCAAGATTTTTCTTTTTTTTTATTATTCAGTCATTTTTTAAAATTTACTTTTTTGGTTTTTTTTTTTTATCATTTATGTCACTTTTTAAAAGTTATAATTTATGATATCTTTGAAGTTGATGTTATTATATCTATGTGTGAATTTTTGGCGTTAATTTTATAATTTTTTCATATTCTTCCATTTTATTAATCAATTACCCAATTTTGAAAATTACCGAACATAAATAAAAATTCAAAACAAACTGTTGAAATTGTTGAATTTAAGGGTACTATATTTATTTGTGATATTTTGGTGTTAATTTTATATTGTTTTCATAGTTTTCCCTCTTTATTAATGAAATACTCATTTTCAATATTTACCGAATGAAAATAAAATTAATAAAATTATTGAAGTTGTTGAATTTATGGTTACTTTTTTTTGTTAATTTTTGGCATTATTTTTATATTTGAGATTAACAAGAAAAAATAAAAAACGTTGTTGAAAACTGTTTTTCATTTATAAAAAAGTTATTTGTTGAAGTTAATATGAGGTCGTACCTTAGAACATGCATTTTTGGGTTGTACATGTTCATCATGAATATCAAAAAAAATGATCTCTACTCTTCTAAGTCACAATCCGCTCCACACAATCAAGAGCAAAGAGGGCCCGCATCATACGTGGCATGTGGTCATCGCGCAAGCAACGTTAGCCAACTACAAGCGGAATCAACCAAGGGATGGACACGTCAGCCGTGGCATGTTTGCATCTAGAAAATGATATCAGTGTCGGCAACCAACACGAAACATTTTTCGTAGCCATTGTGCATCGGGCTAGCAACATTGGCCAACGACAGGCAACAACAGCCAATTCTGCAACACTTTGAAAATCCAAGACGAGTTTTAGAGCCGAACATAGGTGACATGGGGTCTAAGTACTGTTTTAAAGTTCATCTTAATGAATTTAGGTCATTTAGGATTTTTAAGAACCAAAACGTCCTTTAAAGTCCAGCATGTCAGGAAGTTTGTTCAAAGAGGTACTAGCCTGCATTAGCCTATTTGACTAGCTTTTAGGAGTCAAAAATTTATGAAAAGTGGTGAATAGGTAGATAATAGGTGTTTAAGTTTTTTCATGGTCAAAACATCTGCGTAAGACTCCCCAAGAACCAACCAAGGGTCCTTGAAGAGGACCAACGGTTTGAGGCAACAGTGCTTGACAGTGTGCATCGACGGGACAAGGGACAAGCCGTGTGTGTATTGATGGGGCTTCGATGCCACCTTCGTACAACACTTAGATATTTAGAGGAAGCCCCTCACCTGCACAGTCTCTAGAACTTACCTACGGAGTGCAGGACGGAGGGGAGGCCTGTCCGTCGAATCAAAGATAACCTGTCGTTCGAGGTCTCGTTTGTGAGGGTCAAATTTCCTGCACATTTTTAGTTTGTTTCATTTAATTAGTTAGGGTATTAGGTGTTTAATAAGGGATTTAAGGGAGTCTAATTAAGTTGATTAACTCCCAATATAATACCCCCAACCCTCATTAATCTAAAAACAACTCACAAATAATTTCTCTTCCTTCTCTCTTCTTTGTCTCTCTACTTGACCTCACCATTGAAGACTAGCAAGGAAAGGGTTTTGAGGGATGGAAAAGGGACAAATTAACCATCAATTATTCATCAAATGTTAAGGTATGGTATGGAATTCGCCTTTGAGACTCTTTCCTCAAGTGTTCCTTCAAAATGGATTTCAAAAGTTCATTTTTCATGTGGGTTTCATCAAATTACGGAATTGATGTTGTGAATCAAGTTGTTTATGGTTTCTTTAAGTATTAATTGATAGATTAACATGTAATTGAACTTGATTATGATTAATTGTAAGGTTTTGACTCAAATTGAATAATGTGATCTTTAACCCCTAACCCTAAGTTTGGTCTTGACGTAAATTGGGTTGTGAATGATTCAATTGTCTTAGGTTATATAACTATTAAATGAAGTAGTTACAATAATCATTGAAAATTGGAGTGAAATGTAGTCTTTCATGATAGTCTTGAGAAGATGATCTAGGTTAGAAGGTCAGTTGACCTAGGCATGTTATTTTAAGTATGATATAGTATTGAAGTGTGCTATAGTGTTTATTCTAGTATTGTTATTATGTTTATTATTGAATCATGATGTTGAATATCAGAATTTGACTGAATTGAGGTTTTAGGGTAAGGCCTAAATGATGAACTATGAGGAAGACTTTGTAAGTCTTGGAATCTCTATCGTTACTTCCAATTGTGATTAATTATGGTTTAAGTCATGATATTATATTGGATAATGCCTTATATTAGGATGATAGGGTGGTATGATGTTGAATTGAAATTTCTTGACTATGTTGTTAGGTTGATTAATGTGTATGTGATATAAGAATGGTGGTGACTATCAATGTGCCTTGATATGCTAATGTGTTAACCTCACTTATATGAATTGTGATAAAAGGAATTATACTCATACAATGGGTTTCATCCAATTACGATAATGATGTTGTGAATTGAGTTGTTTATGGTTTATTTAGGATTGAAGGATAGATTAACATGTAATTGAACTTGATTATGGTTAATCTTAATGTTTGGACTCAAATTGAAGAATGTCATCTTTCACCCCTAACCCTAAGTTTGATATTGATGTAAATAGTGTTGTGATTGATTCAATTATCTTGCTTATGGCTTATATCACTATTAATTGATATAGTCACTATAATAATTAACAAATTGGAAAGAGTTTTAGGTTTTCTTGCTAGTCCTGAGAATGTTATATAGGTTAGAAGGTGAGTGGACCTAGGCATCTTATTTTTAGTATCTAGTATTGTATTGTGATATAGTGTTTATTCTCGTATTGTTATCATGTTTATTATTGAATTATTATTTTGAACATACAAATTGAATTGAAATGAGGTTTTAGGGTAAGACCTAAATGATTAACTATGAGGAGGACATGGTAAGTCTTGGAATATCTATCATTACTTCCAATTGGGATTAATTATGGTTTAAGTCATGATGTTATATTGGAATATGCCTTATATTAGGATGATAGGGTGGTATGATGTTGAATTGAAATTTCTTGACTATGTTGTTAGGTTGATTAATGTGTATGTGATATAAGGATGGTGGTGACTATCAATGTGCCTTGATATGCTAATGCGTTAACCTCACTTATATGAATTGTGATGAAAGGACATATACTCATACAATGGGTTTCATCCAATTACGATAATGATGTTGTGAATTGAGTTATTTATGGTTTATTTAGGATTGAAGGATAGATTAACATTTAATTGAACTTTATTATGATTAAATGTAATGTTTGGACTCAAATTGAAGAATGTCATCTTTCACCCCTAACCCTAAGTTGGATCTTGATGTAAATTGTGTTGTGATTGATTCAATTATCTTGCTTATGGCTTATATCACTATTAAATGATATAGTTACTATAATAATTAACAAATTGGAAAGAGTTTTAGGTTTTCATTCTAGTCCTGAGAATGTGATATAGGTTAGAAGGTGAGTGGACCAAGGCATCTTATTTTTAGTATCTAGTATTGAATTGTGATATAGTGTTTATTCTCATATTGTTATCATGTTTATTATTCAATTATTATGTTGAACATACAAATTGAATTGAAATGAGGTTTTAGGGTATGGCCTAAATGATTAACTATGAGGAAGACATGGTAAGTCTTGGAATATCTATCATTACTTCTAATTGTGATTAATTATGGTTTAAGTCAAGATGTTATATTGGAATATGTCTTATATTAGGATGATAGGGTGGTATGATGTTGAATTGAAATTTCTTGACTATGTTGTTAGGTCTATTAAGGTGTACGTAAATAAGGATGGTGGTGACTATCAATGTGCCTTGATATGCTAATGTGTTGACCTCACTTATTTTAATTGTGATAAAAGGACATAAACTCATACAATTGTCATTGAGCTATTTATGATGATGATTATACAAGGGGTATACCTATGACCTAATCTAAGCTATGATTGATAATTAAAGGCATAAAGACATTTAAAAAAGGGACACTAGCTTAGCACCGAGTGGACTAGATTATGGAGTGTCCCTTTCCACATAGGGAGGGTAGGAACACTACATTACTCTTGAGATTGGAGACTATAGTGCATGGCGTATAAAGAGGGTCCCAACTATATCACTTAATTCTTGAAGATGAAATTGACAATGAAAAATGTGGAATGAAGAGTTTAATATGAAATTTCTAAGGCGGGAGCTCCTCCCCTTGGTGAGCAAGTTCATCAACTTGAAGATGATGCTAACATGGAGCATGCAACGGTCAATCCTCCTCCTTTCATGGTTGAGAGTATAAGGACCGCTTTTCTCCAAATGGACCAACATATCACTACTCAGACACAAGCGGCCAAGGCTCAAGCCCAAGCTGTGACGGCTCAAGCAAACAAGGAGGTTGTGCCCTGTCCTCATAACAAGTCACTACTATGGCTTCCCACCTAAAGGACTTCACTTGGACGAATCCTCCTACTTTCTACGGGTCTAAGGTTGATGAAGACCCCCAATAATTGATAGATGAAGTCTCTAAAATAATTTTAGCCATGGGGTTTTCCACAAGTGAGAAGGCCGAGTTGGCCTCTTATCATCTCAAGGACGTGGTACAAGCATGGTATGTACAATGGAGGGATAATAGTCCATTGAGGGGTAGTCCGTTGACTTGGAAGATCTTTAAGAAAACATTTCTAGATTGTTTCTTTCCTAAGGAGATATGGGAGAAAAAAGTGGTGGAGTTCATCAACCTTCGCCAAGGAGGAAGGAGTGTTCATGAATACTCCTTGCAATTCACTAAATTGTCCAAATATGATCCTTCCTTGGTTTTTGATCCTAGAGACCAAATGAGCCATTTTGTGATAGGGGTGTCAGAGGACTTACAAGAGGAGTGCCATTCGGCCATGCTACATGACAACCTGAACATTTCCCATCTTATGGTGCATGAAAGAAGGGTCAAGGAGACAAGGGCTAAGAGAAAGAGTAGAGATGCTAAGAGAACAAGATCAATTGACAGAGGTTCTTCAAAAAGTAGGCTATAAATATAAGACAAGCCTAGATTTAAGAAGCAGGTTTCAAGTCAAGTTCCCTCAAAGTTCCCAAAAGCTAGTGGTGATAGGGTGTCTAGCCCTAAATTCAAAAAGGGAAATGTTAATAATTCACCAACTGAGAAGCCAACTTGTGGAAAGTGTGTCAATAATCACTATGGGTGCCTTAAGGGGGTGGATAATTGCCTAAGTTGCGGTAAGATTGGTCACAAGATGAGAGATTGTCCAAACTTGAAGATTCAAGGCAAGGGTAGTGGTCAAGATCAAGCAAGTGGTTTTACTGACGATCCCAAGAAGAACCGCTTCAATGCTCTCCGCTCTAAAGATGACCAAGAGACTTCTCCCAACGTGGTGACCGGTATGTTGAAAGTAGTCTTCTCTATTTATGTATATGCCTTACTTTATCCCAGCGCTACTTTATCATTTATTACACCTCTAGTAGCCAAAAAGTTTGATAATTTACCCGATAATTTTCATGAACCTTTAATATTGTCTACACCAGTGGGTGAGTCAGTTATTGCAAAAAGGGTGTATAGAAATTGTCCAATGATGTTGCCCAATAGAGTTTCTTATTTTTATCTAGTAGAAATCGATATGCTTGATTTTGATGTTATATTGGGTATGGATTGGTTGCATGCATGTTTTGCCTCCATTGATTGTAGGACAAGAGTGGTGAAGTTTAACTTCCCAAATGAACCCGTTGTAACCTGGAAGGGGTGGGAGTTCTATTCCTAGGGCTCGTATTATATTTTGTCTAAAAGCATGCAAAATGATCTCTCAAGGTTGTCGATACCATATTGTATGAGTCCAAGATCTAGACTCCGAAATTCCTCCCGTTGAGTTGGTCCCCAAAGTGACTAAATTTCTGGAGGTCTTTCCTGATGACCTTGCCAGTATTCCTCTAGAACGGGAAATTGACTTTGGTATCGATTTGTTATCAGATACAAATCCCATATCAATTCTTCCTTATAGGATGGGTCCGGCCGAATTGAAGGAGTTGAAGGCTCAACTCAAGGATTTGCTAGATAAGGGTTTTATAAGGCCAAGTATTTCTTTGTAGGGTACTCTGATTTTGTTTGTAAAAAACAAAGATGGGTCCTTTAGAATATTTATTGATTACCGCCAACTCAATGAGGTCACTATTAAGAATAAGTACCCTCTCCCTCAAATTGACGTCTTGTTTGATCAACTCCTAGGGGTTAGTTACTTTTTAAAAATTGACTTGAGATCGGGGTATCACCAACTTAGGGTGAGAGGTGGGGATGTACCAAAGAAGGCCTTTCGGAATAGGTATGGGAACTACGATTTCTTGGTAATGTCTTTCGGTCTCATTAATGCTCCAGCGTCGTTTATGGACCTAATGAAAAAGGTGTTTCGAAATTACCTAGATGCATTTGTTATCATCTTCATTGACGATATCTTGGTTTACTAGAAGAATGAGAGAGATCATATGGTCATTTAAGGATAGTATTGAAAACCCTTAAATTACATTAATTGTTTGCAAAATATAACAAGTGTAAATTTTGGTTAAGGTCGGTGGCATTTCTTCGACACATCATCTCTAGTGAGGTAGTTGAAGTAGACCCGAGGAAAATGGAGGCGGTGAAAAATTTGCCTAGACCATTGAATCAAACTAACATTAGGAGTTCCTTGGGTTTAGCGGGTTATTATCGGAGGTTCATGGATGGCTTTGTGTCCATTGCATCTCTATTGACTACATTGACCCAAAAGAATAAGAAATTTGAGTGGTCGGAGGCGTGCAATAAAAGTATGCAATTTTTGAAAGATAGGCTTACTTTCGCTCAGGTGTTGACTTTATCGGAGGGTACAAAGGGTTTTGTTGTGTATTGTGATGCATCCCAAGTGGGTTTGGGGTGTGTGCTTATGCATCACGGGAAAGTGACACCTTATGTCTCTAGGCAACTTAAGGTACATGAGCAAAACTATCCCACTCATGACATTGAGTTAGCGGACGTAGTGTTTTCTTTGATAATTTGGAGTTATTACTTGTATGGGGTTCATGTTGATGTCTTTACCGACCATAAGAGTCTCCAATATGTGTTTACCCAAAAGGAGTTGAATCTTCAACAAAGAAGGTGGTTAGAATTGTTGAAAGATTATGATATCAGTGTCCTCTGTCACCACTGCAACACTAATGTGGTTGTGGATGCCACATTGACGAATCCAAGAATGACATAATAAGGGAAGTTCATAGGTTGTCTAGGTTGGGTGAAGTTGGAAGATTCTTCTGATGGTGGTTCATGGTTGATAACAACTCTTAGTCCTCATTAGTAGTTGGGTCAGGTCCAAACAACACATCGACAAATCATTGATGGAGTTCAAAGAATCGATCCTTGGAAACTTAAATAGACATTCTCAGTAGGGGGATAATATTTTAACGTGCCAAGGGAGACTATGTGTTCCCTATGTGGAGGGGTTGAGGGACCGGATCCTAGAAGAAGCCCTGGGTCCCACTACTCAATTCATCTGGTTTTGATAAAAATTTACCATGAACTAAGGGAGATATATTGGTGGGAAGGTTTGAAAAGGGACATAGCGGAGTTTCTCGCTAAGTGTCCAAATTGCCAACAACTAAGGGCTGAACATCAAAAGCCGGGTGGCTTACTACATAAGATCCGATTTCTTACTTGGAAGTGGGAAGACATCAATATGGACTTTGTAGTAGGTTTACCTCGGACTCAAAAGTCATAAGATTCCATATGGGTGGTTGTGGATAGGTTGACTAAGTTAGCTCGCTTTGTTTTCACTAACATATTCGATGGAGGATTATGCAAGAATCTTCACTGATGAGATTGTGTGGTGACACAGTATTCTGTTATCCATCATATCAGATCGGGGTGCACATTTCACATCCGGGTTTTGGAGATCATTCCAAAAAGAGTTGGCTACTACGGTGAAGTTTAACAGCGCTTTTCATCCCTAAATGGATGGTCAAGCGGAACACACTATTCAAACCACTAAGGATATGCTTAGGGCGTGCATTAATTATTTTAAAGGGAATTGGGATATATATTTTCCTTTGGTGGAGTTTGCTTATAATAATAGTTTTCATTCATCCATTTTCATGGCTCCCTATGAAGCCATGTATGGTAGGAGGTGTAGATCTCCTATTAGATGGTTTGAAGTGGGTGAACCTTCACTTGTTAGTCCCGATTTGATTTATAAGACCTTAGAGAAGGTTCATATCATAAGGAACAAGTTGCAAATGGCATATAGTTGGCAAAAGTCTTATGTCGATTATAGGAGAAGGGATTTGGAGTTTGAAGAAAGTAATAAGGTGTATTTAAAAACTCACCAATAAAAGAGGTGGTTAGATTTGGCAAGAAAGGGAAGTTGAGTCCTAGTTATCTGGGTCCTTATAAAATCATTTAAAAGGTTGGTAAGGTTGCGTACGAATTGAAATTTCCTAGTGAATTGACTTCGGTTCATCCAGTTTTTCATGTTACTATATTTAAGAAGTGTATCGGTGTTCCCAAGTCCATTTTTCCTATTGAGGGCCTTGGTGTCAAGGATAACCTCTCTTATGAGGATGTTCAAGTTCAAATTCTTGATAGGCAAGTCAAGAAGTTAAGCAATAAATAGGTGGTTTCCATAAAGGTGTTATTGAAGAATCATCTAGTTGAGGGTGCAACATGGGAGGCTGAGGCGGACATGAAGTCCCATTACCCTCATCTTTTTTATAATTAAGGTTATTCATTGTTTTTTATGATATAAGTATGAGTAGGAATTGAAGTTTCTTGATTTTATGGTGAAGTTGTGCAAACTATACATTTTTAAATACTTCATAGTGAAGTTACAGTGAATAATGCCTTTGAAAGTTGAATTTTGCCTTCTTGGTTTATTTGAGTTATGTTGTGCATTTGATATAGTGAATATTTATAAAACGATATGTAGCATGTTTTTAAGTTGAACTTTGTGCTAATTGACTAATGTAATGCATGTTGAGCTCATCAGTGTTGTGAGAAGGAAATACCTCATGATAAAGTGTTTTGAGCCTTATGTGTGAAATTTGAGTGTTGGAATTTGCCTTGTGGAAATGATATTATTTATGTTGATTTGATATTGTTGATTGGTTGGGTAGCTTGTCTTGAGTCTATTCCTTCCTTCAAAAGAATTTTAGTGTCATTCGGGGACGAATGTTTCTAAGGAAGGGGGGGAGGATAGTGTAAAACTTTGAAAATTCAAGACAAATATTAGAGCCTAACGTAGATGCCATGGGGTCTAAGTACAGTTTTTAAGTCCATTTTAATCAATTTAGGTCATTTAGGATGTTTAAGAACCGAAATGTCCAAGAACATTTGGAAGTTGGTTCAAAGAGATACTAGCATTCCTTAGCCTATTTGACTAGTTTTTAGGCGTCGGAATTTTACAAAAAAGTGGTGAAAGGGTATATAATAATTTCTTAAATTATTTCATGGTCGAAACGTCCGGGTACGAATCCCCAAGGACCAACCAAGGGGCCTTGAGGAGGACCCTTGAAGTTTAAGGCAACGCTGCGTGGCAGTGTGCATCAACGGGAAAAGGGATGGACCGTCTGTGGATCGACGGGGCATTGATACCATGGTCATCCCACACTTAGACAATTAGACTAAGCCCCTCGCATTCACAGTTTCTCCAACTATCTGTGGAGTGCAGGGCGGAGGGGAGGCCAGTCCGTCAACTCACAGACGACCCGTTGTTCAGGGTCTCGTCTGTGAGGGTCATATTTCCTGCACAACTTAAGTTAGTTTCATTTAATTAGTTAGGGGGTTAGGTGATTAATTAGTTTTTTAATGAAATCTAATTAAGTAGATGAAGTACCAATATAAATAACCCTGGTCCTCATTAATCTAAAAACAACTCATAAACAAATCTCTTCCTCTCTCTACTTGAACTCAGCATTGAAGACTAACAAAGAAAGGAGTTTGATGTCTGGAAAAGGGAAGAATTCACAATCATTTCTTTATCAAACGTTAAGGTAAGGGATCTAATTCACCTTTGAGACTTTTTCCTCAAAGGGTTCCTTCAAAATAGATTTCAAAAGTTGAGTTTTCATGTGGGTGTCATCCAATTACGATAATGATGTTGTTAATTGAGTTGTTTATGGTTTATTTAGGATATACGAATACATTAACACGTAATTGAACTTGATTATGATTAATCGTAATGTTTGGACTCAAATTAAAGAATGTCATATTTCACGCCTAACCCTAAGTTAGATCTTGATGTAAATTGTGTTGTGATTGATTCAATTATCTTGATTATGGGTTATATAACTATTAAATGATATAGTTACAATAATAATTAACAAATTGGAGTGAGTTGTAGGCTTTCATGCTAGTCCTTAGAAGATGATATAGGTTAGAAGGTGAGTGGATCTAGGCATCTTATTTCTAGTATCTAGTATTGAATTGTGATATAGTGTTTATTCTAGTATTGTTATCATGTTTATTATTGAATTATTATGTTAAACATACAAATTGAATTGAAATGAGGTTTTAGGGTAAGGCCTAAATGATTAACTATGAGGAAGACATGGTAAGTCTTGGAATATCTATCATTACTTCCAATTGTAACTAAATGTGGTTAAGTCATGAAGTTTTATTGAAGTATTCCTTATATTAGGATGATAGGGTGGTATGATATTGAAATGAAATGTATTGACTATGTTGTGAGGTTGATTAAGGTGGATGTGATATAAGGATGGTGATGACTATCAATGTGCCTTGATATGCTATGAGATGCTAATGTGTTAACCTCACTTATATTAATTGTGATGAAAGGACTTAATACTCATACAATTCTCATTGACCTATTGATGATGATAATTATATAAGGGTCAGAATTTATGACCTAAACCAAGCTATGATTGATAAATAAAAGCTTAAAGACATCTCAAAAAGGGACACTAGCTTAGCTCCGAGTGAACTAGATTGAGGAGTGTCCCTTCTCACATCGGTATCGTAGGAACAATACATTACTCTTGAGATTGGAGACTGTAATGCATGGCAAATATAGAGGGTCCCAGCTATATCTCTTAGTTCTTGAACTAAGTTGCCCCCATAGGAATACTAGCTAGTGGATCCACTATGTGTCATGTTTTAGTACTACCTTGGAAAGTAGTCCTCCTTCTTTTGTTATAGGGTCTGATGACACCGTATTCCACACTAGCTCATGTGGTCTATGTTAGTTAGGGCAAGATGTTCCTAAAAGGTAAAATAAATTAAAGGACTTGAACTCTAACTTAGATAACGTAAGGGGTCTAGCTTAGCCTAGGTAGGGGTATGTGATTCTACCTGAGCATTGCACTAGTTAGCCTTGAGGGGAGTCTTAGGAGGATGTTCTTATATTTGTTAATGTTATAATGATATATGATATGTATTTGATTAACTTGCACATGGTCGATGCTATATGGTGGTTAGTTCACTTATAAATATGTATTGGGTTATTATGTTAACACAAGACGAAATGTTTATCTAAAGGTTATGTTATATGTGCAGTTGGACATTGATAATGGTATCTTGTTCAAGTTACTTGATTGAGTAAGGTTATGGGGCTTTTCTTGGTCATTGCACTTGTTCACTTGATAGGAATTCATGAGTAGTTTACTGAAGTTGTCTTGCTTATTATGACATGATTAACTCTTACTCACACTTGTGATGTTATTCCTTGATTATAAAATGAGGCTTTTAAAAGGGTAAAATGGCATGTTTTTTAATAAATGTCCCTTTTTAGCATGTTTAGCTTTTACATAATAAGGTCTCATACTCAGTACATGTGGAGTACTAACCCCATTTTCTTTCTTTTTTACAAACATTAGGTTCCGGTTGTTGAAGGCTCATCCGGGATGACTTGAACAGGGCTTTGATATTCTCTTATCATCCAATTGGGTAGGTCCTCACTTTTCCAGTGCAATGCCAATATCTTGCCTACGAAGTTTCTTTATTTTCTAAGACTTTTATGTTCCTTCCACTTTCATTGTGTATGACTTGTATAAACATATATGTGGCTTCTTCACATTTGATGTAGGGATATGCCCATATTGTGATAACCGTTTATATGATATGAGAAGATACTTTCTTTGAGACTATTTCTATTCTTTGTAATAAAAATTGAAGGTTATGTAACCTTCCTATATGAAGGGTCTATGTACACTCGATAAAACTATATTATGTGTATGTAGAGGTCTATGTAAACCTCCATGTTTATGTAATGAAAAGTATTAATTTTTTCCGCATTTTCAACCTATGAATGTAATAACATAAGACTTAGGGGATAGTCTTAGTCCTTAAAGAGGACTACGATTACGTTTAGGGGGTAAACCCGAATGTGACAAATTCCTACACGCGTCAACCGTGGAGTGTGTACATTAGCTAGGTGATATCGACATAGGGCAAGGACAGGCACCATCATCCAAGGCCTATGCGCTTCAAGCAAGCAACATCAGCCAACAACAAGCAGCATCCGCCAGGTGATATTGGTCGTGGACCGTTGTATCAGTCTTGGCCTGTGCACATCGCTCCGCTGACGTTATCCATACATTTCCCATATCGGCCGTTGCTTGTGCACATCACTTAATAATTTTTGGATGTGGACTTGTGCATCGCCCTTGGACTACATAAAATGTTTATTCCACGTCAGGGATTTCCTGCCCACATCACTATTGGCCTGCACACAATGGTTAGCTGATGTCGAGTGTGACCTTTCTGCATCACCTTTGGCCTGTACACCATGGTTAGCCCACATCAGATTTTTCGTGCTCTCATCGCCTTTGGCGTACATACAATGGTCAGCTGACTTCGGGTGTTGCCTACCCGCATTGCATTTGTCCTGCAAACAATTATTAGTCGACGTTTGACAAAGTTTTCCTACATCACCTTTGGCCTACACACAATGGTCAGAAGGCGTCGGGTATGGCTTGCCCGCATCGAATTTTCTTGTATACAATGGCCACCCGACGTCAGTCATAGCATTCCTTCATCACCTTTAACATGCACACAATGGCATGCTGGCGTCAAATGTGGCCTTGCAGCATCATTCGTAGCTTGCACCATATTGGTCATCTGACATCTAATGTGGCCAGCAAACATCATCCTTAGCATGTAAATATTGGTATGGAGATGTAAGATAATGATAATCAGCATAAACCATGCTATGGAGATGTAAGATAATGATAGTCAGCATAAACCTAGGCATGCACGAATATGACATTGTATGTGCACATTTGGGAAGCAATATCCGCTAATGGAATACAACTGCAACTAAGGCCTACACTCATGTACGTTAAATGTGCGTATCTTGGAAGCAACGAAGGCCAATGCATGAAGCAGCAGTCAAGGCACCATGGATGAATCATGTGCGCATCAGGCAAGAGATGTCGGCCAACTTCATACAACATCATCCAAGGCCTACACACATCAGCCGTGTCATTTGTAGATCGGTTGGGAGAATTTAGTCGTGGTCATAGAGCCTCTCCAAAGATATATTGACTATGGTATGAGTGAATCATCAAATCCGCATTAGCGAACAATATGTAACAACAATTATGGACTACACTTACATCTATGGCGTGTGCACATAAACTCAGCGACATCGGTCGTGTCCTGTGCATATCCACAAGGCTACATCGACCAATGGTAGGATGAATTGTCCTATTCCTACATGTCAGTTGTGGTGTATGCACATCAATTGGGCGATATCAGTCATGGCCTATATGCATCGGCCAGAAAATGTCAGTCAACAGTAGACAACATCAACCAAGGTCTTCACGCATCACAAGTGGTTTGTGCGCATCTTGAAAGCAATAATGGAAAACATTATACAACATAATCCAAGGCATGAACGAATAACCCATGGCGTGTGCGCATCGTCATGGCGACATTGACGTTGTCCTACACAGGCACCATTATCCAAGGAATGTGCTCTTTTGACAAGTGACGCGGGCTATCGTCCTTCACACATTTTACAAAGCATGTACGCATCTGGTAAGTGGTGTTGGCTAATGTAATGCAACATCATCGTAGGCCTGCACGTGACGGTCATGGCGTGAGTGTCGAATGGGCGAAATATGCAACGGAGAAAGTAAGGCATCATCAGCGAAGGCTTGTTCCCTTTGAGCAAGCGACATTGTCAAACAAGAAGAAGCATCAACTAAGACATGCACACATCAATGGTGACGTAGCGTATTGACAAGGCGACATTGATGTTGGCCAACGGCAGGCAGCATCAACAAAGGACTTTGTACTTCAAGCAAATGACATCGGCCAACAACAAGGGGCATCAGCCAAGTGACATTGTTCATGAACCTTCACATCAGTCATGACGTGTGCTCATCGCTCAGTAGACTTTGAGCGTTGACCTTCCATATCAGTCATGGCCTGTGTACATTACTTGGTGTTCATAGGATTAGGCCTTCATTATTTCCCCTTCGCCTTTTTCTTGCATATAATGGTCAGGCGACAACGGGCATTGCTTTCCCCAATCGCCTTTGGCCTTCACAACGGTCACCCGACATCGATGTGCCCTGATGCATCACCTTTGGCCTGCACACAATAATTAATTGATCAATGACGGGCCTTGCCAGATTGCCTTTCGCATGCATTCCACAGCCAACCAATGTTAGACGTGGTCTGTGCGCGTCGACCTTTGCCAACACACAATGGTCAAATGACTTCAAATGTGGGTTGCACCTATTTATCCATGGGATACATACATCGGTCAATCAACGTTGGATGTGGCCTACTAGCATCGTGTGTAGATTGCACACATCGGTCTATCGATGTAAAATGCGGTCTGCCAGTATCATCCGTAGCCTGCACATACAAGTTTACCGACATCAGATGTGGCCTGCATTCATCACCTACGGCCTGAACATTTAGTTTGCAAACGTCAAACGTGTCTACTCATATTGTCTGAGGCTTGCACTTATTAGACGATCAAAATCTCATGCGATCACATTGATCGAGGTCTAGTCAACAACATGTGGCTCTCCATGCCGTACAAAAATCAAAAGAATGTGAAATGCCTTTCTTGCATAACAATATATTTATTTATTTTCCATCATCTGTTCTATACATTTCCGTTCCACGTGGTTTATTCGTACCAATCTCATTGCGTTTACGGTTCGTTAATGTTGAAAGATCTTTATCTGTACAAATATGTACTCTATCATTAATTTCAAATGTTTAGAAGTATTTTCAATCATTTTGATAGTGGTCTGACTTTTATTCATTATTTAAAATTTATTTTTATGATTTATTATTTTTACGACACATTGTAGAAAATAAAATTTATGATATTGTTATATTTAAGGTTACTATATTTTTGTGAATTTTTTGGCATTAATATTGTTAATTTTTCATATTTTCCTTTTTATTAATTAATTACCCAATTTCAAGATTGACCGAACAAAACTATAAATTTCAAAAATGATTTAAAAATTGTTGAATTTATGGTAAGTATATTTATTTATGAATTTTGGATATTAATTTTAGATTTTTCATATTACTCCTATTTTTTTATTAATGAATTACTCATTTTCGGAATTTATCAAACGAAATAAAAAATTTAAAAAAATCTTTAATGTAAGGTTCCTATATGATTTGTTAATATTTTCAATATTTTTATATTTGGGATTAACCGAAAAAATAAAAATAAAAAATATCATTGAAAAATATTTGTATATATAAAAAAGTTATTTGTGGCAACTAATGTATGTTTGTACCATAGAACGTGCATATTTGGGATGTACATGTTCATTATGAATCTCTGGAAAAAACAATCTTTACTCCTCTATGTAAGAATCCACGCCAAAATTCAAGAGCTCCGAGTGGGCACACATTAGATGTGACATGTGGCCAACAAGGAAGCAACGTAGAAAAAATGCAAGCGATATCAACCAAGGAATGAACGCACTAGACGTGGCATGTGTGCATCTAACAAGCGACATCCGTTTCAGCCAAATGCATGAAACATTATCCGCAGCCATTGCGCATCGGCCAAGCGATGTTAGTCAATGATAGGAAGCATCATCCAATGCCTACACGCATGAGCCATGGCGTGTGCGCATCAACTAGGCAACATCAGCGTTGGGAAACAGTAGGTTGCATCAGCCAAGGCCTATGCGCTGCAGGTATGCAACGTCGGCCAATGGTAAGTGGAATCAGCCAGGCGACATTGGTCATGTAATGCCCGCATTTGTCGTGGCCTGTGCACATCGCTCAACAGATATTGGCCATAGACTTCCCACATCCACTGTTGCTTGTGCACATTGCTCATTCAATATCGAGCATGGACTCCCCGCAATCCTTTGGTGTGCACACAATGGTCAGCCGACGTCGAGCATTGGCGACCCGTATTCCCTTTTTCTTGCACACAATGGTCAGCTAGCATCTCGCGTGGCCTACCTGCTTCACATTTGAATTGCACACAATGGTCATCCCATGTCAAATGTTGCATGCCTACATCACCTTTGGCCTATACAAAATGGTCGGGCGACCTCAGGTGTGGCCTACCCGCATCACATTTGTCTTGTAAACAAAGGTTAGTCGACATCAGATAAAGTCTTCCCGTGTTGGTTTTTTCCTCAACACAATGATCAGTCAACGTCGGGAGTGGCTTTCCCGTATCGTATTTGTCCTATACACAATTTTCAGCTAATTTCTGATGTAGTCTTCCTGTATCGCCTTTGGCATGCAGACAATGCCCAGCCGACGTCTAACATGGTCTGAAAAAAACCCTTTGACATACACACAATGTCCAGCCGATATTGAACGTGGACCAATAGCATCCTTTGTATCCTAACATCGAATGTGGCATGCTAGCATCATCTGTATCCTGAACATATCAATCCCCCGATGTCTGCTGTGCCCATCCAACAACATTTTTATCCTTCACACATTACTATAAAGATGTCGGACAATGACAAGAAGTATTTGCCAAGGCTTGCACGTATATGACGTTGCATGTGTGCATCTGGCAAGCGATATTCACTAACAACTTCATCTAAGACATGCACACATGAACAGGGAATGTGTGTATCTAGCAAGACATATTGGACAATGGCATGTGACAAAAATCAAGGCCTAATATAATAGATATTGCATGTGCCATCTGGTAAGTGACATCGATCCACGTCATACAACATCATCCAGTACTTGCACGCATCAGTCCTGCATTGAGCACATCGGCTAGGACATTGTAAAATAGGTCTTAGCGCATCGGCCAGTTGATATCGGATATGGAATGCGTGCATCAACCAAGCGGTATCAACAAATGACAGTCCTACACACATTAGGTGTGGCATGTGCGCAATGATTTGGCAACATCGATAGTGGCCTGCACACACTTACCATGTGAAATCAACCAATGGCAGAATGAATCATCCAAGGCCTGCACGTACCAGCCGTGGCGTGTGTGCCTCAACTGGCAACATTGGACGTGTCCTACATGCATAGTCTAGGAAATGTCGAAGAATAGTAGACAACATCAGCAAAAGCTTGTGTGATTTGGGTAAGTGAAATTAGAGAACAACAAGGGGCGTAAACAAGATTACATTGGTCGTGGATTGTGGCATCATTCATAGCATGTGCACCTTATTCATCCTACGTTATCTTTTGACCAACTTCATCCGTTCCCTCTACACAACACTCAATGGTCATCGGGTTAGGCCTTCACCCATCGCCCTTGTCCAGCACACATCGTATAAGACCCCGAAAGTGGATTAGTTTAATAGATCCTAACATATTTGTCTTGATGTTCTAAGGTATTAAATAGGTCTATTATATGGTGTTGAGCCAGTGTCTAATAGTTTAGATGCATTGGAAGTCAAACATCAAGGGACGACCAAGACGTTCGACGACTAAGTCACCTATGTGCCTCATATGTGGTTTTATGTGTTCATATGTGATTCATGGGATCGTAGGGTCTTTAATAAAGTTATTATAGCATATATATGCAGTGTGTCAAGTTCGGTGTAGTTTGGAGGTCAAACGTCCATGAACATCCATGACGTTCGAAAGTGTTGCCTTGAAATGACCTGGTGTGTCTAAGCATGTTTCGTTGAGTTTTACGTGTTTGTTTTGGATGAAATTCACGTGATATATGATAAAATCATATAAGTTCATGTTTGGGTTGGAAACGTCCGGGCAAACATCTCGAAGGACCAACCAAGGGTCCATGTTGGTGGTAAAAACTGCCAATGCAGTCCACCTACGGATCGCAATCGACGACCAGTGGCCTGGTTGACGCCCCGTAGGTGGTGAGCGTCGGTTGGTACATAGAATAGAGATCCAAGATACCCGTTACAAGTCTCTTAACCCATCGACGAAAGCCAGAACGGCCCGTGCATGGACCTACGTCCTGTCGATGGTTGTTTGTGTTTTCGCAGTTCACTGCCAAGTTGAGGGGTAAAATTGGAATTTCACCCCACTTCCAAATAAGAGTATTGGTGGTTTATAGGGGGTATTTTAGGTAATTTATGTGTGTTTATAAGCCCAAAACACATTTAAGACTTCATTCTTCTAAATCAAATTCCGAAATCTCTTAGAAACTCCTTAAGACTCCATTGAAGTCCAAAGTTAAAGAAGATCTTGGTGTGACGAATGTAGTGGATATTATTCATCAAAGTGAAGAATTAGCTTCATCAAGGTATAAATATTTTTCCTTGAAACTCTCTTTTTCAAGGATCCCTAATTCTCAAGATGTTTTCTAATGTTTTCAAGTTGAATTATCCAATTTCATGATTCTACCATGGGTTCTGGCATTAATGATTTGTAAACATTCAATAATGATTTAATTGATATTGCATTAATTATTTTAATCTAAATTACCTATGAACATATGAATTGGATGAACCCTAGATTTTGACTAAGTTATGGGTTACTTTATATTAACTTAATGTTGTTGAATTTAGCCTAGATTTTTATCGGCTTTCTAATGATGTTAGAATTGTGTTCAACTGATATGTAGATTGTATTAGATTGATGAGGATGTTGTGGTGGTAAGCTGACCTGTTTCCCTTATTTTATTGTTATTTATGCTTCAATATTTTGTGATTGGTATGGTCCACTTATTGTGGCAGTGTTTTGTGCTTTACTTGCAATTGATGTGGCTTTGTCGATGTTACTTTATGCAATATGATGATCATGGCCTAGTCGGCACTACTTGAAGTAATGTGGATATTTATGTAGTTTATTATGTGAAGGTTGATATATCTATCTACATGTTAAGTAATGTGAAAGTATATGTGTTCTATTGATGTTATGTTGGTGATCATGTTAGACTATGACTATGTGCTTATATGAGTAGTCTTAGAGTTTATTCATGATTGTTCCTACTTGACTATATGTGTCTATAATGGTTGTATTGATGATGTTGTAGTAATGTATAGGGTGACATAAAGATAATAAGGATCATTCTAACTGTTTAACGAATGATATTATATATGTGATAAGGTGAAAGAATGTAGTGTCTTCTTTGGTAGACTTGTGTCCCTTACTTGATATATGAATGAATGTTATGAAAGTATGATATGTCTTGACTAGGCAGGATTAATGCACCATTATCATGTATGAAAGAAAGATATGTGAGACCTTAGAGGATGATAAGAAGGTCATGCACTTGGTAAAGGTTATGTTATGAATGTTGAATTTGAGAGTCGTAATGGTATCCTTCATGTAAAGGAACATGGACTTAGGGTTGATTGGATGGAACGACATCATAGCATCATTAGGAAATACATAATGAGCTATATTAGTTGCCATTGAAAAGTAGCCCTAGTGAACCGTTTTGGTAGGATGAATGTGATTGGGTTATGAACTAAATAAGAACCCTCTTCATGTGATCCTTTAATTTAAATTACTCTATTAGAACCAAGGCTAGCATCGAGTGATTATGTCATGTGAAGTATCTCTACTTGAGAATGAGAATAGAGTATAATGTACCTCTACTTGAGAATGAGACTAGGGTGCATAAAAGTCCTTCATATTCCTTAACCATGTGCCTACATGGGATGTGTCCTAGTTCTGCCCTTGGCAAGTAGAACACCCTCATCAGAGTAGGTTAGAACTCTGGATTCCATGTCTAGCTATCATGTCTATGTCGGTTATTGCCTATCTCAGCATATGGTATATTTACTAGCATTAGAGAAGTTCTATGAAGTTAAGGTAGTGGTATGAGATGCTATCTAGGCATTGCACAATAGGCTTTCAAGGTTTTAGTTAGAGTCCCTATGACTTGTCTAAGACCATTACTTGCATGTCCTTTAAGTGATGTATGAGTCTTAATGACTAATGAACTAATGACTTATGTTATGAAGTATGTAAATGGATTAAGTACCTACGTGGAG
The DNA here is from genome assembly GCA_027704785.1 of Solanum chmielewskii. NCBI lineage: Eukaryota > Viridiplantae > Streptophyta > Magnoliopsida > Solanales > Solanaceae > Solanum > Solanum chmielewskii. Next base: position 33,462,878 of record JAKWIX010000329.1, read on the forward strand.
TAGTTAAGGGTTTTCTAGTTAAGGTGTGAAGGGGGCATAGGAATTGTCACTTCGTATCTTACTTTGATGAGTCTTAAGAATGACTCTAGTTTGGAAGATGTTCATTATGTGGACATCATCTGAACTTAGGAAATCTTAAGGATTATTTAGGTAGTTTTGAAGAGGTAAATCATGGGCGTTATTTTCTTGATTTAGGTAGTTTTGAAGAGGTCAATCATGGGCGTTATTTTCTTGATTTACTTAAGTAAGTCTTTTGGATAGACTTTGATAAGGAAATGTCATATCATCTATGTGTTGATATGTTTGATGTCTTGAAGTGTGTATGTGACTCATTAAAAGTAATCTTAAGGGTCTTTTAGGCACATTTAGAGAGGGTTTATGGGAGATCTCTCTTTGTGTGATTTAAGTGAATCATAGGACAACTTTGAGTGGTAAAATTACATGCTATAAGGTGTCTTAATTGAAGGAAGGCAATTTCATTGTATAGTGAAAAGACTTCACTGTAACAGTGAATCAACACACAGTAAAGTGATTCTTAAAATGTGCTGTTTAGTTTAAAAGTTTCCTTATGTGTTTCTAAGTTGTAAATGTTTTTCTTATGATTATATTATGATATTTTAAAGAAAAGATGCATATTTCCAATAAATGTCAATTTTCATGATTTTTAAGCATAATGCCATAATTAGTACATGTGGTTGTACTAACTCCACGCTTTTATCTATCTCTATAGTTGTTGGTAGGTGAGGATCATTCGGGAAGGAAGACTTAGACCATAGCATCTTTCAAGAGAAGTCGAAGTATGTCTTCACTTGATTTGAGGGCATAGATGTCTTTTATGTTTCTTATTGAAGTATTGTAATAGACTAAGTATATCTATTTTCGTATTGAAGTATGGGCCATGTCCCAAGTATTCTCGTGTCTTAAGATGATCATAGTGAGACTTATTATTTCCTATTTCTTTATATGATTTTTTTTAAAGACTATGAAATATGTTTGCTGAAATGTTTTAATTCCGCACTACTTGTCACTGTGTTTATGCAATGAATGATATGTAAGGGTTTGTACAAGACCTTCGAAAGGTCAAGTACACAGGTTGCAATCCGAGATTGCCCCTAAATCTAGGGTGTAGTTTCGGGATGTGACACAATGTCCAGCTGACGTTGGACTTAGGCTGCCCAAATCGACCATAGCCTGCACACCGATCAGGAGACTTCGGCCATGGACTGCCCACATCGGCCATGACTTGTGCGCATCCGTAAATCATTGTCTAGTGTTGCCTGCCCCCATTGCATTTTGCATACATATTATGGTCAGACGATATCGTGTGCTGCCTTCCCTCATGGCCTTTATCTTATATAACGGGCACCCGCCATTTGGTGTGGCCTTCTTGCAACCCCTTTGGCCTGCACACAAAGGTCAATTGATTTCGTACATGGCCTTCCCAGATCGTCTTTGGCCTACATACAATGGTTAACCGACATCAGTCATGTCCTACAAGTATCGCTTTTGACCTTCACACAATGGTCAACAAAAATTGGATGCGGGATGCGCCTATTTTCCATGGAATGCACAAATCGGTTACGGGATGTTGGAGGTGGGCTAATAGCATCGTCCGTTGCCTGCACACATCGGCCTAGTAGCGTCAGATGTGGCCTGCTTGCATCGTTCGTAACCTAAACACATTGGTTTACTGACGTTAGACATGCTTGATGCATCACTTGTTGCTTGCACACTTCGATTAGCTGACGTTAGACGTGCCTACCAACATCGTCCTTAGCTTGCACTTGATAAATGAGCAATGTTGCATGCGACAACATTGATCAAGGTCTAGTCGAAGACATGTGGATGTCTATGTCGTAAAAAAATCAAACGAATGTTAAACTCCTTTCTTGCATAACCACATATTTATCTCTATTGCATCATCTATTATGTACGTTTTCGCTTCACCTAGTTCATTCGTACCAATTTCTTTACGCATACAATTCATACAATATTGGAAGTTCTTTTATTAGTAAAAGTATGTACTCTATCATTTGTTTCACATGTTTAAACGTATTTTCAAGCATATTCATATTTTTCTTACTTTTATTCAATTTTTAAATTATTTATTATGACACATTTTCAAAAGTAAAAGTTATTAATTATTGAATTAAAGGTGATTGTATTTATTTGTGAATTTTTTGCGCTAATATTATGATATTTTTCCTATTTTAATTAATCAATTGCCCTTTTTGGGATTTACCATACAAATATATAATTAAAAAACTATTGAATTTGTTGAACTTAAGGTTACTACATTTATTTCAAACTTTTTGCCGTTGCTTTAATGTTTTTTCTTATTTTTCCTATTTCTTTTTACAGAATTACACATTTTTGTCATTTACCGAGAAGAAAAAAGTAATTATTTATTGCATGTTCCCTATAGTATCATTCGTGGCATGTCCACATTGCTTAGCTGCCATTGGGCATTGACTGGCCGCATCGACTGAGGACTATGCACATCATTCAATGATCGTCTGGTTAGGCCTTCACGCATTGCCCTTGTACAACACACAACGACCATTAGAAATTGGATGTGGGTTGCCCGTATCGGCTGTACCCTGCATCTTGATTACCGAATGTTGGTCGTTGATTGCTCTCCTATGCCGTGACTTGTGCATATTGTTCAATCGTCGTTGGGTGTCGACCACATTGCCTTTTTCCTGCAAACACTAGTCATAAGAATTTTCAGCAGACATCGGGTGTGGCCTTCCTGCATCGCATTTGGCCTGCATATAATAGTTAGCCAATTTCAAACGTGTCCTTCCTACATAGCCTTTGGCATACTTACAATGGTCAACCGATGTTAGACATGGCCTCCCCGCATCACCTTGGGAATACACGCAATGGCCACCCGACGTTGGATATGGGTTGAAGCTATTGTCCATGGCCTACACATAATGGTTAGCCAACGTTGGACGTGACCTGTAAGAATCGTTTGAAGCCTACAGATATCGCTCTAACGACGTAAGATGTGATCTTCCAACATTGTACATAGCCTACACACATCGATCTACCAATGTCATACTTGGCCTAGCTACATCATCAGTGGCCTGCCTGCACACTTCAATAAACCCATGACGGACTTTCCTACACGCATCGTTAGTGGCTTGCAATTGTCTGACTAGAAACATCATATAGAAAGACATTGATTAGGGTCTAAACGAAATTACGTGTATGTCCATGCCATAAAAAATAAAAAGAATGTGAAACACCCTCTTTGCATAACAACATAGTCATCTTCTTTGCATGATCTATTTTCAACATTTCCACATCATGTGGTTCATTCGTACCAATTTCATTATGTTTATAGTTCGTACAACATCGAAGGTCTTCTATTTGTACAAATATGTACTCTGTCATTTGTTTCACATGTTTATAAGTATTTTCAAGCATTTTCGTGTTTTTCCAACTTCTAGTCATTTTTTAAATTTTATTTTAAATGTTTTTTACTTTTTATGTTACATTTAATATTTAAAATTTATGATATTGTTGAATTTAAGATTACTTTATTTATTTCTTAATTGTTGGTGTTAAATGTATATATATTATTCATATTTTTCCTTTTTTATTAATTAATTACCGTTTTCAAGATTTATCGAATAAAAATAAAAATTCATAAAATTGTTGAATTTAAGATTACTATATTTATTTGTAAATTGTCGGTGTTAATTTTATATTTTTTCCTATTTTTTATTAATGAATTATCCATTTTTGGGATTTACTATAAAAAATTAATTAACAAATTGTTGAAATTGTTGAATTTGAGGTTCCTATATTTATTTGTTAATTTTTGGCGTTATTTTTATATTTGGGATTAACAGAAAAAATAAAAAGAAAAATCATTGATGAAAACTGTTTTTAGTTATAAAAAAGTTATTTGTGGAAGCTTATGCGTGTTTGTACCTTAGAACCTGCATATTTGGGTTTTATATTACGAATCTCTCCAAAAATGAACTATACACCTCTAAGTCAGAATCTGGACCACAGAATCAAGAGCTCAAAGTGGGCTCACATCAAACGTGGCATGTGGGTATAAGGCAAACGTCAGCAGGCGGCATAAACCAAGGTCTACATGCATCGCATGTGGAATGCATGCATTTGGAAAGCAAAATTAGTGTCAACCAACAGCAAGCAACATGGTTCGTAGCCATTGCATATCGAGCAAGTAATGTCGGCCAACAACAGGTAAAATCAACCAATGTCTTAACAAATTGGTATAAAGATATCGGACAACGACAAGAAGCATCTTCCAAGGCCTTCACGTATATGACCTTGCATGTGCGTATCTAGAAAAGTGATATTCGCAAATGGAATACATCTTCAGGTAAGACCTGCACGCATACACCTTGAATGTGAGTATCTGGCAAGCAACGTCACCCAATGGCATGTAGAGGAAGTCAAGCCCTACCAGCACGTATGTTACATGTGCACATCTGGAAAGTGACATCGACCAACATCATAAGACATCAACATATGCATGCATACATCAACGGTGTATTGTGCACATCGGCTAGGCAATTTTAGCCCTAGTCCTAGCGCATTGTCCAGGCAACAATGACTATGGCATGCGTGCATCAGCCAAGCGATATCAATGAACGGCATGAAACAACAGCCAAAGCCTACACAGATCAGCTAAGGCATCTGCACATCGACTCAGCGACATCGGTCGTGGACTGCGTGCATTGACCATGCGATATCGACCAATGGCAGGAAGAATAATTTAAGGCATGCACGCATCAGTCAAGGCGTGTGCGCATCAACTTGAGGAAATTTTGTGTAGCATGCATACATCGCTAGGTGACGGTGGGCAATGGAAGGAAGCACCAACCAAGTCTTATGTAATTCGAGTAAGTGAAATCATCCAACAACAAGGGGCATCGGCAAGGTGACATTGGTTGTGGACTGTGGCATAAGCCATGTAATGTGCACCATACTCAGTCTATGTTGGCAATTGACCATGCGCATCATTAGGGGCCTCTACATATCACTTTGTAGTCATCGCTTTAGGCCTTCTTCTATCGCCTTTGTTACGCACACAACGTCCAGCCGACGTTAAACGTAGGCTGCCTGCATCGATCGTAGCCAGCCTACACACTAATCATAAGACATCGGTTGGGGACTACCCGCATCGGCCATGACTTGTGTGCATCACTCAATCTTCGTTAGGAGTTGCCCACCCCTATCGCCTTTTGCTTAAAAACGAAAGTAAGCCAACCGCGTTGCGTCTCTTCATGGACTTTAACCTGCACATCTGTCACCTGACATCATGTGTGGCTTTCCTGCATCGCCTTTGGCCTGCACACAACGGTCAATTGATTTTTGATGACGCTATCTCATGTTGGTTTTGGCCTGTATACAATGGTCAACCGACGTCGGACATAGCCTACCCGCATCGCTTTTGACCTGCACACAACGGCAAACTGAAATTCGATGTGGGTTGCACATATCATTCATGGACTGCACACGTTGGTCAGTTAATGTTGGACATCGGCAAGAGAAGTCAGCCAACAACATGTACCATACATCAAGGCGTGCGTGCATCTGAAATTAGATATGCACAACTAACAAGCAATGTTTGCCAATGGAAGAAACATTAGCCAAGTCCTACAAGACTCGGTCGCGGGATTTATGCATTTTCTAGGTGACGTTTGTATCAGCCAACATCAAATACCATCAACCAAGGCTTGTATGCTTCGACTAAGCGATATTGGTGAATGGAAGGCAAAATCTGCCAAGGTTTGCACCATTAGACGTTGCAGGTGCGCATCGGTAGGGTGACATCCGTGTCGGCCAACGGCATGTTGCATTTCTAGGAAAATTTATTTTGGGCAAGGAACATAGGCTAACAGCAAGCGACATCACCCAGGAAATATTGATTGTGGAGTTCCTCATCGGTTGTGGCCTCTGCACATTGTTAAGTTGACGTCGGCCGTAGACCTACAACATTGGTCATGGACTCTGCAAATGAATCATCGGTGGTTGGTCTTGGCCTTCCCACAAAGCCCTTGGACTGCCCACAATGTCCAGGGGACGTTGGACGATTGTTGCCTGCATTTGCCATAGCATGCACATTACTCAGCCGACGGCAGTCGTGGACTACCTGCATTTGTCGTGGCTTGTGCAAATCATCCATTTATCATCGGGTTTTGACTTCCTACATCGCCCTTGGCCTGCAAACAATGGTGAGGAGACAATGCATATTTCCTGACCCCATCGCCTTTGGCTGACACAATAGTCAATCGACGTCATGCATTGCCTACCTTCATCGCCTTTGGCCTGCGCAATGGTCAGCCGATTTCAGACGTGGCCTGAACACAACGGTCATCAAACATCAGACGTGGAATGTACATATAATTTGTGGACTACACACATTGGTCATTAGATGTTGGATGTGACCTTCCAGCCTGCACACATCGATCTGTTGACATCGATCTGTTGACGTTGGACGTGGAAGATCCGTAGCCTGCACACATCGATCTGTTGACGTTGGACGTGGCCTGCAAGAATCGCCCAAATCCAGCACACACCAGTCTATCGACGTTGGCGTTTCCTGGCCCCATCACCGGTGGCCTGCACACATTGTCAAGTTGATGTCAAAACGTGGATACCTGCATTTTAAGTGGCTTACACTTATTATACGAGCGATGTTGCATATGGTCAGATTGATCAAGGTCTAGTCGAAAACATGCAGATGTCCATACCATACAAAGGAGTGTGAAACTCCTTGCATAACAACATATTCATGTATTTTCCATCATAAATTCTCAATGTTTCTGTTAAACCCCAAAAATACAAGAGACTAAAATGTTGGTATTGATAATATAAGGTCCAAAATATATCTTATATATGGTATATAGGCGGTAGCTAAAATATTTGAGGTGTTGGATGTCAAACGTCAAGGGACAACTAAGACATTTGACGACTAAGTCAGCTAAATATCTAAAATGTGGTTTTATGTGTTTATGTGTGTTTCATGGTATTTTATGGTTCTTAATAGAGTTACTATATCATGTATAGGAAGTGATTCAAGTTTCGTGAAGTTTGGAGGTCAAACGACCAAGAACGTCCATGACGTTAGAAAGATATGCCTTTAGTCGACCTTGTACGTCTAGGCACGTTTCGTCGAGTTTTAGTTGTTCGTTTTGAATGAAATTCATGTGAGAGGTGTGAAACATATAGCCAATTTCTTATTTGGGTTGGAAACATCCGGGAAGTTATCCCCAAGGACCACCAATGGGTCCTTGAGGAAGGACCAAAAATCAGTGTGCAGGTTGTCCCAGGCAGACGCTGGCAACGGAGCAATAAACGGACAGTCGTGGCTGTGACGCCCCATAAATTTATGAGGGACTTAGCCTGGTGTGAATAATGGAATCTTGGCTATGCAGCGTTGCCACCGACGGAGGCCTTTGACGGCCCGTCGAGGTGGTGACGCCCCGTCAAGGGCAGGCGTTGCGCGACCTGTTCTCATGCGCAGGTCTACTGCCAAGTCAAGGATTGAATTGTAAATTTACCCCCACTTCTAAATTAATTCATTGGCTGGTTATTAAGGGTATTTTGCGTATTTTAAATAAGTATATAAGGGGTAATCACATGGAAGACTTCATTCTTCAATATCATAAATCCAAAACACTTAGAAAATATCAAAAAACCTCCATTAAAGTCCAAATTGAAGAGGCTGCTTGGTTTAGAGGTTTTTGTGTTGAAATTCTTCATCATAGTAAAGAATTATCTCTTTTGATCCTTGAAACTCGTTTCATCAAGGAGGCCAACTCTCAAGATGTTTTTTCAAGGTTTTCTAAAGTGAATTATCCAATTTCATGATTCTACCATGGTTTCTTTTATAAACGATTTCTAAACATTCAATTATGACTAATTGATATTGTATTGATGATTTCAATATAAATTACCTATGAAACCATGTAAATTGATGAACCCTAGTTTTTTGCTATAATGTGGGTTACTTGATATTAAGCCAATATTGAGGAATTTTTATGTAGTTACTTATGAGTTTTGTATTGATATAAGAATTATGTTAAATTGTTATCTAATTGATCCTACATTGTTAAATCTAGATTGAATTGATAGAGATTTCATTGGATTTTATGATTATTGCTTGAATTCGTTGTAATGACATTGGGTAAGGGCCTTGTGATGTTTAATTGGACGGTTTAGCATTGAATTAAAGTGTGAATAAGGGAATGAAGGTATGCTGACCGGATTTATTTAATATGATATTAATTATACTTCAATTCTATTGTGATTTGTATGGTCCGCTTATGGTGGGGATGTTGTGTGTTTCCCTTGTAATTGACGTGGCCTTGTCTGCGTTACTTCATGCAATACTATGAGCATGGACTTATTTGCAACTACTTGAAGTAATGTTGCTTTATGTGTAGTTGGTTTGATTATGTGTGATCATATCTACCTATATATGAAAGTATGTTATAGACTATCGATATAATTTAGTTAATAATGTTATGTTATCGTTACGTGTTAAGTGTGTAGTCTTATAAATGATACATGGTTGATCCTAAATTGGCTAGATGAGTTTAAATGGTCAGGTTGATAATGTCAAGGCGATGAATAGGATGACTAAATAAGGTTAAGGTTCATTCCTAAGAGTCTAAATAAACATAGGCAATTTGTGTTAAATGGAAGTATGTTGTGTCTTGTTTAGGTAGACTTGGGTCCCTTACTTGATACTTATGTGAATATGTGATGTCCTTACTTAGGAACTAAAAGGTCTTAGTCTTGAATAAATGAATAAAGATGAGACTTTGCATGATGATACGAAGGTCAATTAGGTATGAAGGTCATTTATGTGGAACCTTAACTTAAGGAAAAGGTTAAGATTTTTGAAGCGCAAGTCGTAATGGTATCCTTCAAAGTGAAGGAATGAAGGACATAAGGTTAGTTGGCTAGAGGACATCATATTATTCCTTAGGAATGTCATCATGAGCTTCTTATCGCCATAGTGAAATATTCCATAGTGGACCTTGCTTTGGTTTGTTTGATATAAATGGGTCATGAACTAGACATGGGACCCATTTATATGAACCTTAATGGGAATTCATCAATGAGAACTAAGGCTAGCACCAGTGAGTATGTCACGGGAAAGTAGTTCTAGTTTGAAGTATCACACTAGAATACAGAGGATGCCCTTCATATTCCTTAACCATGTCCCTACATGCGATGTGTCTAAGTTCTACCATTGTCAAGTAGAACGGATTCATCGAGTAGGATAGAACTCCGGATTCTCATGGTCTATGTCGGTTATTTCCGATTCTCATCATATGGAATACTTGTTAGCATTTGAGGAGTTTATTGAGTTTAGGTGGTGGTATGTGACGCAATCTAGACATTGCACAATAGACTTTGAATGTGTTATGTGGAGTTCCTAGGTCTTGTCCAAGACCATTATTTGAATGTCCTTTATGTAATGTATGAGTCTTAATGAACTATTGAACTAATGAATTATGCTAAGATGTATGTAAATAAATGAGTACCTAATCTAAAGTGACTTAAGGTTTTCTTAGCTAAAGTGTGAAGAGGGCATAAGGGATGATCTCTTCATGTCTTATCTTTGGAAGTCTTGAGGATGACTCTATTTAGGGAAGGTTGTTGATTCTGTGGACATGATCTAACCCTTAGGTAGTCTTAAGGACTATTTAGGTAATCTCGAAGAGGGTACTATGGACATCATCTTCTTGATTTACTTCAGTAAGTCTTTTGATAGCCTTTGTGAAGAGAATATCATATCATCTATGTGTTGGTGACTTAATGAGAATGATTCTATCTTAGGGAGTCTATAGGATCTCTTAAATGTGTGTGTAAGGGATTGTATGGGCGGTTGCTTCACAACTCACTCAAGTGAGACATAGAGTTGACCTTTGGTAGAAGAATCTTTCCTTGATGTTTATGATGGCATTGTAAGTATGTATGTGACTTATTATACGTAATCTAAATGGTCGTTTAGGCACATCTAGAGAGTGTGTATGGGCGGTCTTTATGTGATTTAAGTGAATCTTAGGATGAATTTAAGTGAGGAAATTACATTCTTACAAGTATCTTATGTGTTTCTAAATTGATTTATGATGTTATTATGATTATAATATGATTTTTTAAATGAAAAGATGCATATTTAAAATAAAGTCCATTCTCATGATTTTTATGCATATAGCCAACATAGTACAAGTGGTTGTACTAACTTCGTAGTTTTTATATAGTACTTGGTAGGTGATAAGCTTTGGAAAGTGAAGACTAGGACTTAGAAGATTGTTCAAGAAAAGTTGAAGTATGTCCTTACATGACTCGAGGTTATATATGTCTTTTCTGTTTCTTATTGAAGTATTGTAACAGACTAAGTGTTTCTATATTCGTATTTTGAAATGTAGGTCGTGTCTGAAGTATTCTTGTGTCATAAGATGATGAGATTGGGAATTAGTATTTCCTATTACTTTTATACGAAAGAGATTTTGAAGACTGTATTATGTTTTGTGAAAAGTTTGAATTTCGCATTACTTTTCACTATGCATATATATGCAATGAATGATAACAAATGGCTTGTCTTAGACCTCCAAGAGGTCGACGACACCAATTAAAATCTAAGATTGTACCCTAACTTCTAGGTTATGGTTTCGGGTTGAGACAAGCTTTATATCAAAACAAGGTTGGTGAAAGTAGTAGTAGGAATCAAGAATTCTCATCAAGTCACGTCTAGTAGGTCTTGACAATCGATATGAGTCTCCACACATCTATGGGCGAGAGGCTATACAACAATACAGTTTCCCTACTTTTCTACTCCTATATCGTGCGGTAGGGCGAATGTTATGATTATCCTTCTTATGAGTTTCCTTGTGTTTTCTAGGAGATGAATACAAGAAGGATGGCCGATAGAAGGTTGGAAGAGGAGAGGATGATGAGGAGGTTACTCTTAATGTTGAGCAACTTCCTCAAGGTTTCCAGGGAGTTCAAGGTGCTCAAGATGCCCAAGTGCCTCCTTAAGGTGATCCTATTCCTATTGTGGGAGGAGGTATTAAGGTTCCGTAGATATCTGATAGGGAGATTAATGAGTTTGATTGCTATAGCCCGAGCCATGACTATGCAAGCTAATTTGGATATGATGCCTAGGGTTGTGGAGAGCACTATGACATCTAGGTTGAGATATTTTGTGAGAATGAATCCTCCTATCTTTCTTGACTCTAAGGTAAATAAGGATCCCCAAGAGTTTTTTTATGGAGTGTAGGGGGTTTCATCTAGGGAGAAGGCGAAGTTGGCTTTATACCAATTGAGGGATGTTTCTCAAATTTAGTACACTCAATAGATGAATAATCCTCTGGAAGGATCGGGTCCTATTGACTAGAAAGAATTTAAGGAAGCTTTTCTTGGTATGTACTTTCCCCGAGAGAGGAGAGAAATTAAGGTATAGGAGTTTATCAATCTCAAGCAAGCCAATATGAGTGTTGCGGAGTACTCTTTGAAATTCTCAACTTTGTCTAGGTATGCCCCTTCTCTTGTGTCCAATCCAAGAGAATAAATGAGTCGTTTTGTGACGGGGTAGGCGACTTAGTGGTGGAAGAATTTCATACTGCTATATTGTATGATGATATAATCCTAGGTAGACTCATGGTGATGCACAATCAACTGAAGAATCTAAGCTCAGGAGGATGGCTAGAAGTTTTAAAAGGAGTGGTGCTAGTGATCAAAAGCAAACTAGGTTTAGGAAGAAGGTTAAATCTCAAGAAGAATCTACGAGTGCTAAGTTCAAGGTTGAGAATGGAGGTGGTTCCAAGGATGGCAAGTTTACTTGTGCAAATTTTGGCAAGAAACATTATGGTGAGTGTCTATTGGGTACCGAGAGTTGCTTTTGTTGTGGTAAAGATGGGCACCAATTGAGAGATTTTCCTATGATTGCTTCTAAACGTAGAGAGGGTAAGCAAGTTGCTCCTAGTGTTCCAAAGGATAATGCTTCAAAAAAGAGGCGTTTCTATTCACTCTGTTCTAGGGTGGAGAAGCCGGATGAGAAGGAGAGTGATGATGATAATGGTAAGTTCTCCTTCTTTTGTTAAGATATGAGTTCCTTCTAAGTGGGGGAGTATGGTTTGTAGATGGGGTAGAAGTCCTTGAAATTTTTGCTTGTGCATGATGTTTAGGAGATTGGTTGAAATTTAATTTCAGTAACTTCTTGCATAGTGTGTTTTAGGAAGACATGATTAGGTTGTAAGATATGTTTATATGATGTTGTTTTGCATATAAGCATGTTTATATCATGAATTGCTTAAAATGTGAATTTGTTTAAAATGCTTAAAAACCAATGTTGCTTTAAAATTGCATGCTGCCATATTTATTAGAAAATGACTAATTAATTCTTTTTCCTAAAAATGTTGTAATGTGTTTAGAACTGATGTATTTGAGTAGGATATTGAGCATAAAATGAGTTTTTAGTATTTGGATTAAAGAATGTGAGCTTTGTAGCATAATGAGTTATCGAATTGTTTTCTAGTTTCTTGTTGTATGTGAAATTGATGTTTTCTTGTGATTAGGTGTTGTATGGAATGTAATTATCTACAAGTTGAGTCTCTAATCTTGGAAGTGTTCGGAGAGTGGCAACTGTCATTGAAGGATGAATGTTGTCCTAGTGGGGGAGATTGTAAGACCCCGAAAATGACTTAGGTTAAGTAGATACTAACATGTTAGTCTTGATGGTCTAAGGTCCTAAATATGACTATGTATGGTAAATAGTAAGTAGCTAAAATATTAGAGGTGTTGGAAGTCAAACGTCACGGGACGACTAAGACGTTTGACGACTAAGTCAACTAAATGTCTAAAATGTGGTTCTATGTGTTTATGTGTGTTTCATGTGTTTTAATTTTCTTAATAGATTTACTAAAGCATTTAAGTTTCGTGATGTTTGTAGGTCAAACGACCAAGAACGTCCATGACGTTTGAAAGATATGCCTTGAGTCGACATTGTACGTCTAGGCAAGTTTCGTTGAGTTTTACGTTTTAGTTTTTGATGAAATTAATGTGAGAGGTGTTAAAGTTATAGAATATAATATTTAAGTTGGAAACGTCCGGGAAATTATCCCCAAGGACCACCAAAGGTTCCTTGAGGATGGACAAAATCAGTGTACAGGCTGTCCCAGGCAGACCCTGGCGACAGAGCAGCCAACAACCAGTCATGGCTGTGACGACCCATCAAAGGGTCCTTCGTGAGGGAATTAGCCTAGTGTGAAGAATGGAAGCTTTGGCAGCCACTGTTTCCACCCACGGAGGCCTGTGACGGCTCGTCGAGGTGGTGACGCCCCGGCAAGGGCAGCTGTCACACGACCTGTTCTCCTGTGCAGGTCTGCTGCCAATTGAACGGGTGAATTGTAAATTCACCCCACCTATTAATTAAGTCATTGGCAGTTTATTAAGTGACTTTTGGGTATTTTAATTAAGTATATAAGGGGTAATCACATGGAAGACTTCAACCTTCAATATCATAAACCCAAAACACTTAGAAAATATCCCAAAACCTCCATTGAAGTCCAACTTGAAGAGGAATCTGGATGAGGGGTTTTTGTATAGAAATTCTTCATCAAAGTGAATAATTATCATCCTCAAGTATGGTTTTTATCCTTGAAACTCGTTTCATCAAGGAGCCCAACTCTCAAGATGTTTTTTCAAAGTTCTCTAAAGTGAATTGTTCGATTTCATGATTTTACCATGGTTTCTTGCATAAATGATTTCTTAACATTGAATTATTATATAATTGATATTGTATTCATGATTTCAAAATAAATTACCGATGAACTCATCTAAATTGATGAACCCTAGTTTTTTACGATAATGTGGGTTACATAATATTAAGCTAATATTGATGAATTGTTACGTAGTTTCCTATGGGCTTTCTAATGATATAATAATTATATTCAATTGTTATCTAATTGATCCTAGATTGCTAAGCCTAGATTTAATTGACAGATATTTCATTGGATTTTATGATTGTTGCTTAAATTGTTGGTTATGGCCTTAGGTAAAGGCCTTGTGATGCTAAATAGGACGATTTAGCATTGAATTGAAGTGTAAATAATGGAATGAATGTATGCTTCCCAGATTTCTCTAATTTGATATTAATTATACTTCATTTCTATTGTGATTTGTATGGTCCACTTATGGTGGCAATGTTATTTTTTTACTTGCAATTGACGTGGCCTTGTCGGCGTTACTTTATGCAATATTATGAGCATGGACTTATTGGAAAGTACTTGCATTAATGTGGATTTCTCTGTAGTTGATTTGATGATCTGTGATCATATCTACCTATATATGAAAGTATGTGTTAGACTATCGATACTATTTAGTTAATAATGTTATGTTATGGTTATGTGTTAAGTGTTTAGTCTGAAAGTTGACACATGGTTGATCCTAAATTGGCTAGATGAGTCTAAAATGGTTAGGTTGATAATGTTAAGATAATGAATAGGATGAATAAATAAGGTTAAGGTTCATTCCTACGAGTCTAAAGAAAGATAGGCAATTTGTGTTAAATGGAAGTATTTTTTGTCTTGTTTAGCAAGACTTGGGTCCCTTACTTGATGCTCATGTGAATATGTTCAGTCTTGATTTCGGACCCTAAAGAGTCTTATTCTTGAATAAATGAATATAAGTGAAACCTTGCATGATGATACGAAGGTCATTTATGTGGAACCTTGACATAAGAGAAAGGTTAAGATTGTTGAAGCGTAAAAACCATAATGGTATCCTTCAAAGTAAAGGAATGATAGACCTATGGTTAGTGGCTAGAACAACATCATATTGATCCTTAGGAAAGTCATCATGAGCTTTTTGTTGCTATAGTGAGATATGCCCCATTGGACATTGCTTTCGTTAATTGGATATAATTGGTTTATAAACTAGATATGGGACCCATTTATATGAACCTTAATTAGAAATGATCTATGAGAAGTAAGGCTAGCACCGGGTGAGTATGGTAAGGAAAAGTAGTTCTAGTTAAGTATGAGACTAGAATACAAAGTTTGCCCTTCATATTCCTTTGCCATGTGCCTACATGAGATGTGTCCAAGTTCTATCATTGGCTAGTAGAACAATCTCATCGGAGTAGGGTAGAACTCGGGATTCCATGTCTTGCTATCATGGCCTCTCGGTTATTACCTATTCTCATCATATAGACATTGAAGAATAAACTTTGAAGGTGTTATGTCGAGTTCCTAGGTCTTGTACAAGACCATTATTTGAATGTCTTTTATGTGATGTCTGAGTCTTAATGAACTAATTTATTAATGACTTATGCTAAGGAGTATGTAACTAAATGAGAACCTCATCTAAAGTTACTTAATGATTCCTTAAGGGATGATCTCTACATGTTTTATCTTGGATGTCTTGAGGATGACTCTAGTTGGAGAAGTTGGTTGATTCTGTGGACATGATCTAAGCCTTAGGTAGTCTTAAGGAATATTTAGGTAATCTTGATGAGGTTACTATGGACGTTATTTTCTTGATTTACTTAAGTAGGTCTTTTAATAGCCTTTGGGAAGAGAATGTCATATCTCTAGGTGTTGGTGACTTAGTGAGAATGATTCTATCTTATGGAGTCTATATGATATCTTAAGTGTGTGTGTGTAAGGGACTGTATGGGTGGTCGCTTCACAACTCACTCAAGTGAGACTTAGAATTCACGTTTGGTAGAAGAATCTTACCTTGATGTTTATGATTGCTTTGTAAGTACATATGTGACTCATTAAAGGTAATCTTAAGGGTCGTTTAGGCACATCTAGAGAAGGTGTATGGGCGGTCTCTCTTTGTGTGACTTATGTGAATCTTAGGATGACTTTAAGTGAGGAAATTACATGCTAGAAATATCTTATGTGTTTTTAAATTGAATTGTGATGTTATTATAATTATAATATGATTTTTAAATGAAAAGATGCATATTTCCAATAAAATCCATTTTCATGATTTTTATGCATATAGGACTTAGTACATGTAGTTGTACTTTCTATGCTTTTATCTATCTATATAGTTCATGATAGGTGATAAGCATTGAGAAGTGAAGACTTGGACTTAGAAGCTCATTTAAGAGAAGTTGAAGTATGTCCTCACTTGACTAGAGGGCATATATGTCTTTTATGTTTCTTATTTAAGTATTGTAATAGACTAAGTATTTCTATATTCGTTTTTTGAAATATGGGTCGTGTCCCAAGTATACTCGTGTCGTAAGATGATGAGATTGCGACTTAGTATTTCCTATTACTTTTATATGAAAGAGATTTTGAAGACTATATTATGTTTTGTGAAAAGTATTAATTCCACACTACTTTTCACTATGTATATGCAATAGATGATATGAAAGGGCTTGTCTAAGACCTCCGAGAGGTCGACGACGCTGGTTACAATCCAAAATTGTACCCTAACTTGTAGGGTATGGTTTCGGGTTGTGACAGTTTCCACGTCACATGGTTCATTTGTACCAATTTTAACTACGTTTACAGTTTGTATGATATTCAAACATCTTTCATTTGTACTTATATGCACACTATAATTAATTTCACATGTTTAGAAGTAGTTTTTAGAATTTTCATATTTTTTTAATTTATTTCTTTTTTAAAAATTATTTTTTCAGTCTTTATTTTTTTACTTCACATTTTAAAAACTAAAATCTACGAAAATTGTTTAATTTAAGGTCAAAATATTTATTTCTGAACTTTTGCGTTAGGTTTATTGTAACACTTAGAGAATCCAAGAAGAGTTTTAGAGCCTAACATAAGTGTCATGGGGTCTAAGCACTGTTTTAATACCTACCTTAATGAATATAGCTCATTTAGGAAGTTTAAGAACCAAAACGTCCAAGAATGTCCCTGATGTTTGGAAACTAGTTCTAAGGTGGACTAGCGTGTCTTAGCCTATTTGACAAGCTTTTAAAAGTAAAAATCTATGAAATTAGGTGGAAGGGTGAATAACATTTGTTTAAGGTTATTCGTGGTCGAAATGTCTGGGTACGACTCCCCAAGGACCAACCAAGGGCCCTTGAGGAGGACCCTCGCAAGTTGATGTCAACACTGCCTAGGTAGTGTGCATCAACGAGATGTTGGACACGGTCCGTGTATGGATCGACGGAGCGTCATTGCCAACCATGGTCCAACACTTAGATAAATAGACGAATCCTCCGCCTACACCAGTATCAAACCAAGATGAAAGTTGTGCAGGGCAAAGGAGGGACTAACCGTTGACTCAAAGATGACTCGTCGACGGGGTTCCATCTATGAGGGCAAAAGTTTTCCTGCATGTTTTAATATTGGTTCATTTAATTATTTAAGGGGTTAGGAGGTTAACTATCGGTTTAAGTGAGTCTAACAAAGTTAATTAGCTTCCCTTATAAAGACCCCGAACCTCATTAATCTAAACACAACTCACCAAAAAAAGCTCTCTTCCTTCTCTCTTCTTTCTCTCTCTATTTGGAAGCCACCATTACAGACTAGCTAGGGGGAGATTTTGGGGACTGTGAAGGGATAATTTCACCATCAAATCTTCATCAAACGTTGAGGTATGGGATCTAATTCACCTTTGACACTTCTTTCCTCAAAGGGTTCCTTCGAAGTATTTCAAAAAGTGGAGTTTTCGTGTGGGTTTCATCCAATTACGAAATTGATGTAGTGAACTGAGTTGTTTATGGTTTCTTTAGGATATAACGGACAGATAAACATTTATTTTAACGTTATTATGATCAATTGTGATAGTATAGTTCAATTTGAAGATTATGATCTTTAACCTTTATCCCTAGATTTGATCTTGATGTTAATTGGGTTGTGATTGATTCAATTGTCTTGATTATGGGTTAAATTACTATTAAACTATGTCATTACAATTGTCATTAACAAATTGGAGCTAATTGTAGCCTTTCATACTAGTCTTGAGAAGATGATTTAGGTTAGAAGGTCAATTGACCTACGCATCTTAGTTTAAGCCATGATCTAGTATTGAATTGTGCTATAGTGTTTATTCTAGTCTGTTTATCATGTTGAATACTGAATTTTTATGTTGAACATCTAAATTGGATTGAATTGAGGTTTTATGGTAAGCCTTAAATGATCAACTATGAGGACTACTTGGTTATTCTTAGAATCTCTATCTTTTCTTCCAATTGTGATTCATTGAGTTAAGTCATGTTGTTATATTGGATTTTGCCTTATATTAGGATGATAAAGTGGTATGTTGTTGAATTGAAATGTCTTGATTAGGGTTGTGAGGTTGATTAAGATGTAAATACTATGAGTATGGTGATGTATACCAATGTGTCTTATTATGAATTGATATGTAATGTGTTAACCTTTCCTACATGAATTGTGATGAAAGTATTTATACTAGTACAATTCTTATTGAGTTATTGATGATGATTATCATACAAGGGGTAGACCCTATGACCTAAACTAAGATATTATTTATAATTAAAGACTTAAAGAAATTTCAAAAAGGGATTCTAGCTTAACATCTAGTGAACTAGATTGGGGAGTGTCCTTTCCCACATAGTGAAGGTAGGAGCACTACATTATTCTTGAGATTGGAGACTATAATGCATGGAGCATAAAGAGGGTCCCAACTATGTCTCCTAGTTCTTGAACTATGTTGCCCTCATAGGAATACTACCTAGTGGATCCACATAGTTTCTATGTTTTATGTTTTTGTACTACCTTGGCAAGTAGTTCGCCGTCTCGGTGTAGGGTATCATGACATTGGATTCCACACTAGCTCATGGGTCTATGCCGGTTAGGGCAAGAGGTAACCAAAAGGTAAAATGAATTAAAAAATTGAACTCTAACTAGGATAACCTAAGGGGCCTAGCTTAGCCTAGGTAGGGGTATGGGACTCCACCTAACCATTGCACTAGTTAGCCTTCAGGGGATTCTTAGGATGATATTCTTATATATGATTATATTATGATGATATATGATATGTACATGATGAAGTTTGCACATTGTTGATACTATATGTTGATTAGTTCGTTTATGAGTATGTGTTGGGTTATATTGTAAAATGAGATGAAATGTCTATATAAATGTTATTTTATGTGGAGTTGGACATTAGTTATGATATGTTGTTCGGACTACTTGATTGAGTAAGGTTATGGGGCTTTGTTTGGTCATTGCACTTGTTGACTATATAAGGATTCATGAGTAGTTGTCTTGCTTTTTATTATATAGTTGACTTGATAAGGATTCATGGTCATTGAACTTATTGACTTGTGAAGGATTCATGAGTAGTTGTCTTGATCGGTCATTGGATGTCTGTTGTGGCCAACCAACATCATTCTTAGACTTCACACATCGGTATAAAGATGTTGGACAATGACAAGAAGCATATGCCAAGGCGTGCACGTATATGACCTTGCATGTCACATCTAGAAAAGCGATATTCGCAAATGGAATGCAGCTTCACCTAAGACCTGCACGCTAGACTTGGAATGTGCGTATCTACCATGCAACGTCAGCCAATGGCATGCGGCAGAAGTCAAACCCTACCATCAAGGATGTTACATGCGCACATCTGGCAAGTGACGTCATCCAACAGCATACATCATTATACAACCAATGAATGCACGCATCATTTGTTATTGTGCACATCCGCTGGGAAACTTTAGCCCTGGTCCTAGCGCATTGGACAGGGAACCTCGACTAAGGCATGCGTGTATCAGCCAAGCATTTTTAATGAACGACATGCAACAATAGCCAAATCTTACGCACATCAGTTGTGGCATGGGCGAATCAACTCGGCAACATCGGTCTTGGCATGCGCGCATAGACCATGCAACATCGACCAATGGAAGGAAGAATAATCCAAGGCCTACATGCATAAGCAATGGCGTGTGGGCATTAACTGGAGAACATTTGGTGTGGTCTTCATGCATCGTCTAGGCAACGACAGACAATGGAAGGCATCACCAGCCAAATCTTGTGTAATTAGGGTAAGTGAAATCATCCAACAACAAGGGGCATCAGTAAGGTGACATTGGTTTTAGACTGTGGCTTAAGCCATGGCATGTGAACCTTAATCAGTCTACGTTGGCTGTTGACGGTCCACATCATTCAGGGTCTCTGCATATCACTTAGCGCTCGTCGCGTTAGGCCTTCTCCTGTCTCCCTTGTCCTGCATAAAATTGCCAACTGATGTTGAATGCAGGTTGCCCGCATCGCTCGTAGCCTACACAATAATCATAAGACATTGGCTATGGTATGCCTGCATCGGTCATGACTTGTGTGCGTCACTCAATCTTTGTCAGGTGTTCCCTGCCTCCATCGCCTTTTGCTTAAAATGATGGTAAGCCGACATTCGGCGTTGCATGCCTTCATGGCCTTTGGCCAGCACATTGGTCACCTGACATCATGTGTGGATTTCCTGTATCGTCTTTGGCATTAACACATCGGTCAGTCAATTTTTGATGTCTCTTTCTCATATAGCCTTTGGCCCGCATACAATGGTCAAGCAACGTCGGACGTAGCCTCCCCGCATCGCATTTGACCAACGCACAACGGTCAACCGATATTGGATGTGGGTTGTACCTATTATCCATGGACTTCACACATTGGTCAGCTAATGTTTGACATGGTCAAGCAAAGTCGGCCAACAACATGCACCATAAACAAAGGAGTGCGTGCATCTTACATTGTGTGTGCACAACTGACAAGCGATGTTTGCCAATATAATGCAACATGAGACAATTCCTACAAGCCTGAGTCGTGGCATTTTCATTTTCTAGGCAACGTTTGTATCGACTTACATCAAGCACCATCAACCAAGGCATGTACGCTTCGACCAAGCGACGTTGGCCAACGAAAGGCAACATCTTCCAAGGTTTGAACCATTAGCGGTGGTGGGTGTGCATTGGTAGGGAGACATCTATGTTGGCTAACAACATGTTGCATTTCAAGGACAATGAGTTTTTGGCAAGCAACATAGGCTAACAACAAGCAAAATTGCCCAAGCTTTATTAATTGTGGAGTGCCTCATCGGTAGTGACCTGTGCACATTGCTAAGCTGACATCGGTCGTGGACCTGCTGCATTGGTCGTGGACTATGCAAATGATTCAGTGGTTGTAGGTCTTGTCCTTCCCACATCTCCCTTGGACTTCTCACAACGGCTAAGTGACATCGGACGAGGGCTTCCATTATTTACCATAGCATGCACATTAATAAGTTGATGTCGGCCGCGGACTACCCACATTGGTCGTGGATTTGCAAATCACTCATTTGTCATCAATTTTTAACTGCATACATTTCCCTTGGCCTGTAAACAATGGTGAGAAGATATTGTGTGTTTCCTGACCCCATCGTCTTTGGCCAACACAATAGTAAAACGACGTTGGGCGTTGCTGCCTGCATCGCCTTTTACCTGCACATTTTTAAGTAGACGTCAAATGTGGCCTTCTCGACTCGCTCTTGTCCTGCACACAATGGTCAGTTGACGTTGGATGTGGCCTGCCCACGTCGGCTTAGGAATACACACAATGTTTAGCCGATGTCGGATGTGGACTGCACACAATGGTCAGCCAACATCAGACATGGGCTACACATATCATTTGTGGCTTACACAGATCAGTCATCACACATCGGATGTGACCTACCAGCATCATCTGTAGCCTACACACAACAATCTGTCGACATCAGACGTGGCTTGGAAGAATTGTCCAAATCCTGCACCTACTGGTCTATGGACGTTAGACGTTTCCTGGCCCCATCAACTGTGGCCTGCACAAATTTTTAAGTCGATGTCAAATGTGCCGACCAGCATTTTTTGTGGCTTACCTTGTTATACGAGCGATGTCGCATATGGTGACATTGATCGAGATCTAGTTGAAAACATCCAGATGTCCTTACCATCCAAAAGAGTGTGAAACTCCCTTCATGCATAACAACATATTCATGTATTTTCCATCAGCAATTCTCATTGTTTTTATGTCACGTGATTCATTTGTACCAATTTAATTACGTTTATAATTTATACGATATAGAAACATTTTTCATTTTATATGCACTATATAATTAATTTCACAAGTTTAGAAGTATTTCTAAGAATTTTTATATTTTTTTGAATTTTATTTCTGTTTTAAAAAAACATTTCCAGTTTTTTTTTTTACTTCACGTTTTAAAAACTAAAATCTACGAAAATTGTTTAATTTAAGGTCAGTATATTTATTTTTGAACTCTTGCGTTAGTTTTATTGTAACACTTTGAAAATCCAAGATGATTCTTAGAGCGTAACATAGGTGCCATAGGGTCTAAGCACTTTTTTAAGACCTATAATATTTAATATAGGTCAATTAGGATGTTTAAGAACCATCCAAGAACGTCCGTGATGTTTGGAAACTAGTTCTAAGGGGTACTAGCGTGTCTTTGCCAATTTGACTAGCTTTTTGGAGACGAAAATCCATGAAATTAGGTGTAAGGGTGAATAACATGTGTTTAGGGTGATTCATTTTCAAAACGTCCAGGTAAGAATCTCGAAGGACCAACCAAGGGCCCTTGAGAAGGACCCTTGCAAGTTGATCTCAACACTGCCTAGGCAGTGTGCATCAATGAGATGCAGGCAATAGTCTGTGTATTGATCGACGGGGAGTCATTGTCAACCGTCAACCAACACTTAGAAAGACGGAGGAAGCCTCGGCCTGCACCAATCTCTGACCAAGATGATGGTTGTGCATGACGGATGGGGGACCAACGGTCGACTCATAGACGGCCCATCTACGAGGTTCTATCTGTGAATGTCAAAGTTTTCTTGCATGTTTTAATGTTGTTTAATTTAATTATTTAAGGGGTTAGGAGGTTAATTAGAGGCTTAAGTGAGTCTAACTAAGTTAATTAGCTTCCCCTATAAAGACCACAACCCTTATTAATCTAAACACAACTCACCAAAAGAAACTCTCTTCCTTCTCTCGTCTTTCTCTCTCTTTCTCTCTCTATTTGGAAGCGACCATTAAAGACAAGCTAGGGGAGGTTTTGGGGGATGGAAAGGGACAAATTCACCACCAAATATTCATCAAACGTTGAGGTATGGGATGTAATTCGCCTTTCACACTTCTTTCCTTAAAGGGTTTTTTCAATGTATTTCAAAAAGTTTTGTTTTCATGTGGATTTCATCCAATTACGAAATTTAGTGAAGTGAGTTGTTTATAGTTTCTTAGGACATAATATATTGTTTAACATGTATTTTAATTTGATTATGATCACTTGTGATATTTTTGTTCAATTTGAAGATTCTGATCCTTAACCTTTAACCCTAGGTTTGATCTTGATGTAAATTGGCTTGTGATTAATTCAATTGTCTTTATTATGGGTTAAATCACTATTAGATGATGTCATTACAGTAGTCATTAACAAATTGGAGTGAATTATAGTCTTTCATGATAGTCTTTAGAAGATGATTTAGGTTAGAAGGTGAATTGACCTAGGCATCTTATTTTACGATATGATCTAGTATTGAATTGTTCTATATTGTTTATTCTACTCTTGTTATCATTTTTAATATTAAATTATTATGTTGACCATCTAAATTGGATTGAATTGGGGCATTATTGTAAGCACTAAATGATGAACTATAAGGAAGACTTTGCAATCCTTAGGATCTCTATCTTTACTTTCAAATGTGATTTATTGGGTCAAGTCATGATGTTATATTGGGGTATGCATTATATTAGGATAATAGGGTGGTATAATGTTGAATTGAAATTTCCTTATTATGGTTGTGAGGTTGATTAGGATGCAAATGCAATAAGGATGGTGATGTATACCAATATGACTTATTATGAATTCATATGTAATGTGTTAACCTCACCTATATGAATTGTGATGAAAGAATTTAGACTCATACAATTCTAATTGAGCTATTGATGATGATGATTATACAAGAGGTAGACCCTATTACCTACACTAATGTATTATTTATAATTAAAGACTTAATGACATTTCAAAAAGAGACTATTAGCTAGCACCGAGTAAACTAGATCGGGGAGTGTCCTTTCCCACATAGGAAAGGTAGAATCACCACATTACTCTTGACTATAATAATGGATCATAAAGAGGGTCCGAACTATATCTCCTAGTTCTTGAACTTTGTTGCCCCCATAGATATATTAGCTTGTGGCTCATGTGGGCTATGTCGGTTAGGTCAAGATGTTCCCAAAAGGTAAAATGAATTAAAGAATTGAAATAAACTAGGATAACCTAAGGGCTCTAGATTAGACTAGGTAGGGGTATGAAACTCTACCTAAGCATTGTACTAGTTTGCCTTGAGGGGAGTCTTAGTAGGATATTCTTATATATGATTAAATTATGAGTATATATGATATGTACATGACGAAATTTGCACGTTGTTGATAATATATGTTGATTAGTTTGCTTATGAGTATATGTTCGTTTATATTGTAAAATGAGATGAAATGTATATCTAAATGTTATGCTATGTGGAGTTAGACATTGGTTATTGTTTCTTGTTGGGACTACTTTATTGAGTAAGGTTATGGGGATTCGCTTGGTCATTGTACTTTTTGACTTGATAAGGATTCATGAGTAGTTGTCTTGATTATTATGATATAATTAACTCTTAGCCATACTTGTGATGTTATTCCTTGATGATAGGGTTGTATTAAATCATGGGTTCATGTTTGTTGGGATACAAATTACTTGTTTATGTTAGTAAGTATGTTTGGTTAATTGGTATGAGTTGCTTAATTTTGCATTAGACTTTTAAAAGGGTAAAATGGCATGTTCTGACTAAATGTTTGTTTTAAGCATGTTTTGCTCTTATATGTTCATATGGTCTCATACTTAGTACATGTGGAGTAGTAACCCCATTTTCTTTCTTTTCCCAAACACTTTAGGTTCCGAGCGTTGAAGGCTCATATGAGACGACTTGAAGAAGGCTTGGATATTTTCTATCATTCAAGTGGGTAGGTTCTGACTTTGTGAGGGCAATCCCAAAATCATTCTTAGGAAGTCGCTTTGTTTTCTAAGACTTTTATGTTCATTCCACTTTCATTTGAGTACGACTTGCTCTTATATGTGGCTTCGTTACATTTGATGTAGGGCTATGCCCAAATGGTTATGATTGTTTAGATTGTATGAGATGAGACAACCTTTGAGACTATTTTTCAATCTTTTATATATATAATATATATATATATATATATATATATATATATATATATATACATATATAACCTCTTATACAAAGGGTGTATGTATACTCTATATGACTATATTATGTGTATGTAGAGGTCTATGTAAACCTCCAAGTACATGAAATGAAAAGTTTTTAATTTTTCTGCATTTTCAACCTATAACGTAATGAAATAAGACTAAGGGGCTAGTCTAAGTCCTCAGAGAGGACTACGCTGCCGGTTGCGTCTAGGAGGTAAACCAAGATGTTACAAACTTGGTATCTAAGCATAAGGTTGAATATTGTTGAATTATTTGTCTCTCTCTACCACATCTATGTAGGTTTGTATTCATAATTGTGAAGCGCACCACACTTATGAATAGGAACCTATGTGATGCTTAGGAATCACTCTCTTTCTTCGAAATCCTATACAGTGCCATTAGAGTATACCTACAGTGTGCTTTTTCATCTAATCCTATTGTTGTGCTTATAAGAAGAATGAACAGTAGAATGAATGCGGCTCGGAGACTTGAAGAGGAAATTGCCAATGTGGGAGCTCCTCCCCATGGTGATCAAGTTCCTCCACTTCAAGAAGGTGCTAAAATGGAGCAAGCACCGGTCAATACTCCTCCTTTGACAGATGAGAATATAAGAATCGCTCTTCTTCAAATGTCCCAAGCTATCACAAATCAAGCACAAGCGGCCAAAGTTCAAGCCCAAGCTATGACGGCTCAAGTGAACTGGGAGGTTGTTCATAGTCCTCATCAACAAGTCACTATTATGGCTTCCCGTATAAGGTAATTCACTCGAATGAACCCTCCTACCTTCTATGGGTCTATGGTTGAGGAAGACCCACAAGAATTCATCGATGAAGTATTATAAAATATTTTTTTCTATAGGGTTGTCCACTCGTGAGAAGGCCGTGTTGTCCACTTATCAACTCAAGGACGTGGATCAAGCATGCTGGTACAATGGATGTTTTGATTTGGGAGATCTTCAAGAAGGCTTTTCATGATCGATTCTTTCCTAGGGAGATTAGGGAGGCAAAAGTGGTGGAGTTCATCAACCTTCGCCAAAGAGGAATGAGTGTTCATGAATACTCTTTAAAATTGTCAAAATATGCTCCTTCTTTGGATTTTCATCCAAGAGATGAAATGAGATGCTTTGTGACGGGGGTGTCAGATGATTTGCAAGAGGAGTGAGTGTCATTCGGCTATGCTACACGACAATATGAAAATTTCTCGTCTTATGGTGCATGCCAAGCATGTAGAAGAGGAAAGGGCCAGGAGGAAGAGTAATGATGCTAAGAGGGCAAGATCTTTTGATGGAGTTTCTTCAAAGAATAGGCTTGTGATACAAGACTAGCCTAGATTAGAAGCGTGTTTCATGTCAAGTCCCTTCCATGTTTCCAAAAGCTAGTGGTGATAGGGTTGTCTAACCCTAAATTCAAGAAGGGAAAAGGTACTAATTCACCAACCGAGAAGCCAACTTGTGGAAAGTGTGGCAAGAATCACTATGGTGATTGCCTTAAAAGGACGGACAGTTGCTTCAGTTGTGGTAAAAGCGTGGCACAAAGTTAGAGATTACCCTAATGTTAGGGGTCAACACAAGGGTAGTTGTCAAGATCAAGCAAGTGGTTTTAGTGATGCTCCAAATAAGAAGCGCTTCTATGGTATGCTCTAAGTGTGCGCAAGAGACTTCTCCCAGCGTGGTGACCGGTATGTTGAAAGTATTCTCTAGTGAGGTATATGAATTACTTGATCCCGACGATACTTTATCCTTTGTTACTTTCTAGTAGCCAAAAAGATTGATATTTTACCCGATATTTTGCATGAATCTTTTATAGTGTCTACTCCGAGGGTGAGTCGGTTGTTGCAAAAAGGGTATATAAAAATTGTCCAATATAGTTGCCCATACAGTTTCTTATGTTGATCTCGTAGAACTAGATACGCTAGATTTTGATATTATATTAGGTATGGATAGTTTGCACACTTGCTTTGCTTCGATTGATTATATGACAAGAATGGTGAAGTTTAACATTCCAAATGAAATCATTGTAGAGTAGGGGGAAACTTTATTCCTAAAGGTCATATCATATCTTGTCTGAAAGCATGCAAAATGATCTCTAAAGTTTGTCTATACAATATTGTGAGGGTCTAAGATCTAGAGTCCGAAATTCCTCCCATTGAGTCGGTCCCTATAGTGAGTGAATTTTTAGAGGTTTTTCCTTATTACCTTCCCGGTATTCCTCCTGAACGGGAAATTTCTTTTTATATTGATTTGCTACCGGATACAAATCCCATTTCAATTCCTCCATATCAGATGGCTCCGGACGAATTGAAAGAGTTGAAGACTCAACTCAAAAATTTACTAGACAAAGGCTTCATAAAACATAATATTTATCTGTAGGGTGCTCCGGTTTTATTTGTGAAGAAGAAGGATAGGTCTTTAAGAATGTGTATTAATTACTGCCAACTCAATAAAGTCACAATTAAGAATAATTATCCTCTCCCTATGATTGATGACTAGTTTGATCGACTCCCACGGGCGAGATACTTTTCAAAAGTTGACTTGAGATCGGGGTATCACAAACTTAGGGTGAGAGGAGAGGATGTACCAAAGATGGCCTTCCGAATTAGATATGGGCACTATGAGTTCTTGGTAATGTCTTTCTCTCTCACTAATTCTCCGGCGGTGTTTATGGACCTAATGAATAGAGTACTTCAAAATTACCTAGATTCATTTGTCATTGTCTTCATTGATGATATCTTTGTATGTACGAAGAATGAGGGTGATCAGATGGGTCATTTGAGGGTGGTATTTCAAACCCTAAAGGAACATCGATTGATTTTCAAATATAGCAAGTGTGAGTTTTGGTTGAGGTCGGTGGTGTTTCTTCGGCATATAATCTCTAGTGAAGGAGTTGAGGTACGCCCAAGGAAAAGGGTTGGGTACTCAGGTGAAGTTGAGTACCATTTTTCATCCCCAAACGGATGGTCAAGTGGAAGGCACTATTCAAACTCTTGGGGATATGCTTGGGTCTTGCATAATTGATTTTGAAAGAAATTGCGATAAACATTTGCCTTTGGTAGAGTTTGCCTATAATAATAGTCTTCACTCATCCATTTCCATGGCTCCCTATTAAACTTTGTATAGTAGGAGGTGTAGGTCTCCTATTTGATGGTTTAAAATGGGTGAGACTTCGCTTCTTCGTCCTGATTTGGTTTATAAGACTCTAGAAAAGGTTCATATCATAGGGAACTGGTTGCAAATGGCCTATAGTCGGCAAAAGTCTTATGTTGATCATTGGAGAAGGGATTTGGAGTTTGAAGAAGGTGATAAGGTGTATTTAAAAATATCACGAATGAAAGGGGTGGTTATATTTGGCAAGAAAGGGAAGTTGAGTCCTCGTTATTTGGGTCCCAATGAAATCTTGCAAAACGTTTGTAAAGTTACCTATGAATTGAAACTTCCTAGTGAATTGGCTTCAGTTCATCCTGTTTTTCATGTTTCTATGTTGAAGAAGTGTATCGGTGATCTCGAGTCCATTCTTTCTATTGAGGGTCTTGGTGTCAATTATAACCTCTCTTATGAGGAAGTTATGGTTCAAATTCTTCATAGGCAAGTCAAGAAGTTAAGGAATAAAGAGGTGGTTTCCGTTAAGGTGTTATGGAATAATCACCTAGTTGAGGGTGCAACACCGGAGGCCGAGGCCGACATGAAGTCCTGTTACCATCATCTTTTTGATAATTAAGGTTAGTCATTATTTTTAATCATATAAATATAACTAGGAATTGAAGTTTCATGATTTTTGGTGAAGTCTTGCAAAATGTGCATTTTGAGTTGCATTACAGTGAAATTAACACTTGAACGTGAAATTTTGCCTTTTTTGTTTGTTTGTGTTATGTTGTGCATTTTGACATAACGAGCCTTGATGAAAAGTTATGTGAACTATTTATAAGATGAACTTTGTGGTAATTGACTCATTTAATGTATGTTAAGATCATGTGTGTTGTGAGAAGGAAATGCCTCATGATGAAGTGTTTTGAGCCTTGTGTGTGATAATTGGAGTTTTGAAATTTGCCTTATTGAAATGATATGATTTATGTTGATTTGATATTGTTGATTGGTTGGGCTACTATTCTTGAATCTTTTCCTTCCTTCAAAAGAGTATTAATGTCATTTGGGGACGAATTTCCTAAGGGGGGGATAATGTAACACTTTGAAAATCCAAGACGGGTTTTTGATCCTAACATGGGTTCCATGGGGTCTAAAAAATATTTTAAGACTTATTTTAATGAATATAGGTCATTTATGAAGTGTAAGAACCAAAACGTCCAAGAATGTCAATGACGTTCGGAAACTAGTTCTAAGGGGTACTAGCGGGTCTTACCCTATTTGACTAGCTTTTAGGAGTCAGAAATCCAAGAAATTAGGTTGAACGGTGAATAAAATGTGTTTAATGTGATTTATGGTCGAAATGTCCGGGTACCACTCCCCAAGGACCAACCAAGGGCCCTTGAGGTGGACCCTTGCAAGTTGATGTCAACACTTCATACGCAGTGTGCATCGACGAGATGCAGGCAACGGTCCGTGAATGGATCGACTTAGCTTCATCGCCAACCGTCGATGAACACATAGAAAAATGAAGGAAACCTCCACTTGCACCGGTATCTAACCAAGACGATTGTTGTGCAGGAAGGAGGGGGGACCAATCATCGACTCACAAATGACCTGTAAACGGGGTTCCTTCTGTGAGGGTCAATGTTTTCCTGCATGTTTTAATATTTGTTCATTTAATTAGTAAAAGATTTAGAAGGTTTAATAGGGGTTTAAGTGAGTCTAACTAAATTAATTAACTTACCCTTTGAAGACCCTAAACCATATTAATCTAAACACAACTCACCAAAATAAACTCTCTTCATTCTCTCTTCTTTCTTTCTCCATTTGGAAGCCACAAGTGAAGACAAGCTAGGGGGAGGTTTAGGGGGCTGGAAAGGGAAAACTTCACCATCAAATCTTCATGAAACGTTGAGGTATGGGATCTAATTCACCTTTGAGACTTCTTTCTTCAACGGTCTCCTTCAAATATTTCAAAGAGATGAGTTTTCATGTGGTTTTCATCCAATTACGAAATTGCTGTTGTGAACTGAGTTGTTTATGGTTTATTTAGGATATAATGGATAGATTAACATGTATTTTTACTTGATTATGATCAATTGTGATAGTTTGGTTAACTTTATAGATTGTGATCTTTAACATTTAACCCTAAGTTTGATCTTGATGTAAATTGGGTTGTGATTGATTCAATTGTCTTGATTATGGGTTACATAACTATTAGATGATGTCATTTCAATAATCATTAACAAATTGGAGTGAATTGTAGTCTTTCATGCTTGTTTTGAGAAGATGATTTAGGTTAGAAGGTAAATTGACCTAGGTATCTTATTATGGTGATGAACATCTAAATTGGATTTAATTAAGGTTTTATGGTAAGGCCTAAATAATAAACTATGAGGTTTTATTTTGCAAGTCTTAGAATCTCTATATTTACTTCCAATTGTGATTAATTGTTGTTAAGTCATGATGTTATATTGGAGTATGCCTTATATTAGGATGATAGGGTGGTCAGATGTTGAATTGAAATGTCATGATTATGGATGTTAGGTACATTAAGATGTAAGTGCTATAAAGATGGTGATGTATACCAATGTGTCTTATTATGAATTGATATGTAATGTGTTAACCTCACCTATATGAATTGTGATGAAAGGATTTATACTCATACAATTCTTATTGAGCTATTGATGATGATGATTATACAAGCCGTAGACCCTATAACCTAAACTAAGCTATGATTGATAATTAAAGGCTTAAAGACATTTCAAAAAGGGACTCTAGCTTAGCACCGAATGAACTAGATTGGGGAGTGTCCTTTCCCACATAGGGAAGGTAGGAGAGCAACATTACTCTTGAGATTGGAGACTATAATGCACGAAGCATAAATAGGGTCCTAACTATATCTCATAGTTCTTAAACTATGTTGCCCCCATAGGAATACTAGCTAGTGGATCCACGTAGTTGCTATTTTTTATGTTTTGGTACTACCTAGGCAAGTAGTCTGCCTACTTTCGGTGTATGGTTTCATGACACAGAATTCCACACTAGCTCATCTGGTCTATCTAGGTTAGGGAAAGATGTTCACAAAAGGTAAATTGGATTAAAGAATTAAATTCTAACTAGGATAACCTAAAGGGTCTAGATTCGCCTAGGTAGGGGTATGGGACTCTACCTTAGTATAGCACTTGTTAGCCTTGATGGAGTCTTAAGAGAATGTTCTTATATATGATTATGTTATGATGATATATGATTTGTACATGATGAACTGTGCACATTGTTGATACTATATGTTGATTAGTTCACTTATGAGTATGTGTTGAGTTATATTGTAAAATGTGATGAAATGTATATCTAAATGTTATACTATGTGGAGTTGGACATTGGTTATGGTTTCTTGTTGGGTCTACTTGATTGAGTAAGGTTATGGGGCTTTGCTTGGTCATTGCACGTGTTGACTTGATAAGGATTCATGAGAAGTTGTCTTGCTTATTATGATATAATTAACTCTTAGTCATGCTTGTAATGATATTCCTCGATGATAGGGTTGTAGTAAATCATGGGTTCAAGTCTTGGGATACATATTACTTGTTTGAGTTAGTAAGCATGTTTTATTGATCTGTATGACTTGCTTGATTTTGCATTAGACTTTTTAAAGGGTAAACTGGCATGTTTTGACTAAATGCCCCTTTTTAGCATGTTTTGCTCTTATAAATGCATATGGTATCATATTTAGTACATCTGGTGTACTAACCCCATTTTCTTCCTTTTTCCCAAACATTTTAGGTTCTGTTCGTTGAACAATCATTTGAGACGACTTGAAGAAGGTTTGGATATTTTCTATCATCCAAGTGGGTAGGTCCTCACATTCTGAGGGCGATGTCAATATCTTGCTTAGGAAGTTGCTTTGTTTTCTAAGACTTTTATGTTTATTCAAGTTTCATTTGTGTAGGAGTTGTATAAGCCTATATGTGGCTTCTTTACATTTGATGTAGGGCTATGCCCAAATTGTTATGATCTCTTAGATGGTACGAGATGAGACAATAAAAGTAGAAGGCTATGTAACCTTCCTATACGAAGGGTCTATGTATACTCGATACGACTATATTATGTGTATTTAGAGGTCTATGTAAACCTCCATGTAGATGAAATGAAAAGTATTAAGTTTTTCCGCATTTTCAACCTATAAATTTAATGATATGAGACTAAGGGGCTAGTCTTAGTCCTCAAAGAGGACGATGACCCCAGTAACGTCTAGGGTGTAAACTTTGATATCACATTTATATTTTTCTATTTTTATTAATTAATTATCTATTTTTGGGATTTGCTGAAAAATTAAAATAAAAACAACTGTTGAAACTGTCGAATTTAAGGTTACTTTATTTATTTGTGAATTGTATGAAATTCTTTTATATTTTTTCAGATTTCTCATAATTTTAATTAAGGAATTACTCATTTTAAATGATATACCTGAAAAACTAAAATTAAAAAAATTGATGATATTGTTGCATTTAAGGTCACTATATTTATTTGTGAATCTTTTGTAGCTTGCACACATTGGTCTACCAACATCAAACGTGGCTTACCAGTATCATCTACAGCCTGCACACATCGATCTCCAATGTCTAATGTGGCCAGCCAACATAATCCTTAGCTTTCACACATCAGTATAAAGAGGTCGAACAATGACAAACAACATCTTCAAAGGCTTGCACGTATATGACATTGCAAGTACACATCTGGCAAGCGATATTCGCTAGAGGAATGCGGCTTCAGCTAATAAATGCACGCATGAACTGGGAATGTGCGTATCTAGGAAGCGACGTTGGACAATGGCATGCGACAGTAGTCAAGGCCTACCAGCACGGATGTTGCATGTGCGCATCTGGCAAACGAAGTCGCCCAACATCATAAAACATCATCTAGTGCCTGGACACATCAGTCGTGTAGTGTGCACATCGGCAGGGCAACTAGCAGTGGTCTTAGCGCATCGGCCAGGCGACATCATCTATGGCTTGCGTGCATCAGCAAAGCAGCATCAACAAAACGACATTAAACAACAACCAAGGCCTATACACATAAGCTGTGGCATGTGCGTATCGACTCAGCAATGTCGGGCGTGGCCTGTGCGCGTTGACCATGCGACATCGACAAATGGTAGGAAGAATCATCCAAGGCATGCACACATCAGCCGTTGGGAGTGCCCCTCATCAGGAGACATTGGACGTGGCCTATATGCATCTGTTAGGAGGCGTTGGCCAATGGCAGGCAGCATCAGCCAAGACTTGTGTTATCGGGAAACGTAAATCAGAGAATAATAAAGGGCATCGACAAGGTGACATTGGAGTGGATTGTTGCATCAGCCACGACACGTACCCCTCGCTCAGCCTACGATGGCCTTTGACTGGCCGCATCGATCGTCGCCTCAACAAATCACTCAACGGTAATTGGGTTAGTCCTTCACCCATCGCCCTTGTCCTGCACACAATGTCTAGCTGACGTTGCACTTAGATGCCCTCATCAATCGTAGCCTACACACTGATCAGAAGTCGTCCATCGTGACTGCCCGCATCATCCATGTCTTGTTCGCATCGCTCAATTATCGTTAGGCGTTGCCTGCCCCCATCGCCTTTTGCCTACAAATAATGGTCAGCGACATCTGGCGTTGCCAGCCTTAATGGCCTTTGGCCTTCATAACATTCACTCGACATTAGATGTGGCCTTCGTGCATCTCTTATGTCCTGCACACAATTGTCTGTCGATTTCGGACGTGGCCTTCCGACATCGCCTTTAGCCTATATACAACTGTCAGCCAACGTCGAACGTGACCTACCGGCATCGCCTTTGACCTGCACATAACGGTCAACATAAATTGGATTTGGGTTGCACCTATCATCCATGGCCTGCACACATTGTTTAGGTGATGTTACAGGTGGGATAGTAGAATCCTTCGTATTCTTCACACATCAGCCCAGTGACGTTATATGTGGCCTGCCAACATTGTCCGTAGCCTACGCACATCGATCTAGCGACATCAGACGTGGCTTGGTTGCATCCCTTGTAGCTTGCACTTGTTAGATGAGCGACGTTACATGCGACGACATTGATTGAGGTCTAGTCGAAGACCTGTGGATGCCCATGCCATAAAAAATCAAACGAATGTGAAACACCCTTTTTGAATAGCAACATATTTATCTATTTCACATCATTTATTCTCTATGTTTCCGCTTCACCTAATTCATTTGTACCTTTTATTTACGTTTACGATTTGTACAATATTGTCAAATCTTTTATTTGTACAAATGTGTACTCTATCATTATTTTCATTTGTTTAGAAATATTTTCCAGCATATTCATAGTTTTCTGACTTTTATTCAATTTTAAAATTATATGTTATGAAACATTTGCAATACTAAAAGTTATTAAATTATTGAATATAAGGGTACTATATTTATTTATGAATTTTTTTCACTAATATTATGATTGTTTCCTATTTTAATTAATTAATTATCCATTTTAGTGATTTATTATACAAATATATAATTAAAAAAACCTGTTGAATTTAAGGTTACTACATTAATTTTATATTTTTTTTTAATTTAATGTTTTTTTAAAATGTATTTTTCCTATTTTCTTATTAAAGGAATTACACATTTTCGGTATTTACCAAACCAAAAAAAAAATGTAATTATTTAAATTGTTTAATTTAAGATTACTATATTTATTTTTGAATTTTTGGCATTAATTTATATTTTTAATATTTTTCTATTTTTTATTCATGAATTACCCACTTTAGCGACTTAACAAACAAATTAAAATATTTTTTTGTAGAGATTGTTGAATTTAAAGTTACTATATTTATATTTTGCGTTTGTTATATAATATTTTTCATATTATTCCTACATTTTATCAATTAACTATCTATTTTCAGGATTTATTGAACAAAAATAAAACTTAACAAAATTGTTGAAATTGATGTATTTAAGGTAACTATATTTATTTGTGAATTTCTGGCGTTAATTTTATCATTTTTTTTAAATATTTTCAAATTTTTATTCATCAATTAATTATTTTTGGTATTTACCAAAACGTAAAAAAAATAAAAACAATTGTTGAATTTAAGGTTCTATATTTATTTGTAAATTTTTTATGTTACTTTAATATTTTTTTCATATTTTTCCAATGTTTTATCAATCAATTACTCATTTTGGGGATTATCCGAGAAAACTAAAAATAAAAAATTGTTGAAACTTTTGTTTTATATATAAAAAAAGTTATTTGTTAAAGCTTATGTGTCTTTTTACCTTAGAGCGTGCTACTAGTTACCACAAAGGTTTGACCTGTGGGTAGAGGAGGCAAGACAAGTGGCCCATCGGAGTCTGCTATGTTATCATAGCCTCTGTAGTATGCTTAGGGCCGTGGAACGGGATTTTGTCCCCTCTGTTGGTGTTCACACAGAGCATCGGGTAACAGCTGACCATGAACATCAACCAGAGCTGGGATGTTCTGGTTTGGATCATCATCATTGATTCCCAAGTTTCGATTCATGTTGCATAGTGTACGCTCTAATTCATGATTGTAGGGAAACAAGGGTTCTCTTCCTCTCCTTGTATTTGGCATACAAGGTGGTTCTGCACAAATCAAAAACAATAAAACAAAGTAAAATCAAGAAAATATCAACTAAACTATAGTAATAAGTTTAAGTTAATCTAAAAGCTATAATCCCCGGCAGTGGCGCCAAAATTTGATACGCTCAAACATACTTCTCAAATAAGAAGTAAAGCGGTCGTGTCAAGTAAATAACCCAACTAGTGAGGTTGGGATCGTTCCCACGAGGAACATTTTTTATGTTGTACATGCTTATTATGAATCTCTAAAGAACAACGTCAATTACACTAAGTTAGAATCTACGGCACAGAATCAAGACCTCCAAGTTGGCCACACATCGGACGTGGCATGTGGCCATTGGGCAACTAATGTTGGTCAACTGCATGTGGAATCAACCAAGGGATGCACGCATCGGATGTGGCATATGTGCATTTTGAAAGCCATATGAGCTTCAGCCAATGGCAGGCAACATTGTTTGTAGCCAATGACATATTACAAGAGACGTCGACAACGACCGAAACTATCAGCCAACGCACGCACGCATGAGCCGTGATGTGTCAAAATGGTTGGGAAACATCAATATCGGGCAACGAGAGACAGCATCAGCCAAGGCCTTTGCGCTTCAAGAAAGCGACATCGGCCATGCGACATTGGTCTTGGACCCACCGCATTGATTTTTACCTATGCACAATGTTAGTTTAAGTTCGTCATGGACTGCAAACATCAGTTAGGGATTGTGCACATCGCTCATTCATTATTGGGCGTGGACTGCTTGGATCGCCCTTATCTTGTACACAAAGGTTAGCGTCTTTGAGACGTTGCCTGATGACATCACCTTCGCCCTACACACAATGGTCGTGGCATGTGCATATCGCTAAGCTCGGGCCTTGACCGGCCGCAACGGCCATGTCTTATGTACATGACTCAGCGGTTGTCAGGCTTGGTCATCCCACATCGCCCTTGGAATACACACAACAGACAGCCGACATCAGGCAAGGGCTGCCCGCATTAGCCCTAACGTGCACATTATTTAGCCGACGTTGATCGTGGCTTGTGCAAATCACTCAGTCGTCGTTGTTTTTGGACTGCCTGCATCGCATTTGTCCTGCAAATAATGGTGAGGCGACGTTGGGCGTTCACTGCCCCCTATCGCATTTGGCCTACATAATAGTCAGTCGACGTCGAATGTTTCCTTCCTCCATCACCTTTTGCAAGCACAATGTTCACCAAACATCAGGCGTAGCCTTCCCGACTTGCCCTTGACATGCACACAATGGTTAGTTGACGTCAGACTTGGCTTTCTAGCATCGCCTTTAGCATGGACACAATGTTCAAGCGACGTTGGACGTATCCTGCGCATAATTTTCAGCCGACATCAGACTTGAGATATACATATAATTTGTGGCCTACACACATTGGTCATCAGATGTCGGATGTATCATGCTAGCATCTTCTATAGCCTGCACACATCGGTCTATCGACGTCAGATGTGGCTTGCAATAATTGACCATGGTCTGCACACACAGGTCTACCGATATTAGACGTTGCCTGGTTGCATCACTTGTGGCCTGCACACTTCGTCCAATCTTTGTCAGACGTGAAGACCTACATTGTCAATGGCTTGCACTTGTTAGACGAGTGACGTAGCATGTAGTGACATTGATCGAGGTCTAGTCGTTAACATGTGGATGTACATACCGTACAATTGAGTGTGAAACACCCTTCCTGTATCACAAGATATTCATATATTTTCCATCGTTAATTTTCAATGTCTCTGCGTCACGTGGTTCATTCGTACAAATTTAATTACGTTTACAGTTTGTATGATATTGAAAAATCTTTTATTTGTACAAATATTTTCTCGATAATTACTTTCATATGTTTAGAAGTATTTCTGAGAATTTTCATATTTTTCCAAATTTTATTTCTTTTTTTAAAATTTCTTCTTTTAATTTTTTATATCACATTTTAAAAATTAATTTTTTTTAAAATTGTTGAATTTAATACTAGTATATTTATTTTTGAATTTTTTGAGTTAGTTTTATATTTTTCATACAGTTTCTATTTTTTGTTAATTAATTACCTATTTATGGTATTTACAAAAAAAATAAAAATTTAAAAAATTGTTGAAATTATGGTTACTATATTAATTTATGAATTGTTTCCAACTTTTTTATTTTTTTCATGTTTTTTCTATTTATAATTAATGAATTACCCATTTTCAAGATTTACCTAAGAAAAATGAAAATTAAAAATAATTGTTGAAATTATTGCATTTAAGGTCACTATATTTATTTATTAATTTTTGGCTTTAATTTTATATTTTATAAATATTTTTGCTATTTTTCATTCATGATTTCCCATTTTTAGGATTTACCGAATAAAAATATGTATTAAAAATTGTTTAAATATTTAATTTAAGGTTACTATATTTTTTGTGAATTTTTAAGTTAATTCTATATTTTTTTTATATTCCTATTTTTATTTAATGAGTTATGCATTTTTAAGATTTCATAAATAATTTTTTTTTGAAATTGGCGAATTTAAGGTTAGTATATTTATATGTGAATTTTTGGTTTTAATTTTATATTTTTTTCTTATGATTCCTCTTTTATTCATGAATTACTCATTTTTGAGATTAACGCAATATATTTTTTTTCATTTTTTTCTATTTTCTTAATTCTGAAATTACTCATTTTTTGAGGTTTATCGAACTAAAAATAAATATATAAAAAATTTTTGAAATTTTTAGAGTTAAAGTTATTATATTAATGTGTGTACTTTTCACCAATGGCAGTGAACATCGTCAATAGCCAGTGCGCATCGAGCATGCGACGTTGGCTAACGATAGGCAATACCAGCCAAGGCCAGCACGCATGAGCCGTGGCATGTTCACATTTACTGGGCGACATCGGCCTCATTCACTGGCATACATCATCTGCCAAGGAATGTGTGCTTCGAGTAAGTGACGTCGACCAACGTCAAACGGCATCGACAGATGACATTGGTCGCATTGGTGGTGGCCATTGCACATCGCTCAGGCGACATTGGTCGTGGACTGTCCGCATATGGTTGTGGCCTGTGCACATCACTGAGTTATTGTCGGGTGTGGATTGCCCGCATCGTCCTTGGCC
This sequence comes from Solanum chmielewskii, assembly GCA_027704785.1. Classification (NCBI taxonomy): domain Eukaryota; kingdom Viridiplantae; phylum Streptophyta; class Magnoliopsida; order Solanales; family Solanaceae; genus Solanum; species Solanum chmielewskii. Next base: position 33,501,929 of record JAKWIX010000329.1, read on the forward strand.
TGCACACAACGGTTAGCCGATGTCGGGCGTTACCTGCCCGCAAATCACCTTTGGCATGCACACAATGGTCACTGATGTCGGATGTGTACTGCCCACATTGCCTTTATCCTACACAAATGGTCAGTTGACATCGAACGCGCTCTTCCCTCATCTCTTTTGTCCTGAACACAATACTCATCAAATATCGAACATGGTTTGACAGCGTCCTCCGTAGTTTGCACACACCAGTCTGCCAACGTCGAACATGGCGCACCAGCATGATCTGTAGCTTCCACATATCGGTCTGCTGACGTATGGTGTGTCTTATTAGCGTAGTCCATATATAGCACACGTAGGTCTACAGTTTTCAGCTAAAATAATACACCAACATCCAAGACCCTCAAGCATGTGTATGGCAGGTCCGTATCGGGAAAGCGATTTCGGCCAATATAATGCAACCTCACCCAAGGCCAGCACGCTCTGGATGTTAAATTTGTGTATCTGGTAAGGGACGTTGGCCAATGGCATGCCGCATCAGCCAAGGCCTGCACGCACGGGTGTGGCATTTGCACATCAAGTATGCGATGTCTCCCAATAAAACGTAGCATCAACCAAGCCCTTAGTCGTCTCGCGTGCATATCGTTTGGGTGGCTTCAGTCAAGGCCTGCACACATGGACGTGGAATGTCTGTATCTAGTAAGGGACCTCGTCCAATGGCATGCGACATCAGTCATAACCTGCATACACGAGCGTGGCATGTGAGCATCTGCAAGCGATGTCGAACAATGACATGTAATATCAACCAAGGTCTACATGCATCAATACTGTCGTGTGCACATCGTCTTAGAGCCTTCAGCTGTAGTCATAGTGCATCGACTAGGAGACATCAGTTATGACTTGCATGCATCGTCCAAGTGACACCGGCAAACGACGGGGAGCAACAACCAAGAATTGCACACATCAGCCATGGTGTGCGCACATCGACTTGATGACATCGGTTATGGCCTGCACGCATAACTCAAGCGACATTGATAATTGGCTGGGAGTATTAGCCAAGGTCTACACGCATCAGTCGTTGTGTGTGTGCATCGACTGGGCAATATCGGTCATGGCCTCCATGCATTGGCTAAGCGATGTCAGGTAACGACAGGAAGCTTTAGCCAAGGTGTTCATGCACCTGACGTAATTTTTATGCATGTGGCAAGTGACATAAGACAACGACATGCAACTTCATCCAAGGAATGCATGCATAACTCGTGGCGTGTTTGCCTTGGTTGGGCCACATCTACGTCAGCCAATGGAAAGCACCATGAGCTAAGTCTTGTGCGCTTTGAGCAAACGACGTTGGACAACAACAAGAAGCATCAGCCTAGGCCTGCACATATCTGAAAGGGCATGTCTGCATCAAGAAAAAGACGTTTTCCAATGGAATGTCGCATTAGCAAAGGCCTGCACGAATCGGTCGTGGTGAGAGTGCATCGAATGGGCAACTTTTTCATAGCCCAACATCAGGCAGCATCAACCAAGGTAGGTGCGCTTTAGAGAAGGGACGTTATCCAATGATAGGAAACATAAGCCAAGGCCTGCACGCATCAGCCGTGGCGTGTGACCATCAATAGGTGACATCAACGTCGGCTAACAACAGGTAACATAACCGAAGGCATGGGTACTTCGGTCAAGCGATATCTAAAATGGAAATCGACATCGTCCAAGTGACATTGGTCATGAACTTTTCATATCAGGCCGTGAATTTTGCACAATGCTCAACTGACGATGGGTGCAGACCGTTCACATAAATCGTGACCTAAGCACATCACTCAATGGTCGTTATTCTTAGCATTAACGTATCTCCCTTGTCCTGCACACAACAGCCAACCGACTTTGGACATAGGCTCCTTGCATTGGTAATATCTTACATATTTCTTTGTTGATGTCGGATGTGGACAGTCAGCATCAGCCATGACTTGTGCACATCGGTCAGTCTTTGTTAGCCGTGGAGTGTGCACATTTCTCTTCACCTACAAACTATGGTTAGGCAACGATGGGTGTCACTTTCCCCCCATTGCCTTTGTCCTACACCACGCTCAGCCAACGTCGGATGTTGCCTGCACCCATCGCCTTTGGCCTGCACACAATGGTCAATAAGTGTAAGGCATGGCCTATCCGCATCGCCTTTGGCCTGGAAACAATGGACAACCGATGTTGAACGTGCTCTACCATAAAAGCCAAAGCCTGAACGCATTTTACGTGGAATTTGCGCATCCGACATGTAACATCGATGTATGCGTCTAAAGTTTCATCCCTGAAAAATAGAAAATAGGAAAGGAAAAATAGCAAGCAAACAACTATACTTGTATTTGAATTAATGCAAAGGTTACAATCTTTATGATATATTTGATAAAAGATATACGCCTCTAATTTTTCTCTTCACAAATATTCTTGATTTGACTTAATACATGCGGCTCAACACTGGGAGCGAAGAATTCTTTATATGCAGAAGACTTGCAGATCACCACTAAAGAGCATCTATGTATTTTTGTATGTATGTATTTTTTTTGTCTTTTTGTCAGAAGAAGACTTTTTTATATAGGCTTGAGTTAGGCCTTTAAATGTATTTTGGTCTAAGCAATTTTTTAACCCCTGGGCCTGAAGAACATGAGTTTGGCTAATCTTGTCAACTTAATGGACTGACCCAAATGATCTGGACTTGATTTAACGCATACAATTTTGACTTATATATTAATACGACTTTATCAACCAATAATTCGACTTGGTCAACTTATGGTGATTTAAGATTTAATACAAATATAATATGGACCTATCAATAAAACTTCACTGTCTACAAATGCTCCCTGCTTCGAGGCTTTTTTGGGTGCTCGATTTGTCGAACTTGTAAAGACAAGCCTTGAAGTATTTGGGAAGCAAATGTTTTTTTTATCGTAGTTGATCTTTCACAAGACATTTGAAGCTTCATGATAAATGACCATTCTGATATGTTGACTTCAACATTTATCAGAGTCTTTATGACAATATTCTTTAATTTGTAAGAGGTCATTTGACTCTGATTTGTTTATCAACTAGTTTCCTACTTGAAGTGTTTCAAGTTCATGAAGATTGATCGCATGTCATTTCTTCATCGTGTGGTAATTTATTTTCGGTCATCTACTACAATTTAATCACCAATTAAATGAGAAAGGATTGCATCCACAAGCTTGACTTGGTGATACATACCTTGTGGTTTCGATGCAAATTTTAGGATTTCACTTGAATAGAACGCAAATAATTTAAATTCTGATGAAGCGAGTCTATTCTCATTGAGGCATATTTTTTTCATGTATCTCTTGAGAAAACTTTACCATAATTTAGTTTCTATGAAATTTCCATAATTTTATTCCCTTGAAAAAATTCCATAATTTAATACCTATGAAAACTTACCATAATTTTGTTTCTATGGAAATTCCATAATTTGATATCCATGGAAAATTTCCATTATTTAATTCTTATGAAAACTTACCATAATTTGGTTTCTACGGAATTTCCATAATTTGATTCCCAAATTTGTATGAGTATAATGTTTCGTCATTGAAAAGTAGCAAAAAGTAAAGGAAAATTAGCAAGCAAACAATGATATTTGTATTTGAATTAATGCGAAGGTTACAATGTTTATGAAATCTTTAATAAAAATTTTAGTCCTTTGATTTTTCTCTTCACGAATGTGCTTGATTTGACGGAATAATTGTAGATCAACACTTGGAGCGAAGACTTCTTTGTATGTAGAAGACTTGCAGATCACCACTGAAGAGCAACTATGTATTTTTGTATGTATGTATTATTTTTTGTATTTTGGTAAGAACAAGACCTCTTTATATAGGCTTGAGTTATGGCTTTAAGGGTATTTTGGTCTGAGCAATTTTTTGACCCCTGGGCCTGAAGAACATGAGTTGGGTTCATCTTGTCATCTTAACAGACTGACTCAAGTGATTTGGACTTGGTTTAAGTCATACAATTTTGACAAAGATATTAATCTGACTTTATCAACCAGTATTTTGACTTGGTCAGTGTATGGTGATTTACCATTTAATAGAAATTTAATATGGACTTATCAATAAAACTTCCATGTCTACAAATACTCCATGCTTGGAGGATTTTTTGGGTGCTTGATTTGTCCAACTTGTAAAGACAACCCTTGAAACATTTGTGAAGAAAATGTTTATTTTCGTAGTAGTTGATCTTTCACGAGGCATTTGAAGCTTCATGAGAAATGACCATACCAATATATCTAGTAAACATTTACCAGAGACCATATGACAATATTCTCTAATTTGTAAGAGGTAATTTGACTTTCGATTGTTTATCAACTCATTTCCGACTTGAAGTGTTTTAAGATCATGAAGATTTGTCGCATGACATTTCTTCGTTGTGTGGTTATTTCCTTTGGGTCATCAACTACGAAATGACCACCAATTCAATGAGTAAGGATTGCGTCCACAAGCTTGACTTGGTGATAGAGACCTTGTGATTTCGACGTAAATTATAGGATTTCACTTGAATAGAATGCAAGGAATTTAAATTCTCATGACGCGAGTCTATTCTCATTTGAGAATATTTTGTCATGTATCTCCCGAGAAAACATTACCATAATTTTGTTTCTACGTAATTTCCATAATTTGATTCCCTTGAAATGTTCCATAATTTAATTCTTATGAAAACATACCATAATTTGGTTTCTATGGAATTTACATGATTTGATTTCCATGGAAAATTTCCATAATTTAGTTCTTATGATAACTTACCATAAATTAATTTCTGTGGAATTTCCATGATTAGATTCCCATGGAAAATTTCCATAATTTAATTTTGATGAAAATTTACCATAATTTTCATAATTTATAGGAAATAAACTTACCATATTCATAATTTTTCATAATTTGTAGGAACAAAATTTATGTACTTTTATTTCTATAAATGCACTGCCCTTAAAAGGATTGATTGTCAATTTCAGGCATACGAAACTCAATTATCGTCACTTTTTTTAGCACAACACGTCTGCGGTAGAAAGTTCATAATTTGTTGAATAAATATTGAAAAAAAGATCGTTTGATGTTCTAGAAACTAGTCTCAGAGGAATACAACATATACAAAATGCAAAACTAAAACCCTTTAGAATTGGGAGTAATTGATTTTTGAAGTTTTCTATCTGATCTGTCTTTTCATTTTGTATAACTCTATGCAGTTCCACCAAAACGTCTCTATCTTAGTGTAGGAGATTTTGAATGACGAGCTACTTGTTAATATAGAAACTAGACATCAAAGTATACAACATATCCCAAAATCAAGGTGAAACTCTTCAAGAATTAACGAGAATTATTCTTGAACGTTGGTTTTCAATTCTGTCGTAATTGTTTTGCGGAGTTGTGAGTCTCACCAAACGTTTGTATCTTGGCATATGAGAGCTCGAATGGAGACATACTTGATTCTGTAGAAAATAGACTCTTAAGTCTTCATGATATTACTTCTTTGCATCTTCAGCAAAGAGCCGCATATTGATTTTCGTATTGATTGAGAATTTTTTTTATCATCTACATGGACAGACAACATAAAACTTTTAAGCCAATAGGACCATATTTATCATGACAAGAGCGAGAGCATATGCATAATTTTCATCATTCCAATTTGAAGCTTCGTGCAATTGTCACCGTGAGACACATCATTCATCATGACGAGCGTGTGAGCATATACCATAATTTGCACCATGCCGATTTGAAGTTTCGTGTAATTGGCACCATGAGACGCATCATTCATCATGACGAGTGTGAGAACTTATTCCATAATGTTCACCATGCCGATTCTAATTTTCATGCAATTGGCACTGTGAGACACATCATTATTCATGATGAGCGCGAAGTGCATATGCCATAATTTTCACCATGCCGATTTAAGACATCAAGAAATTGGCACCGTGAGATGCATCACTTTTTTTTGCACATTTATGATGGATTGCAAAAGTCTCAATATCATATAAAAAAATTAAGTGTACTCCATGATTGGTGAGCAAACACTTGAGTCATCTTGGTTTGTAGTTTCAACTTTGATGACGAACCACACTTTGTGCCTCTTCTTTTACAATTGCGACTTTAGCGACGACCCACTCTTAGTACATTTTCTTCTACAATTGCGGCTTTGATGAGGAATCATATGTGGATCATCTTCTTCTACGGTTGCGCCTTTGACGAAGAACTACACTTGATATCTCTTTTTTTGTAGCTTTAACTTTGATGATGGAACACATTTGGTGCCTTTTCTTTTGCAATTGCGACATTAGCGATGGGCGGACGATGAACAACACTTGATATATCATCTTTTGTAGCTTCAACTTTGATGATGAACCATATTTGGTGCCTTTTCTTTTTTAGTTTCAGCTTTGATGACGAACCATTGTTGGAGCATCTTCTTTAGAGGATCGTGTAGAGTTTTTCTTCAAGTGGTCTGTAGAGTATGATATTTTAAGATCAGAGAATCACATGAAAATGCCCTCTCTGATGTGCAAAGACGTCTTAATGGTGCAAAGTTGGCACAAGAAAAGTTTGATGTATCCATGGGGAAACTTCAAGAAACTCAAGAAGATGTGGACAAAGACTTAAAAGTCTTATCTTCCAAGAAAAAAAAGGTCACCGATCTCATTAACAAATATCAAGAGAAGTTGTCCAAAAGTTGAGAGAATGTCACCACTATGGAGGGAGACATTTATACCATTGAGGAAAATAATGTGATGTCTAACGATGAGATTGAGAGACTAGCCAAGCTAGAAGAGGCAATTGAGAAAAGTCGCCAAGAAATGATAAGTTTCAAGGTTTTTCCGTAGTTAGATTTTTTTATTATGTACTTATGAATTTATTACTCGCTCATTATGGTGTAGTACTTTTTTTTAAGCAACAAAATAGTGAAAAAAATTCTTCTCTTGAATTTTGAATTTTTGATTGTTTCTTCCACGAGACCCCTTTTTTTTTTTTAAAAAAAAAAAGAGGATTGCATATGCTAGCATTTATTTGAGGATTGCCCCAAAATGTAACTTTTTCAGCTTTCATCAACATTGCGCACATGTGAAAGAAAATTTATAGCCTGGTGTAGGGCATTGAAATAACGATCTTCTTTTTTTGTTGGAAAGACAACTTAGACATCTTTAATCTATATAAATATCAAATCTATGGGATTTATGGTTTAGTACAAATTTGAGTTTGAAGTTGGCTCAATATTTGCGTGCTTGAATCTTCAGCTTTGCGCACATTTCGGAGGAAATTTATAACGCGGAATACGAGCATCGAAATAATAAGATTATTTTTCTATTGGAAAGTTAACTTCGATAAATCAATCTGTACAAAAATCACATCTATGAGATTTATGGTTTAGTACAGATTTGAGTTCAAAATTGGCTCAAAATCTGCATGCTTGAATCTTCAGATTTCTTCAGCTTTGCGCACATGTGGAAGAAAATTCATAACGTGGAGTAGGAGTTCCAGAATAATGATCTTCCTTTTTTTTTGGAAAGATAACTTCAAGATCTTAAGTCTGTACAAAAATCGCATCCATAGGATTTACGGACTAATGCAGATTTTCCTTCCAAGTCAGCTAAAAATTTGAGCATTTAACTCTTCATTTGAACGAATCAACATGATGTTCACATAGCCACATTATATTCTTTTTTCCTTCTTAAGACTGAACATAGATTAAAAATACTCTAAGCTGCTTACACACCTCAGTGAAGAGGATCAAGTCATAACGTAGTTCGGAAAGCGAGCTTTAATTTTTTTTGTCTTCTAAATTTTTCCTAGGCAACCTCTTTTTAGATTTTCAACGTAGCCAAAATTTTTGTAAAGTAGTGCACAGTTTATGCTCCTGCGGGCCAGGATTATGACGCCGCTTCAACGATAGTACTTCTTCAAGAATTTACCATTGTTGGGACCAGTTTGAAAGACGTTGGCATTCACAACGACAAGAACTTGATCACCAACTTGGAAGGACCTTAGGCGAATTTTTTTATTTAAAGCACGATAGATACGAGCTTGATTGTATTCAAGACTTTCTTGAGCTTCAAACCGTTTCTCATCAAGAGCTTTCAACTCTTCAAGGTGCAGGCGAGCATCTTCTTAAGTAAGTCCCTCTTGGATGGCAAGCCTCAATGACAGTATTTATCGTTCAAGTAGAAGGACTGCTTCAGTTCCAAAAACAAGTGAATAAGGAGTTGCTTGAGTCGACGTGCGATGAGTCGTCTGATATGCCCAAAGAGCTTCTTCCATTCTATCATGCCAGTCACTTTTACATTTGGAGACGACCATCTTTAACAAGTTGCACAGGGCCTTGTAAAATGCTTCAGCTAGACCATTTGCAGTATCATAATACATGGAAGAATTACGTTGTTTGAAGCCGAAAAGGTCGCAGATCTTATATCAATTTATTGGGAAATGGCTTTCCATTATCTGTTAGTATATCACTAGGAATGCCAAAATGATAGATGATATTCACCTTCATGAAGTTTGCAACATTTTCCTTCTTTACTTCTTTTAGTGCTACCGCCTCAGCCTATTAGAGAAATAATTTGTCGTAGTAAGGATGTATAAGTGGCCGCCAGAATATTTCGGTAGTGGTACTACTATGTCTAGCCCCCAAGCATCAATTTGACAAGATGCAACAGTCGGATGTAATACATCAGGAGGTTGGTGCATAAAGTTTGCATGAAATTTTCATGTTTGACTCTTCGAGCATAATCCAAGCAATCTTCTACCATTGTTGGCCAAAAACAACGCATTCTTTTTATATTAAAATGCAACTTTGGCCCAGATTGATGTGATCCACAAACTCTTGATGTGCTTCTTGCATAACTTGATTTACTTCTTCTTCTACCAAACAAAGCAAGAGAACCCCCTCAAATGATCGACAATATAGATTATATTTATAGTAAAGAGACCGAGAAGCACGACAATGGATTTTAGTCTTTCTCATTGGATCTTCTGGAAGTATATTTTAGCACAAGTAATCAATCAAGGCATGTCTCCAGTCGACTATCTCAAATTCTGAAACATTTATAAGATGTTGAAGCTTGTTTTCTTCATTCTTCTATGATGGTACTATCCAGTTTTGGAGGATAGTGATTTGAGCTTGGTCGGGCAGAGTCAAGCCAAAGCAGCTAAGGTATCAACTTTCATATATCCTTTAATGGAACATATTGAAGAGTTACATCTCCACTCCATCTAATCAATTTTGTGCATAGTCACGATAGAGGCACAATTCTGGATTTTTGACTTCATAGCTACCCAACAATTGATTGATCACGTATTTGGAGTCTCCAGAAAGTTGTAAATGCAATTGATTCATATCGACCACCATTTCAAGACAAAGTATTAATGCTTGATATTCTGCAACATTATTGGAGCAACATTGTGTTAAGGTGAAGGAATATGGGAAGATTTCCTCTTGAAAAATGACGAATATCACTCCAGCGTCGGCTCCTTCATGATGTGAGGCCCCGTCAAAATACATCTTCCAAGGCGGTTGAACTTCAACAACCATTGTATCTTTATCAAGTAATTCATCAGTGAGTTCCCAATCATCAGGAATTGGGTGGTCTGCCAAGAAGTCTTTCAATGCTTGCCATTTCACATCCTTTTGAGGAACATACACAATTTTAAATTGCTGAAACTGGAGATACCATCTTGCTAGTCAATCATTGAGGATGGGTTTCGACAACACATATTTGATGGGATTTGCTTTAGAAATATGACGGATGACGTGAGCTTGAAAATTACGTTTCATTTTCTAAATTAAGAAGACCAACGCCAAACATAGCTTTTTGATTGGCGAGTACTTCAACTTAATTGGTGTCATCATCCTATTCAGGTAGTAAAGGGAATTTTTTTTCCCTTCGCCATTCTCTTGGGATAAGAGTGCTTTGCTGATCTTTCTTGAGATTATATGTAAAGTATCAATGGCTTTCCACGAACAAGACCTGATAAAACTCGTGGTTTGGTCAAGTAAGACTTGATGCTGTCAAAGGCATTACTACAAGTTTGGTCCCATTCAAAAGGAGTGCGCTTTTTCACAAGACGGTTGAATGGTTGAAACTTTCCTTCTAGATTCGAGATGAATCTTCTAAGATATGCTAGCTTCCCTTGTCAATTCATGGATGTTTTTTTGGCTCGACCACCTTTAGAATTGCATCTATTTTTGCTTGATCAATTTTGATTCCTCGATGTTGTACAATGAAGCCAAGGATTTTTCTAGATGTAACTCCAGACTCACATTTCAAAGGATTAATTCTAAGTTAATACCTTTGTAGTAGATCAAACACCATCCTTAAGTCTTGCAAGTTATCACATTTTTTCATTGATTTCACTACTAATCATCAACATAACATTCAACATTTTTGTAAGATTTTCTGCATTGATCGTGCATTGTTCAAACCAAAAGGCATTTCATTGTAGCAATAAATGCCTTTAGGATTGTGCAATGCGGTCAACTCTTCATCCATTGGTGACATGCGAATGTGGTTGTAGCTGGATGAACCATCGATTAAGGACATTGCCTCAAACCCAGTAGTGGAATAAATCATAAGCTCAGGGATAGGAAGTTGAAATTCATCTTTTGGAAATGCATTATTGAGATCCCTAAAGTCGACGCAAACTCGAATTTGCCCATTCTTCTTTATCACGGGGACAATACTTGAAACCCATGTGGGGTATTTAACTTCACAGATAAAGACAACGTCAATAAGCTTGTTAACTTCAGTTTCTATTACGAGAACCAATTCAGGCCTAAAACACCGGTTAGTCTGCTTGATGGGACGTGCACCGCTTTTAACAGCAAGATGATGCACTACAACCTTCAGGTCTTATCCAGGCATTTCTTTGTAACTTCAAGCAAATACATCTTTATACTTTTTAGTGCATCAACGGTCGCCGTTACTCCTTCTTCAAGTTTGGGTGGCACATCTTTATCATCTTCATCTTCTTGAGGTTCTCCATCGTTGAAAGATATGTGGTAACACCATCAAACACTCTCCGACTCTCCAACAATTTTAATTGGATAAAAGGTATGCATTTCATCTTGTGTAGTGACATGATATGAAGATCCAACACTTTCTTCATCTTTCTCACGTTGCTTAGTGTAACCACAACATGTGAATTGGTCTTTAATACTTCTCCACAAGAGACCCCAATGTTCGTATGTTACCTTATTCTAGAATGGATTAGACTTTGAAAGTCTTTAGGAGCATTTTGAAATTTGGGTAAAGCAGATGCTTGTATATACTTGCTATTTTTCCAAACCTTGTTTTTCTTCATCAATGGCCCTAACCTCTCAAATACAAAAATCTTTTGTGTTGAGCTTCCAAGTCGATCGAAGACAGAAGGACTCTTGTAAGAATTAGCAGAATCATCTTCCGTAGTTATGCAATTATTGCTATCCCTTTTTATGGAGATGTGGATAGGTGGATGCTTTTTGTAGCCCACCTCTTCACGTTGTTGGTTCATAACGGATTATGACGGAAGCTTCCCCAATTTTGATGGTTCATTTGGATCGAATCTAGCTATTGCTAGCAGCTTGTATGCATTAAGATCAAAACTTTTTTCTGTACGCTTCATTAGGTGTGCTTCATATTAGGGTGACTTATGGGCCACAAATTGCTCATGAAGTAATGACTCAAGAGACATAGACATCCCATCCATTTTTGTGGATGACTTCATCGTATCAATTCTCCTTACAGAAAGGGTCAAACCTTTCAACGCATTTTCTCGCAACTCAAAAGAGTATACCTTGTCCTCTTTTGCCTTCAGCACATAACGAAGAATCGATGTGACCTTTTTACTTGAAAAGCACCAATCATGTTAGACATATTGTTTAGATAACCAAGCCTTGGATCTGTCTTGTTTGTGACTTTTGCCTTCCCGACTGCTACCTTAACCATCTTGTTAAGGAGTACGACATCTCCGAATGCAATTTCATCAATTTTTATTGAACATTTCTTCAAGTAAAACTTTGCATCAGGAAAGTGAGCTTTAGCTTCAGTGGATAGATTATCATCTGCAATAATCCTTTTTGCAACTCCATTCTCATAGTACTTTAAACATTGGCGGTAGGTAGATGGGATTACTTTGTTCTCATGTACCCACGGCCTACCAAGAAAAATGTTATATGAAGTCTTTGCATCGATTACATGTAACAACACACTTGATTGTAACTCTGCGATGGTGAGGTCTATTTTGACGGTCCCTATGGTCCTCCTTGATTTAATCCTTTTGATCATCAAGTGACTATCAGTAAGATCTTCCATTGATATCCCAAGTTATTTCATTATGCTAATCGGAAGGATGTTTATTCCAGATCCTCCATCGACTAGGATTCTATTCACCCTTTTGTCACGCACAGAAGTGACCATGAATAAATTGCGATTATGAAATGTGTCACCAAATAGAAGATAATCGTAAGATAATGGGATTTTGGCCATACATGCATTTTTGACTCCAAGAGACAGACGTGGAGCATCTTTTGGTGATAGGCATGATGGTTTTCAACTTTAGGAGAAAACTTTGGAGCATCTTTTGATGATTGATATGATCGAGTTGTATCTTTTGCTTCCTTTTCATCGACATTACTACATGGGATTTTTGTGCCATCGCATGTGAACTTGGTGTAGAACCAATTTTGCAAATATTCTCCAAATGTAATTGGACGAGAAGGCTCTTTGTAGTGGTGCACCTTTATTTCCTTCTTCTTTGAATGTATACTCAAAGTTTTGGTTTTGGGTCTCCTTACCATCTTTTCCATGACGTGTCACTTTGTTGATTCTTTGTGCGAACTCATTGTCGGTGTCTACGGTGAGACATAAGAGTTTAGCCCCAATGATCAAGATCATCGACTGGGTCTTCATCTTCTATTGTCGATCCCTCTCCTACATAAACCACATCATTTAGTATAGAAAGAGATAACAAATTATTTTTATCAATGGACTCAAAAGTGTCCAAACTTAATCATTCTTGTGTGATTGATGTTTGGGATGTCTTGCTCATTATTTCCTTCAATAAAATTATAGGTCTTGACCAGATTGGGTAAGTAAGAAGCGATACTGGCTTGGTTTGAACTCAATTTCTCATCTTTAAGTTCAATCTTCCCTTCACGAACTAAGTCCATGATTTTGTCCTTGAAGATGAAGCATTTCTCGAAAGGGTGGCAAACTAACTAGTGATATTTCAAGTATTTTTGATCATCACTCATCCCTGCATCAATCTGGTTGTTTTATCTTTGTTAACTCAAAAGTTTCATCTCAAGGAGTTCATCAAAGATTGCGGAAACATCTATGTCAAGACATGGTAGTCCTTCCTGCATTTCCTTCAAGGTGAGCTTTTGGTTCGTCCTTCCTTCAAAAGAAGTGCTTTTGCGCTCTATGTATTTCTCAGCCTTGTGTTGAATTTCCCATGATAGGTATTGACGTTTCATGGATTCCTTTTTTTCAGTCTTAGGAAAATATTTTGCCACTTTCTTGCATTCTTGCCTTTCATTGACTTTCTGGAGTTCGTGGACAGGTGGCACTTCAGTTCAAACTGACGACATTCTCAACTCCATATCATGAGCGCGAGTGGCCAGCTTTTCAAAAGTTTTAGGCTTTATACCTTGCAAAATATAGCGAAGACCCCAATGTATACCTTGAATTCACATCTCATGCCTGAAGCTTCACTAAATCTATCTTTAAAGTTTAGACTTGCATGCCTTTATAGGTTGACGAAATCAAAGACCAGCTCTTCATTTCACTGACGTGTGTTTGTAAGCTACACCATGCTTACAGTACATGTTGTGATATATAAGCGATTGAGAAATTTTTGCTCCTTTATTCTCAACGATCAATGGAACTAGACTCAAGGTCTGTGTACCAATTAAAGGCATTGTCCTTATGGGTGCGGAAAAATTGTTTGACATGGTAATAGTTGTATGTCCCATCACTGTTGCTTTGGACTTCCCTTACCATCGAACTGCTGAAATTTTGTAGGTTGATAATCGACAAGAATTCTCAAGATATCAATGCTATATGGCCTTGCATATGTCAAGGAGGATTTTGTAGCAACCTCGTACTTGTCTTTAATGATTCCCATGATGAAATCCTTGATTTTGTTTATCATGATCATTATCATTCTGTTAGAGAAATCTGGATCTCTTTAGCATGTTCCACTTGCTTTAAAGGGCGATCGACAATCTCTTGTACTTGTAGACGTTTTCCAGGCGAATAAATTGATTATTCATCCATCATGCCTTCCACCCTATTATATAGCTTAACAATCTGAGCATCTTGATCTTGAACGTACTTGGTCAAGCCTTCAATAGCTCTGGTCAAGCTCGCAAATTGTTCTTCTACGGATGAAGTACTAGTAACCATCGCATGCATTACCATAGTAGATGAAGGAGAATGGTGTTGATTTTCCCAAACATGTGATGCAAACATGTTATGTGGGGTAGATCTAGTGCTTAATACATCATCTTCGACTAAAGCAAAGGGCTTTTCATATGTAGATAGGCTGATTTTGGCAAGAAAAGTCTCGACCATTTTGGCAATGTCATCTTTTGCAACTTTCACAGGAGACTTCACACATTCTTGGGACAAACCGAAAGCACCATCAGATTCGGATGGCACTCGTGAGGCTTTTTTTTCAAAAAGCTTGGGTTGGTTACTTGTGATAGGTCCTAAGTTTCTCGCGATGTAGAATTTTGATCCGTTTTTCATGAAGTAGATGTGAATCCAGACGCACATGCAGACTTTGATACACAGGCATATTTCGATGCAGATGTAGATCTAGATGTTGATGCAGACGAAGATTTGGATGCAAATGCAGATACAAATATATATATCAAAATTTGGATGCAGATGCAAATTTCGAGTTGATCTTATCAAAAGCCATCTCAATGTTCTTGACATGTATTTTGGAAGAGAAAAGCTGAGAGGTAAAGATTGTCCCACTGGGCGTGCCAATTTGTATGCGTCTAAAGTTTCGTCCCTAAAAATAGTAAACAAGAAAGGAAAATAACAAGCAAATAATGATATTTATATTTAAATTAATGCGAAAGTTACCATCTTTGTGAAATCTTTAATAAAAGATGCAATCCTCTGATTTTTCTCTTCAAAAATGTTCTTGATTTAAAGGAATACTTGCGGCTCAACACTTGGAGCGAAGATTTATTTGTATGGAGAAGACATGCAGATCACCACTGAAGAGCAACTATGTATTTTTTTATGTATGTATTTTTTTTGCTTTTGGTCAGAAGAAGACCTCTTTATATAGGCTTGAGTTTGGGCTTTAGAGGTATTTTAGTCTAAGCAATTTTTTGACCCCTGGGCCTAAAGAACATGAGTTGGTTAATCTTGTCAACTTCATGTATTGGACGAAGTTATTTGGACTTGATTTAAGTCATACATTTTTTGACTTAGATATTAATCCGACTTTATCAACTAGTAATTTGACTTGGTCAACGTATGGTGATTTAAGATTTAATCCAAATTTAATATGGAATTATTTATAAAACTTCAGTGTCTAAAGTAGGCCAATGACATAAGGCTTAAACCAATGCCTAAATGCACATACGTGGAAATGTGCATATTTGGCAAGAGACGTCTTCCTATGACAAACGACATTAGCCTAGCCATACATGAACGAACATTACATGTGTGTATCTCGAAAGAAACGTAGGCCAACGACATGGATCATCTTCCAAGGCCTACACTCCTCAACCGTGTTATGTGCACATTGTTTAGGTGACTTCAGCCTTGATTTGAATGTTTTGTCTAGACGACATCGGTTGTGGCTTGCGTGCATTGGCCAAGCGACATTAGCCAATGGCAGGCATCAATATCTAAGGCATGTATGCCTCAATCTTGTCCTATGCGCATCGACTCAGCTAGACATAACCAATGGAGTGTGTGAATCAGCTGGGATAAATATACATCGGCTAATGCCAGTCACCGTCAACTAAGGCTTGTGTGCTTCGGGCAAGCTACGTCGGCCAATGACAGGCAGCATCAACCAAGCCCCATCTGACAGGGCATGTATGCATCTGGCAAGCGATGTTGGTCAATAAAATTCAGCATCAACCAAGTCCTGCACTTATCGATCGTGGTGTGTGTGCACTGGCTAGGCGACATTTCCATCGACCAACGTC
The DNA here is from genome assembly GCA_027704785.1 of Solanum chmielewskii. Taxonomy (NCBI): domain Eukaryota; kingdom Viridiplantae; phylum Streptophyta; class Magnoliopsida; order Solanales; family Solanaceae; genus Solanum; species Solanum chmielewskii. The sequence goes on from JAKWIX010000329.1 coordinate 33,518,099, forward strand.
ACGCCGCGTCAGCCAAGGCTTTCACACTTCGAGCATGCAATGTTGGATGATTCAATGGATCATGATCCGCAACGTGTGGCATCGGAAGGGAGACATCGGCCAAAGGGAAGCGGCATCGACCATGCAACATTAGTCGTGGACTGCCATATCGACTGTGGCTTGTGCACATTGCTCAAACCACGTCGGGCGTGGACTCATCGTATAAACTAATGACTGTGCACATCACTTAGAAATCATCAGGTTTGGTCTTCCTGCATCGCCGTTGGCTTGCACACAAAAGGTAGTTAACATCGGATGTGGGCTGCGCGTATCGACCATAGCCTACACATTGCTCAGCCAACGTTGGTTGGGGACTGCTCGCATCGGCCTTGACTTGTAAACATCGCTCATTGATTATTGGGTGTGGACTACCCGCATTGCCCTTGGCCTACAAAAGACGATCACGAAACATTGGGGCTTACCTACCCCCATCGGTTCATTTCCTTCCCTTATTGCCTTTATTTTGTACACCACAGTCAGTCGTCGACTAACGTGACCTTCCCGCATCGCATTTGGCCTTCACACAATGGTTAGCCGACGTTAGACTTTGCCTGTCAACATTGTGTTTTGTATGCATACATCGATCAGTAGATGTCGGACGTAGGGTTCACCTATCGCCTGTATTCTGCAAACATCGGTAACTCTACGTCGGATGTGTCCGCACACATAAATTTTCTGACGCCTAATGTGGCCTGTCATCATCATTAGTATCCTGCACACATCAATTTGCCAATGTCACTTGTGGTTTGGCTGCATCACCTTTGGCCTAGATATTTTTGTCACCCGACGTCAGCCGTGCCTACCCACATCATCTGTGGTTTGCAGTTGTTAGACGTGCAATGACATTGATCGAGGGGTAGTCCATGCCGTAGAAAATCAAAAGAGTGTGCAACAACCTTCCTCCATAACAACATATACATCTATTTTCGATCATCAATCTCAATGTTTCCGCTTCACGTGGTTCTTTCATACCGATTTCATTTACGATTCATACAATATTAAAACATCTTTTATTTGTAAAAATATGTCTCTATCATTAGTTTCACATGTTTAGAAGTATTTTCAAGCATTTTCAAAATTTTCCAACATTTAGTCATTTTTAAATTTTTTTTTTTGTTTTTTTTTATTTCACATTTTAAAAATAATAATTTATGATGTTGTTGAACTTAATGTTATTATATTTTTGTGTGAATTTTTGGTATAATTTTATAATTTTATCATATTCTTCCCTTTTATTAATTAATTACCCAATTTTGAGATTTACCAAACATAAATAAAAATTCAAAAATAATTATTGAAATTGTTGAATTTAAGGTTACTCTATTTGTTTGTGAATTTTGGGAGTTGATTTCATATATATTTTTCATAGTTTTCCCTCTTATGAATTACCATTTTCAGGATTTACTAAATGAAAATAAATATTAAATAAAAATATTGAAGTTGTTGAATTTATGGTTACTATATTCTTTAATTAATTTTTGGCATTATTTTTACATTTGAGATTAACCAAAAAAATAAAAAAACATTGTTGAAAAGTATTTTTCATATATAAATAAAGTTATTTGCTGATGTTAATGTGAGTTCGTACCATAGAACGTGCATATTTGGGTTGTACATGTTCATTATGAATCCCTAGAAAAATGATATCAACTCTTCTAAGTCACAATCCACGGCATGTTATCAAGAGCAAAGAGGTCCCGCATTAGACGTGGCATGTGGGCATCGCGCAAGCGACGTCGGCCAACTGCAAGCGACATCAACCAACGCATACACACGTCGGACTTGGCATGTTTGCATCTAGAAAAGGACATCAGTGTCGTCCGACGACATGCAACATCGTGCTTATCCATTGTGCATTGGGCAAGCAACGTTGGCCAAAGGACAGGCCGTATCAGCCAATTCCTGCAACATGAGTTACATCGATGTAGGGAAATGATAGGCACCATCATCAAAGGCCTATGCGCTTCAAGCAAACAATGTCGGCCAAAAAAAAGCAACATCAGTCAGGTGACATTGGTCGTGGATCGCTATTTCAGTCTTGGCCTGTGCATATCGCTCAGCTAGCGTTGTCCATAGACTTCCCATATCGATCGTTGCTAATGCATATCGCTCAATCATTTTCGGGCGTGGAATCCCCACATCGCTCTTGTGCTACACACAATTGTCAGTCGATGTCAGGTATTTCCTCCCCACAACACCTTTGGCCTACCCACAATTGTTAGCTGACATCGAGTGTGGCCTTCCTGCATCGCCTTTGTCCTGCACACAATGGTTAGCCCACGTCAAATGTTTCCTATTTGCATTGCCTTTGGCCTGCATACAATGGTCAGCTAACATCCGTTACGGCCTAAACACATCACATTTGTCCTGCAAACAATGGTCAACCGATGTCCGACATAGTCTTCCTGCATCACCTTTGGCCTGCACACAATGGATAGTCAGAATTAGATGTGGTTGACCGCGTCGCATTTGTCTTGTATACAATGGTCAGCTCACGTTGCTCATAGTATTCCCACATCACCATTAACATGCACATAACGGTCAGCCGACAAACGTGACCTTACAACATCGTTCGTACCCTGGACCACATTGCTCTTCTCACATCTAATGTGGCCAACCAACATTCTCCTTAGCGTGTACACATCGGTATGGAGATGTAAGACAACGACAGGCAACATCAACCAAGGCATGCATGAATATGATATTGCACATCTGGCAAGCAATATCCACTAATGGAATGCGGCTGCAACTGAATCCTGCATGCATGTACGTTGAATGTGCATATCTTGCAAGCAACGACGGCCAACAGCATGCAACAGCAGTCAAGGTAGCATGGATGTAGCATGTAAGAATCACGCAAGTGAAGTCGGCCAATGACATACAATATTAGCAAAGGTCTGTACACATCAATCGTGTCATCGGCAGATTGGTTGGGAGACTTTAGTCATGGTCTTAGGGAATTGGCCATGCTACATCGGCTATGGGATGAGTGAATCACTCAAGCGGTATAAGAGAATAACATGTAACAACAGTTATGGCCTACACTTACAGCTATGGTGTATGCACATCAACTCGGCACATCGATCATGGCCTGCGCGTATCCACCAGGTTACATCGACCAATGGAATGCATAATCATCCTAGTCCTACACATCATTTGTGGCGTATGCACACCAATTGGGAGACATTGCTTATGGCCTGCATGCATCGGCCAAACAACATCGACCAATGGCAGACAACATCAACTAAGCTCTTCACGCATTACACGCGGTTTGTGCGTATACGTAAAACAATTTTGGATAGCATCATTCAACATAATCCAAGGCATGCACATATAACCCATGGCGTGAATGTATCGTCAAGGTGACATCAACGTTGTCCTACGCAGGCACCATCAGCCAAGGCTTATTCTCTTCGAGAAAGCAATATGGGACAACGTCCTTCACGCATTTGACATGGCATGTACGCATCAAGTAAGCGACGTTGGCTAATGGAATGCGACATCATCTAAGACCTGCACGCATCGGTCGTGTCTTGTGAGTGTCGAATGGGCGACATTTGTAACGGAGAAGGTCAGGCATTATCAACAAAGGTGTGTGCCCTTTGAGCAAGAAACTTTGTCTAATGGAAAGAAGCATCATCTAAGGCCTTCACGCATTAATGGTGACGTATGCATATCGACAAGGCGACATCGATGTTGGCCAATGTCAGGAAGCATCAACCAAGGCCTTTTGTACTTTGGGAAAATAACGCCGCCCAATAACAAGGGAATCGACCAAGTGACATTGCTCGTGGACTTTCACATCACCCGTGACGTGTGCACATATCTCAATCGACGTTGAGCATTGACCTGCCACATTGGTTGTGGCCTCTGCACATCACTCGGTGATCGTTGTGGTAGGCCATCATCATTGCCCTTGTGTTGCACACAACGACGGAATTCCCACCTCGACCATGACTTATGTGCACCGCTCAATCATCGTCGGGCATTGCTTACCCCATAGCCTTTCGCCTGCAAAAAATAGTCAGGCGACATCGGGTGTTGACTACCCTAATCGCCTTTCGTCTACACAATGGTCAACCGATTTCTGATGTGGCCATCCTAGATCGCCTTAGGCCTGCATACAACAGCCAGACGACGTCAAACGTGGTCTGTTCGCATCCCCTTTTGCCAGCACACAATGGTCAGATGACATCGGATGCGGGCTGCACCTATCGTCCATGGCCTGCACACATCGATCAATCAATATTGGACGTGGCCTGCTAGTATTGTGCGTAGACTGCACACATCGATCTGCTGATGTAAAATGTGGTCTGCTAGTATCGTCTGTAGCCTACACACATCTATTTATCACATTAGATGTTGCATGGTTGCATCACCTATCGCCTACACACTTTTGTTTGCCAACGTCAAACAAGCCTACCCGCATCGTTCGGGTCTTGCACTTGTTAGACGAGAGAAATCGTATGCAATGACATTGATCGAGGTCTAGTCCAACAACATGTGGCTGTCCATGCCATAAAACATCATAATAATGTGAAACGCCTTTCTTGCATAAAAACATATTCAATAATTTTCCATCTTCTATTCTCTACATTTCCCTTTATTGTGGTTTATTCATACCAATTATTAAGTTTATGGTTCATATAATATTTAAAGGTCTTTATTTGTACAAATATGTACTCTATAATTTAATTTCAAATATTTAGAAGTATTTTCATGCATTTTCATAGTTTTCTGACTTTTATTCATTATTCAAAATTTATTTTTACGACACATTTTAAAAAGTCAAATTTATGATATTGTTTAATTTAAGGTTACTATATTTTTTGTGAATTTTTTGGCGTTAATATTATGATATTTTAATACTTTTTTTTATATTAAAAATTACCCAATTTCAAGATTGACCGAACCAAAATAAAAGTTCAAAAAAAGAGTTGAAATTGTTGAATTTAAGGGAAAATATTTATTTATTAATTTTTGGAATTAATTTTATATGTTTCCTAATTATTCCTATTTTTTATTAATGATTACCCATTTTCGGGGTTTATCAAATAAAAATAATTAATATAAATTCTTTCATGTAAGGTTCTTATATTATTTGTCAATACTTGCGTTATTTTTTTGTTTGGGATTAACCAAAAAAATTAAAAATAAAAAACATTGTTTAAAACTATTTTTATATATAAAAAAGTTACTTGTGGAAGCTAATGTGTGTTTGTACCTTAGAACGTTCATATTTGGGATGTATGTACATGTTCATTATGAATCATGGAAAAAATAATATGTACTCCTCTAAGTCAAAATTTGCGCCAAAACATGAAGAGCTCCAAGTGGGCCCACATTAGATATGACATGTGGCCAACAAGGAAGTAATGTTGGCCAAATGCAAGTGGTATCAACCACAGCATGTGCATCTGGAAAACGACATCGGTTTCGGCAACGACATGAAACATTGTCTGCAACTATTGTGCATCGGCCAAGTGATGTCGTCCAACGATAAGCATCATCATCCAATGCTTACAGGCATGAGCCATGGCATGTGCGCATAAGCGTTGGGCAACAACAGGCTGCATTACACAGGGCCTATGCTTCGCAGATATGCAACATTGACCATGGACAAGCGGAATCAACCAGGAAATATTGGTCGTGGACTGCCCGCATTAGTCGTGCCCTGTGCACATCGCTAAGCAGATGTTGCCCATCGACTTCCCACATCCACTGTTGCTTGTGCGCATTGCTCATTCAATATTGTGTGTGGACTCCCCGCATCGCCCTTGGTGTGCACACAATGATCAGCCGACGTCATGTGTTGGCGGTCCGTATCGCCTTTCGCCTACATCTAATAGTTAAATGGCGTCGGGCGTGGCCTTCCCGCTTCACATTTGAACTGCACATAATGGTCATCCCACGTCCAACATTGCCTGCTCGTATCACCTTTGGCTTGTACAAAATGCTCTGTCGATGTTGGGTGTGGCCTACCAACATCACATTTGTCTTGCAAATAATGGTTAGTTGACGTCGTATATAGTCTTCCCGCATCGCCTTTGTTCAACACACAATAGTTAGTCGACGTCAGGTGTGGCTTTCCCGCATCATATTTGTCCTACACACAGCTGATGTCTGATGTAGTCTTCCCGTATCGCCCTTGACATGCACACACATCTAGCCGACGTCGAATGCTGCCTGAGAATAAATCCTTTGGCATGCACACAACGGCCAGCCAATGTCGAACGTGGACTGACAGTATCCTTTGTAGCCTGATGTCAAATGTGGCATTCCAGTATAATCTTTATCCTGCACACATCGGTCTGCCGACGTTTGATGTGTCCATCGAACAACGTCCTTAGCCTGCACACATGGGCATGAAGATGTCGGACGATGACAGGCAGCATTAAGTCATGTCCTGCACGTATAGGACGTTACATGTTAAATCAGGCAAGCGATATTTGCTAATCTATTACAACTCAGGCTAAGGCCTAAACGCATAAACGTGAAACATGCATATCTGGCAAGCGACGTCGGCCAATAACATGCGGCACTAGTGAAGGCCTACCAACACGAATGTTGGATGTGTTCATCTGGCAAGCAACGTCGACCAACATCATACAACATAAGCCAAGTCCTGCATATATCAACACATGTCGTATGCACATCGGCTGGGCGACTTTAGCCATGGTCTTAGCGCATTAGCTAGGAGACATTGGCTATGGCCTGCATGATCAGCGAATGACACACATCAACAGCAAAGGACTACACACATCAATCGAGGTGTATGCACATCAACTCGGAAACATGGACTGTGGCCTATATGCATCGACTAGGTGACATCACCAATAGGAGGCTGAATCATCCAACGCCTACATGCATCAGCCATGATATGTGCATATCAACTGGGCGACATATGTTGTGGCCTGCATGCATCAACTGAGCGACATCGGCTGATAGAAAGTAGCATCAACCAAGGTATTTACGTACCATACAAGGTTTGTGCGCATTTAGGATGCGATTTAAGAAAGTGTCATGCAACATTATCACAAGTATGCACACATAACCGTGAAAAGTGTGCATCGGCTGGGCAACAACGACGTTGTCCTACCACCAATGGCAGTTAAAATCAAAAAATGCCTGTATGGATTAGTTGTGGCGTGTGACGATAAGTTGGGTGACATCGTTCATGTCCTACATGCATCACCCAGGCAACTTCGTCCAACAGCAGGCAACATCAGCTAAGGCCATCATGTATCAGATGGGGTTTGTGCACAACTAGAAAGTTATTTTGGACAACAACATGTCGCATCATCCAAGGTATGTACGCATAACCCATGGTGTGTGTGCATCGGCTGCGCAACATCGATGTTGTCCTACGACAGGCACCATCAACCAAGGTTTGTCTGCTTCAAGCAACTTATATCGGCCAACGATATACAACATTAACCAAGACCTTCACGCATCTGACATGGCATGTGCTATCTTGCAAGTGGCGTTGTCCAATAGAATGGAACATCATCTATGGATAACACGCATCGATCGTGGCGTGTGTGAATCGACAAAGGACATGTATCATCAACCAAGGCATCTTTGCTTCGAGCAAGCAACATTGTTTAACCGCAGGAAACATCAACTAAGGCAAGCACGCATCATCCATGACGTGTGTGCACTGGCAAGGAGACATCGGCGTTGGCCAACGACATTACACAACATCCAAGCCCCGTGCTCTTTGAGCAAGTGACATCATCCCACATTAAGGGGCATTGACCAGGTGACATTGGTCATGCACTGTGGCATCAGTCGTGGCCTGTGCACACTGCTTAGACGACATTGGTCGTTGACCAGTCGAATTGGTTGTGGACTGTGCACATCACTCGCTAGTCGTCTTGTTAGGATTTCAAGAATTGCCTTGTCCTGCACACATCGGCCACCTGATGTTGGATGTGGGCTTCCCACATCGTATGTGGGCTGCCCACATCGGATGTGGCCTGCATAATGCTTAGCGAATGTTGGTCGTGGACTACCCGCTTAAGACATGACTTGTGCACATTGTTTAATCGACATCGAGCATTGCCTGTCCCCATTGCATTTTTCCTGCAAACAACGTTTAGTGACATAGGGCGTTTCCTTCCCATATCGCCTTTGGCCTACATGATGGTCACCCAACATCGGGTGCGGCCTTCCTAAATATCCCTTGGCCTAAATAAAACGATCAGTCATTTTCAGACATGGCTTTCCGCATCACCTTTGGTCTACATACAATGTTCAGTTGATTCCGAACATGGACTCCCCCCATTGACTTTGGCCTACAATTGGAAGTGGGCTGCAGCTATCGTCAATGGCATGTACATATCAGTCTGCCACCTTTATATGTGACCTGCTAGCATCATTTGTAGCCTACACATATGTGATTGTGGACATAAGATGTTGTCCTCTAACATCGTCTTTAGCCTACACATATCGATCTACCGACTTCAGACGTAGGCTGGCTACATTACCTGTGTCCTGCACACTTCAATGAGCCAACAATAGACGTGCCTACCTGCATTGTTCGTGGCTTGCAATTGTTTGACTAGCCACATCACATGAAATGACATTGGTCGAGGTCTAGATGACGACATGAGGATGTCCTTGCCATAATAATATCAAAACAATGTGAAGCGCCCTTCTTGAATAACAACATATTTATGTATTTTCCATCATTTATTCTCAACGTTTCTTCTTCACGTGGTTCATTTGTATCAACTTCATTATATTTATGGTTCGTACAATATCGAAAGATCTTCTATTTGTACAAATATGTACTCTATCAGTATTTTCAAATGTTTAGAAGTATTTTCAAACATTTTCATAGTTTTCCAACTTTTAGTCAATTTTTAAAATTTATTTTAATTTTTTAATTTTGTTTCATATTTTACAAATAAAAATTTATGATATATTTCAATTTAAGGTTTCTTTATTTATTTATGATTTTTTGGCGTTAAGAGTATTTTTTTTTGTATTTTTCCTTTTTTAATAATTAATTACCAAATTTCAAGATTTATGTAACAGAAGATATAAAAAAAGTTTTTGAAATTGTTGAATTTAAGATTACTATATTTATTTGTGAATTTTTGGTGATAATTTTATATTTTTTTTCATATTTTTTCCTATTTTATTATTAATGAATTAACTATTTTCGGGATTAGCCAAACAAAAATAAAAATTAAAAAAATGTTGAATTTGAGGTTCCTGTATTTATTTATTAATTTTTGGCGTTATTTTTATGTTTGGGATTAAAAGAAAAAATTAAAAATAAAAAACATTGATGAAAACTATTTTTTATGTATAAAAAAGTTATTTATGGAATCTAATATGTGGCATCAGCCAAAGCAGGACAGGCAGCATCAGCCAAAACACGTATGCATGAGTTGTGGCATGAAACAATGGTTGGGAAACATCGGCGTCGGGCAACGACAGATAACATCAGCGAAGACATGTGCTCTTTAAGCAAGTGACGTCGGCAAATGGCAAGCGACAATGGTCATGAAACACCCTCATCGATGATTGCCTATTCACAATGCTCACCTGATGTTGGTCATGTACTACTAACATCGTCCATGGCTTGTGCAGATCGCTCAGTCATTATTGGGAGTGGACTGCCTACATCGCCCTTAGCCTGCACACAACCGTCAGCGACTTCGGGCGTTGCCTGATGGCTTTACTTTGGTATACACACAATGGTCGGCTAACGTCAGGTATGGCCTGCTCGCATCACCCAGTCTACACACAATTGTCATCTAACGTTATACATGGTCTAACTACATCGTCTCTATCCTAGAAAAGACGGTAAGCCGACATTAGAGTGCTGACATTGAATGTGTCCAGATAGAATCATTCATATCTTAGGCACATCAGTCAATCGACATTGAATGTGGACTGCCAGCATCATCTGTAGCCTGCATACATCAGTCACCCGAAAAAGAATGTGGCCTGCCAATATCGTTTGTAGCCTTCACATATCGTTCGGTAGTTTCCGGCCAATGGCAGGAAGAATTAGACATGGCCTACACGGATATGACGTGGCATGTGTGCTTCTAAAAGAAGCGTCGGCCAATGGCATGCAACTTTAGCTAGGCCTGTACACACGTACATGAAAAGTGTGTATCTTGCATGTGACATCGGAAAATGTGATGCGGCATTAACCAAGGTATGCATTCACGGATGTGGCTTGTGAGAATCAGGCAATTGACATCGACCAACGGCGTGCAACATCAACCAACGCATTCATGCATCTATCGTGTCATGTGCTCATTAGCAGGGCCACTATATTCGTGATCTGAGCGCATCGACCAGGAAAAATCGTACTATTACATACATCAGCAACCAAGGCATGTACCATTATGTTGGCGATATCACTCATGCCTTACGTGCATCGGCCAGGAAAAATTGACCGATGGCAACCAACATTAGCAAAGGCCTGCATGCATAAGTCATGGTGTGTGCATATCAACTGGGTGACGTAGGTTGTGGATTACATTAATCATCCATGCAACATCAGGCAACTTCAGGTACTATCAACTAAGGTCTTCACGCATCTTACATGCTTTGTGCACATTTGGAAAGCAACGTCGGACAGTGGCATGCAGGATCTTCAAAGGCGTACACGTGTAACCCTAGGCGATTGTGCATTAGTTGGGGGATATCAACATTGGCAGTGATAGGAACCATCTGCCAAAGCTTGTGCTCTTAGAGAAAGCAACATCGGCAAACCACATGCACCATCAGCCAAGGCGTGCAGGCATGTGACCTTGCATGTGAGCATTTGGCAAGCGATGTTGGCCAATGAAAGTAAACATGAGCCAAGGCATACAAGTCTCGATCGTGGCGTTTGTGCATCACCTAGGTGACATTTGTATCGGCCAAAGTCAGGTAGTATCATCTAAGGCTTGTGCGCTTCAAGCAAGTGATGTTGGTCAACGGAAGGCAACATCTGCCAAGGTATGCACACATCAAGCGTGGTGAGTGCACATCGGCAGGGTGACATAAGCGTCGGGTAATGACACATGACATTTTCCAAGGTTAGTGTGTTTTTGGCAAGAAACATAGACAAACGACAGCGACATTGCCCAGGCGATATAGATCATGGAATGCCTCATCGGTGGTGGCTTGTGCACATATATATCAGCCGACGTCAAGTGTGGATCGGTCGTGTCCTATGTACATTATGACTCAACGGTCGTCGAGCTTGGCCTTTCCACATCACCCTTGGACTGCACATCAATGCCAGCCAAAGTCGGATGAGGGTTGCTCGTATAGGCCATAACATTCTCGTTACTCAGTCAACGTCGGCCAAGGCTTGTGAAAATCACTCAATTATCGTCCCACTTGGACTGCCTGCATTGCCCTAGTCCCGAAAACAATGATGAGGCAACATTGGTTGTTCCTTGCCCTGGTCACCTTTGACCTACACAATGTTCAGCAGACGTCAGGCGTTGCCTGCCTCCATCGCCTTTTGTCTGCACAATGGTCAGAAGACGTCCGGCGTGGCCTTCCTGACTCATGGTTGGCCTGCACAGAATTGTAAGTTTACGTCATACGTGGCCTTCGCGCATCACCTTTGGTATGCACATAGTGTTCAGCCGACGTCAAACAAGTCATGCACACAACGGTCAGCCAATATCAAACGTGGGATGCACATATCATTTGGGGCCGTCACACATTGGTCATTAGATGTAGCATGTGTCCTGCTAGTATCATCCATAGCTTGCACACATCGGTTTGTCAACGTCGGACATGGCCTGCTAGAATTATCAATATTATTCCTATAATTTATTAACGAATTATCCATTTTTGAGATTTACCGAACAAAAATAAAAAAATTTAAAAAATTGAAAGTTAGGTTGCTATATTTATTTGTTAATATTTACGTTATTTTTATACTTGGGATTAACTAAAAAAATTATAAAAGCATTGTTGAATTTTTTTTAATATATAAAAAAGTTATTTGTGGAACCTAATATGTGTTTGTACCTTAGAACGTGCCTATTTCGGATGTACATGTTTATTATGAATCTCTTGAAAAAACAATCTCTACTACGCATGTCTGAATCTACACCACAGAATCAGGAGCTCCAAGGAGACCCCCATCAGATATGGCATGTGGCCAACAAGCAAGCAACGTAGTCCAAATGCAAGTGAAACCAAGCAAGGCATGCATGCATCAGATGTGGCATTTGTGCATCTGGCAAGCACCATCGGTTTCGTCCAACGACATGCAACGTCATCCATAGCCAGTACGCATCGGGAAAGCGACGTCAGCTAATGATAAGCAACATCCATCCAATGCCTACACACATAGTCCGTGGCGTGTGCGCATCAGCTGGTCAACATCAGCGTCGGGTAACAACAGGGTGCATCAGCCAAGGCCCGTGCGCTTCAGGCATGCAACATTGGCCAATGACAATCATAATCAGCCAGGGGACATTTGTCGTGTTATGCCCACATCAGTCGTGGCCTATGAACATCACTTCGAAGAAGTTGACCATATACTGCCCAAATCCGTTGTTGCTTCTGCACATCACTCATTTGTTATCGGGCTCAGACTCTCCGCATCGCCCTTGGTGTGCACACAATGGTCAGCCGACGTTGAGCATTGCCGACAAGTATTGTCTTAGTCCTGCACACAATGGTCAGTTGGCTTTAGGGTGGCCTTCCCGCATTGCATTTGGACTGCACACAATGGTCATCCCACGTCAGACGTTGAGTTCTCGCATCACCTTTGGCCTATACAAAAAGGTAAGCCGACGTCGTGTGTGGCATACCCGCATCATATTTGTCATGTAAACAATTGTTAGTCGACGTTGCATATAGTCTTCCCGCATCGCCTTTGTCCTGCACACAATAGTCACACGATGTTATGTGTGGCTTGCCCGTATTGCATTTGTTGTGGTCATCCAATGTTCGACATAGTCTTCCTGTATTTGGCATGCACACAACAGCCAACCGAAGTTGAATGCGGCCTAACATCAAATACTTTCCATGCACACAATGTCCAACCGACGTCAAAACATAGACTGACAACATCCTTTGTAGCCTACAAATATTGGTCTACCAAAGTCGAACATGGCGTGCCAGCATTGTCCTTAGCCTACACACATTGGTCTACCACCGTCTGATGTGGCCAACCAACATCATCTTTAGATTGCACACATGGGTATGGAGATGCTAGACAACGACATGCAACATAAGTCAAGGCCTGCATGTATATGACGTTGGATGTGAGCATCTAGCAAGCAATATTGGCTAATGTACTGCGACTTAAGCTAAAACCTACTCACATAAAGGATGAATATTCATATATGGCAAGGGACGTCGGCCAATTATATACGGCACCAATGAAGGACTACCAGAATAGATGTTGCATGTGCGCATTTGGGAAGCGATGTCGACAAATGACATGCAACATCATCAACGGACTGCAAACATCAACTGTGTCGTATACATATTGGTTGGGCGACTTGAGCAATGGTATTAGCACATTGGCCAGGAGACATTGTCTATGGCCTGCATGATTAGCTAATGGCATCAGCGAACGACATGTAACAACATCCAAGGGCTACACATATCTGCCGTGGTGTGTGCGTATCGACTCGTCAATATCGTTTGTGGCATCTGCACATAGACCAGGTGACATCAACCAATGGCAGGCAGAATCGTCAAAGGCCTAACGCATCAGTCGTGGTGTGTTCACATCAACTGGGTGACATATGTCGTAGCCTGCATTCATCAGCCAGGCGATGTCAGCCAACAGCAAGCAGCATCAGCCAATGTCTTCACGTATCAGACATGGTTTGTGTGCATCTGGAGAGCGATTTCAAACAACAGCATGCACGATCATCATAGGTATGCACACATAACCTATGATGAGTATGCATCGCCTGGAAAACATGAACGTTTCCCTACCACCAATGGTAGTTAAAATCAACCAATGTCTGCACGCATCAGCTGTGGCGTATGCATATAAATTGGGCGACATCGTTCATGTCCTGCATGCATCGGCTAGGCAACTTCAGCTAAGAGTAGACATCATCAACTAAGGCTTCACACATAAGACGTGGTTTGTACGCATTTCGAAAGTGATTTAAGACAGCGACATGTAGCATCATACAAGGCATGCATGCATAATCCATGGCGTGTGTGCATCGGCTGGGCAACATCAACATTGTCCTACGACACGTACCATCAGCCAATGCTTTTACGTTTCAAGCAAGTGATATAGGCCAATGACATGCAACATCATCGAAGTCCTTCACCCATCTAACATGGCATGTGAGCATTTAGGAAACGGCGTTGTCCTATGGATGCAACATCATCTAAGGCATGTACACATCAGTTGTTGCATATGTGCATCGACTGGTAATATTTGCATATGCAAAGGTCAGGTATCATCAACCAATGTATGTGTGCTTCGAACAAGCAAAATTGTTCAATAGCAAGCAAAATTAGCCATGGCCTACAGGCATCAGCAGTGATGTGCGTTCATCGGTAAGGCGACATCGGCGTTGTCCAACGGCAGGTAGACACATCCAAGGCATGGTGTTCTTTAGGAAAGTGATATCGGTGCACACTAAGGGGCATCATATAGTGTCATTTGTCGTGGACTCTGGCATCACTCATTGCATGTACACATCGCTCAGTCGACGTTTGGCGTCTACAGATCGTATCTTTTGTGGAATGTGCACATCATTCAATGGTCATCTTGTTAGGCCTTCACGCATTGCCCTTGTCCAGCACATGATAGACAGCATACACTGGACGTGGGCTGCCCACATCGGCCGTAGCCTGCACAAAGCTCAACAAATGTTGGTCGTGGACTACTCGCCTACGCCATTACTTGTGCGCATCATTCAATCATTGTCGGGTGTTGCCTGCCCCATCGCTTTTTCCCTGCAATCAATGGTCAGTAGATATCGGGCATTGCCTACCCACATCACCTTTGGCCTACATAATTGTCACCCGACATCGGGTGTGGCCTTCCTGCATCGCCTTTAGCATGTATAAAATAGTTTTCCGATTTCAGACGTGGCCTTCCCACATCTCCTTTGGACTACATACAATGGTCAACCGATGTTAGACATGACCTCCCTACGTCGGCTTTGGCACACACACAATTTCCACCCGACGCTGGATGTGGGTTGCACCTATCGTCCATGGCCTGTACATATTGGTCAAAAAACGTTGGACATGACCTGCTAGCATCGTTTGTAGCCTACACATGTTGGTCTACCGATGTAAGATACGGTTTACCAACATCGTCCGAAGTCTACACACATTGATCTACCAAACGTGGCCTGGTTGCATCACTTGTGGCCTGTACACTTCAATCAGTTGTTGATGAACGTGCCAACCTACATCGTTCGTGGCTTGCAACTTTTTGAGTAGAAACATCGCATGAAACGACATTAATCGAGGTCTAGATGAAATAATGAGGATGTCCATGCCGTAAAAAAATCAAAAGAATGGGAAACAACCTTCTTGCATATCAAAATATTCATATATTTTGCATCATCAATTCTCAACGTTTCTGCTTAGGTGGTTCATTCGTTCCAATTTCATTATGCTTATGGGTTGTATAGTATTGAAAGATATTCTATTTGTACAAACATGTAGTCTATCATTCGTTTCACATGTTTAGAAGTATTTTCAAGCATTTTAATTTTTTCAACCTCTTAGTCATTTTTAATTTATTTTATTTTTATGTTACATTTTAATTATTATCTAATATCAACATTTATTGAAAAAAATAAAAATTTAATTTTTTTTGAATTTAAGATTACTATATTTATTTGTGAATTTTTGACGTTAATTTTATATTTTTTCCACATATTTTATCCTTAATTTTTTTATTAATGAATTAACCATTTTGGGATTTACCGAACAAAAATTAAAAAATAGTTGAATATGATGTTCCTATATTTATTTGTTAATTTTTGGAGTTATTTTTTATTTGGGATTTAAAGAAAAAAATAAAGATCAAAAACATTGATGAAATATATATATATATATATATATATATATGTATGTATATTATGTGTGTTTGTACCTTAGAACTTGCATATTTGTTTAGTATATGTTGATTATGAATCTCCCAAAATATAATCTCTACTCCACTTAGTCAGAATCCGTGCCACAAATCAAGAGCTCCAAGGTGGCTCGCATCAGACGAGGCATGTGGGCATCAAACAAGTGACGTTGGCGAACTGCAAGTAGCATCAACCAAGGGATGCATGCATCGTACGTGAGATGGGTGCATCTAGAAAGTGACATAAATGTCGGCTAATGGAAAGCAACATCATTCGTAGCCATTGCACATCCGGCAAGTAATGTCGACCAACGACAGAAACCATCAGCTAATGTCTGCACGCATGAGAAAATACGTGTGCACATTAGCTGGGTAACCTCGATGTTGGGCAATGCTAGAAAAAATTAGCCAAGGCTTTTGCCCATAGGCAAGCAACGCAGGCAAATGGCAAGCAGAATTAGCCAGGTGACATTGGTTGTGGACTGCCCGCATGAGTCGAGCCTGTGCATATTGTTTAGCAGACATTGGAAATAGACTATCCGCATCAGCCATTGCTTGTGCACATTGCCTAGTCATTGTCGGGCGTGAAATCCTCGCATCACACTTGGCCTACATACAGTGGTCAGTTGACGTTGGGCGTTGCTTGCCCGCATCGCCTTTAGCCTGCACACAATGGTCATCCAACCTCGACGTTGCATGCCTGCATCACCTTTGGCCTACACACTATAGTCATCCCACTTCAAACATTGCCTTCCCACATAGCTTTTGGCCTGCACACAATGGTCAGCCACATCGGGCGTGGCCTTCCTACATCACATTTGTCGTGCAAACAATGGTTAGTCGACGTAGGACGTAGTCTTCCCGCATATCTTTTTGCCTGCACACAATGGTTTGTCGACATTGGGTATGGATTCCCCACATCAAATTTCTCCTGCGCACAATGTTCAACTAACATCGGTTGTACTCTTCCTACAACACCTTTGGCATGAACAAAATGACCAACCAACATCAAACATTGTCTGACAGAATCATCCGTAGCCTGCACACATTGGTCTACCAATGTCGAACATGGCTTGCAAACATCATCCATAGCCTGCACACATCAGTCTTTGGATGTCTGATGTGGCCATCAAAGATCATTCTTAGCCTTCACACATCTGTATAATGATGTCGGACAACGACAAGTAACGTGGTCTATGGCCTGCACGTATATGATTTTGAATGTGCGCATTTAGAAAAGCGATATTTACTAATGGAATGCGCCTTAAGCGAAGACCTACACTCATGGACTGGAATGTGTGTATCTAGCAAGCAACATCAGTTAATGGCAGAGGACGTAAGTCAAGCCCTACCAGCACAGATGTTACATGTGCACATCTGGTAGGTGACATCGACAAACATCATACAACATCAACCAATTCCTACATGCATCATACATTTATTGTGCACATCAGCTGGGAAACTTTAGACCTTGTCCTAGCGCATTGGCCATGCAACATCGACTATGGCATGCATGCATCAGCCAAGCGGTATAAACAAATGACATACAACAACAACCATAGCCTACAGAGATCAACTATTATATGTGCGCATCGACTCAGTCACATCAAACGTGGCATGTGCGCATTGACCTGGCGACATCGACCTATGGTAGGAAGAATAATCCAAGGCTTACATTCATCAGCGGTGGCGTGTGCGCATGAAGCTGCGACATAAGTTGTGGCCTGCATGCATCGTCTAGGCAGCGTCGGGCAATGGCAGGCATCACCATCCAAGTCTTATTTGATTTAGGTAAGTTAAATCATTCAACAACAACGGGCATTGGCGAGGTGACATTGGTTGTGAACTGTTGCATCAGGCATGACATGTGCACCTCATTCAGCCTACGTTGGTTGTTGACCGTCCAAATCAGTCGGGGCCTCTACACATCACTCAGCAGTTATCGGGTTAGGCCTTCACCCATCACCCTTGTTCTGCACACAACAACCAGCCAAGGTTGCACATAGGTTTCCCGCATCGGTTGTAGCCAACACACTGATCAAAAGTTGTGGACTGCTTGAATCAGCAATGACTTTTGTGCATCACTCAATCCTCGTCAGGCGTTGCCTTCCCCCATCACCTTTTGCCTAAAAATGATAGTAAGGCGACATCGAACATTGCTTGCGCTCATGCACTTTCGCCTGCATAATGGTAACCTGACATCATGTGTGACCTTCTCGCATTTACCTTTTGTCGGCACACAAAGGTCAACCAATTTTGGATGTGTCCTTCTCACATTACCTTTGTCCCTTCTACAACTGTCAGCCGACGTCGTACATGGCTTACCCCCATGGCCTTTGACCTGCACACAACGGTCAGGAAAAATTGGATGTAGGCTGCACCTATCGTCCATAGACTGCACACATTGTTCAGCCAATGTTGGACGTGGGCAAGCGACATCGGCCTATGGAATGCACCATCATCCAAGGCATACGCGCATCTAACATTGAATGAGCGCATCTTACAAGCGATGTTTAGCAAATGGAATGCAAAATGAGCCAAGGCCTACAAGCCTCGGTCGTGACGTTTTTGCATCGTCCAAGAGACGTTTGTATCATCAAACACCAGGAATCGTCAACCAAGGCGTGTGTTCTTCTAGCAAGCAACGTTGTCCCACAAAAATAAACATCTGCCAAGGCTTGCACACACCAGCCATGGCGAGTGTGCATCGACAGGGTGACATGAGTGTCGGCCAATGACACGCTACATTTTTCTAGGATACTGTGTTTTGGGAAAGAATATAAGCTAATAGAAAGCGACATTTCCAAGGTGATATTGATAATTGACTGCCTCATCGACTGTGGCTTGTGCACATTGCTAAGCCGACGTTGGTCGTGGAACAACTGCATTTGTCGTGGACTATGCAAATGATTCAGTGGTGGTCAGGCTTGGCCTTCCCACATTTCCCTTGGAAGGCTGACAATGGCCCGCCGACGTCGGACAAGGTGTGCCTGCACTTGTTATATCATGCACATTGCTCAATCGACGTCGGCCATGGAATGCCCACATCAATCGTGGCTTGTGAAATCACTCAGTCTCTATCGGGTTTGCACTGCCTACATCGCCCTTGGCCTACAAAAAATGGTGAGTAGACATTACACGTTTCTTCCCCCTATTGCCTTTGGCCTACACAATAGTCAGCCGACGTCGGGCATTGCCTAGATCCATCACCTTTAGCCTTCATAATGGTTAGCAGACGTCAAGAGTGGCCATCCGGACTCGGTATGTTGACATCGGATGTGTCCTTCCCGTATCGCCTTTAGCATGCGCACAATGTTTAGCCGACGGTGGATGGGCGTGCAAACAATGGTTAACCAATATCATTCATGGGATGCATATACCATTTGAGTCCTACACACGTCGACCATCAAAGTCGGATGTGGCCTGCCAGTATCATCTGTAGCTTGCACATATGTGTCTGTCAACGTTGGACATGGTCTGCTAGAATCGTCCATATCCTGAACGCCGGTCTATCGATGTTAGACATTTCCTGGCCCTATCACCTGTGGCCTGCATACTTCTTCCTTTTGATGTCGGACGTGCCGACCTGAATTGTCGGTGGCTTAAAGTTGTTAGACGAGCGATGTCAAATGTGGTGACATTAATCATGGTGTGGTCGACAATATGCGGATGTCAATACCATACAAAAGAGTGTGAAATGCCCTTCCTACATAACAACATATGGATGTATTTTCCATCATCAATTCTCAATGTTTCCACGTCTAGTGGTTCATTCTTACCAATTTATTTATGTGTACAGTTCGTAAGATATTGAAACATCTTTCATTTGTACATTTATGTAATCTATAATTATTTTCACATGATTAGAAATATTTTTATCAATTTTCAAATTTTTCGAATTTTGTTTAGTCATAATAAATTATTTTTTCAATTTTTATCTTTTTACGTCATATTTTTAAAATTAAAATCTATGAAAATTGTTGAATTTAAGGTTAGTATATTTATTTTTGACTTTTTTGCGTTAGTTTCATTTTTATCTTAGTTTTGCATTTTTATCAATTAATTACGCATTTTCAGGATTTACCAAAAAATTAAAATAAAAAATTATTGAAATTGTTGAATTTAAAGTTACTATATTCTTTTGTGAATTGTTTTAAAATATTTATATTTTTTTCATGTTTTTCCTATTTTTAATTAAGGAATTACCCATTTTCAAGATTTACCTAAAAATAAATATTTCAAAAATTATGAAATTGTTGCATTTAAGATCACTATATTTATTTGTCAATTTTCCGTAGTCTGCACACATTGGTCTACAAACATCGAACATGGCTTTCTAGTATCATCAATAGCCCGCACACATCGGTATCCCAATGTCTGATGTGCCAGCTAACATCATCCTTAGCCTTCACACCTCAGTATAAATGTGTCAGACAATGACAAGCAGCATTTTCCATAACTCGCACATATGACGTTGTATGTGCGCATCTATCAAGCGATATTAACTAATAAAATCCAACTTTAGCTAAGAAATGTACGCATGAACAAGGATTGTGCGTATCTAGAAAGCCACATCAGACAATGGCATGCGACAACAGTCAAGGCCTACCACCATGGATTGCATGTGCGCATCTGGCAAGCAACGTCGCCCAACATCATACAACATTACCTAGTGCCTCCACGCATCAGCCGTGTATTATGCACATCGCCTGGGCAATTGTAGCATTGTTCTCAGCGCAACAACCTGGCGACATCGGCTATGGCACGCGTGCGTGCATCAGCCAAGCAGTATCAAAAATTAACACGGAACAACATCCAAGGCCTAAACACATCAATTGTGGCATGTGCGCATCGACATGGCGACATTGGTCGTGGCCTACGCACATTGACCATATGAATCGACCAATCGCAGGAACAATCATCCAAGGCCTGCATGCTTCATTCGTGGCATGCACACCTCAAATGGAAGTATTTGAAGTGGCTTACATGCATCACTAGGCGGTGTCAGCCAAGGCAGATAGCATCAACAAAGGCTTGTCTAATTTAGGTAAGTGAAATGAGAGAACAACAAGGGGAATCGGCAAGGTGACATTGGCCGTGGATGGTGACATCATCCACGACTTGTGCACATCGCTCAACCTATGTTGGATTTTTACCAGCCGCATTGGTTGTGGCCTCTGCACATCAGTCAGCGGTCATTGGGTTAGGACTTCACCCATCGCCCTTGTCCTGCACACAACGTCCAACAGACGTTAGACTTAGCCTGCCCGCATTGACCGTAGCATGCACGCTGATTAGGAGACGTCGATCGTAGACTTCCCGCATCAGCCATGACTTGTGCGCATTGATCAATCGTCGTCAGGTATTTCCTACCCTCATCGCCTTTTTCCTACAAATAATGGTCAGGTGACATTGGGCGTTGCCTTCCCTCATGGCCTTTAGCTTGCATAACGGTCACCGACATTAGGTGTGGCCTTCATGCATCGCCTTTGTCCTGCACACAATGGTTAGTTGATTTCGGACATGGCCATCCCACATTGCCTTTGGCCTACATACAATGGTTAGCCAACATCGGACATGGCCTACCCTATCGCCTTTGACCTACATACAACGATTAGCTGAAATTAGATGAGGGTTGTACCTATCGTCTGTGGTCTGCACACAACGGTCAGGCGATGTTTGAGGTGGGCTTATAGCATCGTCCATGACCTGCATACATCGGCCTACTGACGTCAAATGTGGTCTTCCATTATCTTCTGTAGCCTATACATGTTGGTTTACCGACATCAGGAGTGACTTGGTTGCATCCCTTGTGGCCTGCACACTTCGATTAGCCGACGTTAGATGTGCCTACCTGCATCATTCATAGCTTGAACTTTTTAGATGAGCGACTTGCATGCCATGACAATGATCAAGGTCTAGTCGAGCACGTGTGGATGTCTATGCCGTAAAAAATCAAATGAATGTGAAATTCCCTTCTTGTGTAACAACATATTTATCTATTTTGCATCATCAATTCTCTAGTTTCCAATTCACTTAGTTCATTCATACCAATTTTGTTACGTTTATGGTTCGTACAATATTGAAAGATCTTTAGTTTCTATAAATATGTAATGTATCATTAAAGTCATATGTTTAGAAGTATTTTCAAGCATATTCATAGTTTTTACACTTTCATTGAATTTTTAAATTATTTATTATGACATATTTTCAAAACTAAAAGTTTAAAATAAATATATTTAAGGTTACTATATTTATTTGTGAATTTTTTGCGCTAGCGTTATGATTGTTTCCTATTTTAATTAATTAGTTACCCATTTTTGGGATTTACCTTAGAAAATATAAAATTAAAAAAACTATTGAATTTAAGGTTACTATATTTATTTCAGAATTTTTGGCGTTAATTTTATGTTTTATCATATTTTTCCTTTTTTTTATTAAAGAATTACCCATTTTAGGCATTTACCCAAAAAAATAATTATTTAAATTATCGAATTTAAGATTACTATATTTATTTGTCAATTTTTGGCATCAATTTTATATTTTTTAATATTTTCCTATTTTTTATTCGTCAATTATATTTTGGTGATTATATGAACAAAGTAAAAATAATTCTTTTATATTGAAATTTTCAAATTTATGGTTACTATATTTATTTTTCCGTTAATTATATAATGTTTTTGTATTTTTCCTATTTTATCAATTAACTACCCATTTTTGGGATTTATCGAACAAAAATAGAAATTAACAAAATTGTTGAAATTGATGAATTTAAGGTAATTATATTTATTTGTGAATTTTTGGAGGTAATTTTTTTTAATTTTTTTCTTCATATTTTTACAATTTTTTATTCATCAATTACTTATTTTCGGAATTTACCAAAAAGTAATAAAAATAAAATGAAGTGTTGAAATTATTGAATTTAATGTTCTCTATTTATTTTTAAATTTTTGATGTTATTTTAATTTTTTTTTATATATTTCTCCTATGTTTTATCAATCAATTACTCATTTTGGGGATTGACTAAGAAAAATAAAAATAAAAAAAATTGTTGAATACTTGTTTTATATATAAAAAAGTTATTTGTTGAAGTTAATGTGTCTTTTTACCTTAGAACGTGCATGTTTGGGTTGTATATGCTCATTATGAATCTCTTAAAAACGGTATTTATTTCTCTAAGTTAGAATATGCGCGACGGAATCACGAGCTGTGAGTTTGCCACACATCGTACGTGGCATGTGGACATAGGGAAATCAACATTGGCCAACTTCAGGAGGTATCAACCAAGGCATTCACGCATCGGACGTGGCAAATATGCATCTGGAAAGCCACATCTGCGTCTGTAATGGCAGGAAACATCATGTGTAGCCACTGTGCCACAAACATGCAACGTCGGCCATAGACAGACACCATCACCCAAAGTACGCATGCATGAGTAGTGGCATGTCACAATGGTTGGGCAACATCAGCGTCGGGCAACGACAGACATCATAAGCCAAGGCATGTGCGCTTCAAGTAAGATACGTCGGCCAACAGCAAGCGACATTGGTCGTGGACCGCACGCTTCGGTGATCTCATATGGACATTACTCACCCCAAGTCGGGCATAGATTGTCAACATCGGCCATGGCTTGTGCAGATCGTTTAATCATTATTTGGCATGGAATGCCTACATCGCCGTTATCCTGCATAAAACATTCAGCTATTTGGGCATTTCCTGATTGCATTACCTTTGGCCTACACATAATTGTCAGTTGACGTTAGTTGTGGCCTGCCCACATCACCCGACTTGCACACAATGGTCAGCCAACGTCGGACATGATCTAACCGCATCGTCTTTGGCATGTAAAGAATGGTAAGCCGACATTAGTATGTCGACATGGAACGAGTCCAAATAGCATCTTTATAGCTTGGACACATCGGTCAGCCAACATTGAATGTAGCCTGCCAACGTCATCTGTAGCCTGCCAACGTCATCTGTAGCCTGCAAACATCAGTCATTCGACGCCGAATGTGGCCTACCAATATCATTTGTAGCCTGCACACATCGGTGTATAGTTGTCGGACAGCATCAGCCAAGTCCTACACGCATATAACGTGGCATGTGTGCATTTAAAAGCAGCGTCTGTCAATGGCACACAACTTTACCCTAGTCCTGAATGCACGGACATGGAAAGTGTGTATCTTGCAAGTGACGTCGGACAATGCGATGCGCCATCAACAAAGGTATGAATGCATGGACGTGGCATGTTAGCATCAGGCAAGCGACGTTGTCAAATGGCATGCAACATCAACCAACGCTTGCACGTATCTGCTGAGCTGTGATCGCATTAGCAAGGCAAATAAAGACGTAATATGAGCGCATCGACATATGGCATACAACAACAACCAAGGCCTGCACCATCATGTCGGTGATATAAGTCGTATCGTACGCGCATCGTCCAGGTGAAATAAACCAATGGCAGCCAACATTAGTAAAGGCCTACATGCATCAATCATACTGTGTGCGCATCAACTGGGTGACATCGGTTGTGGACTGCATGAATCGTGCAAGCGACGTCGGGCGTTGCCTACCTCCATCGCCTTTGGTCTTCACAATAGTCAGTAGACTTCAGGCGTGGCCTTCAAAACTCGCGCTTGGCCTGCACATATTGGTCATTTTACGTCGGACTTGGCCTTCCTGCATCACCTTTGGCATGCACACAATGTTTACCCGATGTTGGATGTGTCATTCACACAACGGTCAACCAAAATCAGACCTGGGATGCATATATCAGGTGTGGCCTACACAAATTTGTCATTAGACGTTAGATCTGTCCTTCCAACATCATCCATATCCTGCACACATCGGTCTATCGACGTCAAACGTGGCCTGCCAAAATCGACCATATATATCCAATATTTTATTAATGAATTACCTATTTTCGAGATTTATCGAACGAAAATAAAAATTAAAAATAAATAAATGTAAGGTTCCTATATTTATTTGTTAATATTTGCGTTATATTTATTTTTATATTTGGGATTAACCTAAAAAAATAAAAATAAAAAACATTGTTGAAAACTACCTTTATATATAAAAGAGTTATTTCTGGAAGCTATTGTGTGTTTTTACCATAGAACGTGCATATTTGGGATGTTTATAATCATTATGAATCTCTGGAAAAAACAATCTCTTCTCCTCTATGTCTGAATATACGCCATAGAATCAAGAGCTCCATGTGGGCCCTCATCAAATGTGGCGTGCCGCCAACAAGCAAGCGACATCATCCAAATGCAAGCGACATCAACCAAGGCATGCACGCATAACAAGTGGAATGTGTGCATCTAGAAAGCGACATCGGTTTCGGCCAATGGCATACAACATTGTGTGTAGATAGTGCGCATCGTGTAAGCAACATAGGTAAATGACAGGAAGTATCAGCCAATGCCTACACACATGAGTCGTGGCGTGTGGGCTTCAGCTGGGAAACAATAGTGTTGGGTAAGAACAAGTTGCATCAGCCCAGGCCTATGCGCTTCAGGCATACAACGTCGTCCAATAACAAGCGGAATCAGCCATGCAATATTGGTCGTGGACCGCCCACATCAGCCGTGGCCTATGAACATCACTTAGTAGAAGTTTGCCATAGACTGCACACATCCACTGTTTCTTGTACACATTTTAATTTACTATCGGGTGTGAACTCTCCCCATTGACCTTGGTATGCAGTATGCACACAATGGTTAGCCGATGTCGAGCGTTACCGGCCCATATCTCCTTTGGCCATCACAAAATGGTCAGCGAGGTTTGGGGGTGGCCTTCTCACATCGCCTTAGAACTGCACACAATTGCCATCCAACGTTATAGTAGTCTTCTCGTATCACCTTTGGCATTCACAGTACGGTCAACTGACGTCTAATGTGGCAAGAAACAAAGCCTCTAACTAGCACACAATGGCGAATCGAATGCGACCTGACAACAAAGCCTTTGGCATGTACACAATGAACATCTAATGTCGAAGGTTGACTGACAACATGCTCTGTATTTTGCACACACTGGTCTACCAACGTCGAACGTGGCATGCTGCATCGTTCATAGCCTACACACATCGGTCTGTAGGCACCTGATGTTGCCAACCAACATTGTTGTCACATCTAGGAATATTCCCTAGATTTAACCGGCATCGGCATCCTCTTTGAGGACTAAGAATACATTCATAGGTCGAATTTAGTAGAAAATTTCTAATTTTTAGTTAAATCTAAGCAGAGGTTAACATAGACCTCTACATACACGCACTATGTGTATATATATATATATATATATATATATATATATATATATCGAGTATACATAGACCCTTCGTATAAGAAGTTTACTTAGTCTTTTACTTTTATTGCACATAAGTATATAAAATATAAGATAGTCATAATAGTTGTCTCATCCCATAACCATCTAATAAGAATGTAATAACTTGGGCATAACCCATTCATCAAAGTAAGAATGCCTTACATGGCTATGCAATATTTCATACTAAATGACAATGAAAGAACATAATATTCTTAAACTCAAAAGAATTCCATTAGCTATATAGTGGCATCTCCCTCGAATAGTGAGGACCTACCCTACTTGGATGAATTATAGATCCAAGCCTTCTTCAAGTTGTCTTCAAGGAATTTCAACGACCGGAACCTAAAATGTTTGGGAAAAGGAAGAAATTGGGTTAGTACATCACTTATACTAAGTATGAGACCATATGCACACATACTTTGAAACATGCTAAGAAAAGGGACATTTAATAAAGTATGCACTTTTAATTTAAAACCTCTATGCATATTAAACAAGACCATACCAACCAATAATGCATGTTCATTAAGTCATCATAGGCATATACATCATAAGAACAACAACATCATGTCTAGTCAGGTCAACATGGATAACATATAGTTTAATACATAACCAAGTAGCTTTATCATCAAGTCATATAAGCAACAAGCATGAATAAGAGTACATTTCAACATAACCAAAGAAAGACAATTAACAATGAACCCTTATCAAGTCAACAAGTGCAATGACCAAACAAAGCCCCATAACCTAACTCAATCAAGTAATCCAACAAGAATCATGACTGACATCCTACTTCACATATCATATCATTTATGAGTACATAGCACCGTACTTTAACAATATAGACCAACGTATACTCATAGGTGACACCAATCAACAAATAATATAACCAATTTGCAAGTTCATTATATACTTGTCATATAGAATTACAAGCATTTTCATACATAAGAACACCCTCCTAAAATTCCCTTCAAGTCTAAAAAGTGCAATGTTTAGGTAGAGTCCCATACCTTCCCTACCTACACTGAGCTAAAACCCTTAGGTCATCCTAGTTAGAGTCCATGCCTTTAATTGCTTTTAATTTTTGGGAACATCTTGCCCAAATCGACATAGACAACAGGAGCTCATGTGGAATCCGGCATCAAGGAACCCTACACCGAAATAAGGCGGACTACTTTCCAAGGTAATACCAAAACATGAACATGCAACTACATGGATCCACTACCTAGAATTCCTATGTGGGCAACATAGTTCAAGAACTAGGAGATATAGTTGGGACCCTCTTGATTCTATATGCATTATAGACTCCAATCTCAAGAGTACATTAGTGATCCTACCTTCCCTATGTGGGAAGGGACACTCCTCACTCTAGTTTACATGATGCTAAGCTAGAGACCCTTTTTGAAATGTCTTTAATGTCTTTCTTAATAATCATAGCTTATTGTAAGTCATTAGATCTAAACCTTGTATAACATTGTTATCATCATAGCTCAATAAGAATCGCATGACTATTATCCTTTTATTACAATTAATATAGGTGAGGTTCGCACCTTAACATTCTCATATCATGATAAGGAACATTGGTAAATCATTTACCCTCCTTATAACATTTACATCTTAAGCTAACATTTCACAATTCATAGTCAAGACATTTCAATTCAACATCATACCACCCTATCTTAATACAAGGCAAACTCTAATACAAATCATGTCTTAATCACCATTAACCACAATTTGATGTAAAGGATAGGGATCATAAGACTTACCAAGCCTCCTTAATAGTTCATAAGCAAGGTCTTACCACAAACCCTCAATTTAACCTAATTTGGGTATATATCAGCATATGTCAATAACCAATATGATAACAAGGATAGAAGAATCATTATACCCCAATTCAATACTAGATCATTACTTAAGACAAGATACATAGGTCAATCCTCAACATACTTCATAACCTAGATCATCTTCTCCAAAAATAGCATGAGAGACTACAATTCACCCTAATTCTTTCATGATTAATGTAACAACATGATCAAGTAGTAATTCAATCAATAACCTAGTCAATTGAACCAATATAACCTAAATCATATCAAGATCACAACCTAGGGTTTAGGGTCATCTTCTACAAACTAGACCAAAAGATCAAAATATATCATAATTAAGTTAGAATACACGTTAATATATTCATAATATACATAATAAATAATAAACAAATCAATTTATAACATCAATTTTGAGATTGGATGAAACCCACTTGTATACTCAAATTTTTGGAAATCAATTTGATGGAACCCTTTGAGGAATGAGGTCTCAAAGATAAATAAGATCCTATAGCTTTTTAACTGATGAAATTTATGGAAGAAATTGATACCTTGAATCCCTTAAACCCTCCCCTAGCTTTGTGTTCAATGGTGTCTTCCAATAGAGAGGGCAAGAAGAGAAAAGGAAGAGAGTTTTGTTTTGTTAGTTGTGATTAGTGTAATTGGGTTGGGGTCTTTATATGGGGGTTAATTAACTTATTAGACTTCTTTTAACCCCCAAATAATGACTTAACCCCTCAATTAAATAATTTGAATCACTTAAAAACGTGCAAAAAATTGGACCCCTCACAGACGAGACCCCGATCGGTGGTCCGTCTGTGAGTCGACGAGCCCTGCCTCCTTCCATGTTGCACCTTGTCGATGAGTTCAGATACTAGTAAAATGGAAAATAAGAAAAAATATATAAGTGTTTGTCGAAGTATGGCATCGATTCCTTGTCGATCCACACACGCCTCGCCGACTGGCTTCGTCGATCAATACGGCCTAGGCAGTCTTTGACCCCAAAATGAAAGGGTCCTATTCAAGGGCCCTTGGTTGGTCCTTGGGGAGTCGTACCAAGAATTTTAGATCATGAACCACCTTACACACATGTTATACACTCTTTCACCAAATTTAATGAATTTCCGACTCCTAAAATCTAGTCAAATAGGCTATGGTACACTAGTGCCTCTTTGAACTAGTTTCCCGATGTCATGGACATTCTTGGACGTTTTAGTTTCAAGACATCTTAAATGACTTATATTCATTAAAATGGAACTTACAACAGTCTTTAAACCTTAGGACACTTATGTAAGGCTCTATAACAGGGCTTGTCTTTTCAAAATATTACAATATCCCCCCTTAGGAAAATTCGTCCCCGAATGAACTAAGATTCTTTTGAGGAAAGGAATAGACTCAAGAGTAGCAGCCCAACCATCATCACCTAACAACATGAGTTACAACATAAATCTTATCTCTTTACTAAAGGCAATTAAAAAACTTCAATTACCACACATAAGGCTCAACATTATATTATGAGGAATTTCCTTCTCACAATAACTACATGAGCTCAACATATCATATATGAGTCATTTATGCAATACCTTAAATTGTCAACATGATACATATCATTTCATAAAGACTCACCATATAATAATGCACAACATAACTCAAACAAGTAAAATTGCAAATTTCAAATCCAAATGAACAATTTCAGTATAATTTACATTAATGACATAAAAATGCACGTTTTGCAAAAATTCACCAAAAATATATGGAACTTTAATTTTGGTCATTATTTTCATTATTAGTAAGAACTACTAACTGCAATCGAATAGATAAGGGTAACCGGACTTCATATCGGTCTTGTCCTCCCATGTTGCACCCTCAACTAGGTGATTCTTCCATAATACCTTTACGGAAGTCACCTCTTTATTCCTCAACTTTTTTACTTGTCTATTAAGGATTTGAACCGGAACTTCCTCATAAGAGAGGTTATCCTTCACACCAAGATTCTCAATAGGTATAATAGACTCGGAATCGCCGATACACTTCTTAATTATTGAAACATGGAAAACTGGATGAACCAAATTTAATGCACTAGGAAGTTTCAATTATTAGGCAAATTTACTAAATCTTTGCAATATTTCATAGGGACCCACATAACAAGGACTCAACTTCCCTTCTTTTGCAAATCTAACCACCCCTTTCATAAGCGAAACTTTTAAATACACTTTATCACCTCCTTTAAACTCCAAATCCCTTCTCCTGTGATCGACATAAGACTTTTGCCGGCTGTAGGCCATTTGGAAGCAATTCCTTATAATATGAACTTTCACCAAAGTTCTATAAATTAAATCGGGACCAAGGAGACAAGGGTCTTCCACTTCAAACCATCCAATAGGAGACCTACACCTCCTACCATATAGGGCTTCATAGGGACCCATGGATATAGATGAATGAAAACTATTATTGTAACCAAACTCCAACAAAGTCAAATGTTTATCTTAATTCCCCTTGAAATCAATAATGCAACCCGTAAGCATGTCCTCAAGGGTTTGAATAGTACGCTACGCTTAACCATCCGTTTGGAGATGAAAAATGTTTCTTAGCTTCACCTTGGTACCCAACTCTTTTTGGAATGACCTCAAAAACCTAGATGTGAATTGTGCACCCCGATCTGCTATGGTGGATAACGGAATACCACGGTGACACACAATCTCATCTATGAAGATCCTAGCATAATCTTCCGCCGAATAAGTAGACTTGATGGGAATAAAATGAGAGGACTTGGTCAATCTATCCACAACCACACATATAGAGTCATATTGACTTTGTGTCAGAGGTAAACCTACTACAAAATCCATATTGATGTCTTCCCACATACTAGTAGGAACTTGTATTTCTTGTAGCAAGCCACCCGACTTTTGATGTTCGACTTTAACTTCTTTAAATTTGGACACCTAGAAACAAACTCCGCTATGTCCTTTTTCAACCCCTAAGGTCATGGTACATTTTTGTCAAACCCGGATGAATGGAGTAACGAGACCCATAATATTTCTTAAGGATCCGGCTCCTCAACCCATCTACCTTGGGAACAAACAATCTTCCTTGATATCTTAAAACACCATACCCCCTAAGGAGAATGAATCATTTAGATTGTTAAGAACCAATTCATTCAACTCCATCAATGATCATCAAGGTGTTATTTAGACTTCACCTCAAAGACCAATGATGACTCAGAGTTATGATGGACCATAATACCACCATTCGGAGAATCTTCCAACCTTACACCCAGTCTATCAAAACTATGAAGATATCTCACTAGTTATTCTTTCTTGGCTTCATCTATGTGAGACACACTACCCATAGTCATACAACTAAGAGCATTCGCAACCGCATTGGCTTTGTCAGGTTGATAGAGAACACTCATCTCGTAATCTTTCAACAATTTTAACCACCTTCTTTGTTGGAGATTCAACTTCTTTTGAGTAAACACATATTGGATAATCCTGTGTTTAATATATACATCAACATGTACACCATACATGTAATGCCTCCATATTTTTTAGCCAAATACCAATACCACTAATTCATGATCATGAGTTTGATCATTTCTCTCATGCATCTTAAGTTACCTAGAAGCATAGGTTATTACCTTCCCATGTTGCATAAGCACACACCGTAAACCCACTAAGGATGCATCACAATACACAACAAAACTCTTTTTACCCTCCATTAAGGTCAACACTGGAGTGAAAGTAAGCCTATTTTTCAAAATTTAGAAATTTCTCTCACATGCCTCCGACCACTCAAATTTCTTATTCTTTTGGGTCAAGGTAGTCAAGGGAGATGTGTAAGATCCCGAAACTAAATAGGTGAAAAGAGAGCCTTACATGGTTGTTATAATGGTATAAGGTCCTAAATCGGTCTATAATGTTGTTTAGAGGCAATGCCTAAGAGATTATGTGTATTGAAAGTGAAACGTCAAGGGACGACCAAGACGTTCGACGACTAAGTCACATATGTGCCTCATATGTGGTTTTGTGTGTGATTCATGAGGTTATAAGATTCTTAAATGAGTTATTATGGTGTATGTAGGTCGTGTGTCATGTTTCGTAAAGTTTGGAGGTCAAACATCCAAGAACATCAACAAGTTAGAAAGATTTGCCTTGAAATGACCTTGCGTGTCTATGCATGTTTCGTCAAATTTTATGTGGTCATTTTGGATGAAACTCGTGTGGGAGGTCCTAACTCGTATACAAACATATTTGGGTAGGAAACATCCGGGTAAACATCCCCAAGGACCATCCAAGGGTCCGTGAGGAAGGACCCTAGTTGGTGCCCAAGACTGCCCAAGGCAGCCCACCAACGGACGGCAATCGACACACAGTGGGTCAGTCAACGCCCCATTGGTGGTGTCTTATCGATTTACACTTATTATTGGGAGAGAAGGGACCAAATACAAGCCTCATTCCGAGACCACGGACTAACAGGACAGTTTGTTGGTAAAGGGACTGGCCATCGATGGTCCATCCATATTTGGGTCTGTCCCTGCGCAGGCCATTGTAAGTTCAAGGGGTGAATCTGAAAATTCAATCCACATACCAATAAGACTTTATTGGGTGTTTTGAGTGTTTTGGGTATTTTATTATTATATAAGTCATTAAACTCTCATTTAAACCCTAACAACCAAATCAAAACACATTCCCTCCTAAAGTTTCTTCAAAAAACTCCATAAGAGCTCTAGGTGAAGATGGAGCTTGAAGATGGTTCTTCAATGGAGTTTTTTCTTAAATTATCATTGGGTATTCTAATAACTTATGGAATTTATTCATATAACGATTTAAATAACCTTACGGCCAATTTCAAAGATCAATTTCAAAGATTTCAAAAAGATAAAAAGTCTAATTTCTACTCTAAGTCTTGGCTTCTTGCATGAAAGGTTTTCAAACGTTAAGATATGATATTATTGATGTATAGTTGATGTTTTCCAATGAAATTATCCATGAACCCTTGACCTTCACAAATATCGTAATTTTACTAATATATGGGTTATGTGATCATGCTTTGATGTTAATGAATTCAAGTGTAGATTGTTATGGGATTTTGATTTATGTATAGATTATGATTGATTGGTTTATTGGCTGTTTAAATTTTATTAGTTGAGTATTGTATACTCTAAGATCTATTGAATATTAAGCTTAGTGAATTGTTATTAACTTAAGGCTTATAAATTCTAATGTAGTTCTCTATGAGTTATTGAATGATGCAAGAGTTGTATTCAATTGTTGTATAGTTGTTCTTAGATTGATAATTATATATTTAATTCATCTAGTTTAATTGAGTATTATAGTTATGTATTGAGTTGATGTTCATGGCCATGGGTAAGGGCCTTATGGTATTGAATGGATGATTTAGCTTTGGTATCGAAGTGGTAAGATGGAGTGGGGGTATGCTGACCTAATTCCATTTATTTCATGTTAATTATACTTCAATTATGTTATGATTTGTATGATCCACTTATGGTGGCGGTGCTATGTGAATTGATGTGGCCTTGTCGGCGTTACTTTATGCAATATGATGATCATGGACTTTTCGACACTACTTGAAGTACTATGATGATTCTTGTAGTTCATTTGTGTGAAGTATGAGTTATATATCTATATGTGAAGTAATGTGTAAGTATGTGTTTTTTTTATGTATGTTAGGAGATCATATAGACTATGGCTATGTATTTATATGTGTAGTCTTAGGGTTGATGCATGATTGTTCCTACTTGACTATATTATTCTATAATGGTTATATTTATGATGAGAATGTAGTGTATAGGATGAATTAAAGATTATAATGATTATTCCTAAGTGACTTAAAGAATGACATATAATGTGTTAAAGTAAAGTATGTTGTGTCTTGTCTTGGTTGACTTGTGTCCCTTACTTGATGCATGTATGAATATGAATATGAGATGTCTTAACTTAGGATGCTAAAGACTCTATTGATATGTGACCTTAAATGATGTTAGGAGGGTCCTTTATGTGAAACCTAAAAAAAAGTGGCAAGTTTATGAATGTTGAAGTCGAAAGCCGTAATGGTATCTTTCAAGTAAAGGAATGACACACTTAAGGTTGATTGGTTGGAACGGCATCATATCAAACCTTAGAAAAGTCATGATGATCTTCTTGTCGCCATTATAAGGTAGCCCTAGAGGACCTCTTTTGTAGGGTGAATGTGATTGAGTTATGAACTAGATATGGAACCCCATTATATGAACCTTTAATGAAAATTACTCTATGATAACAAAGGGTAGCACCGAGTGAGTACGGTAAGGGAAGTAGTTCTAGTTATAGGATGAGACTAGAATACAATGCACTCCCTTCATAATCCTTAACCATGTGCCTACACGGAATGTGTCCAAGTTCTACAATTGGCATGTAGAACACCCTCATCGAAGTAGGTTAGAAACCAAAGTACATGCTTTGCTACTATGGTCTATCTCTGTTGTTGCCTATCTCATCATCTGAGATACTTACTAGCATTATAGAAGTTCTATGAATTTTAGGTGGTGTTATAGGACGCTATCTAGATTTTGCATAATAGGCTTTGAAGGTGTTAGTTGGAGTCCCTAGGTCTTGTCCAAGACCCTTACTTGAATGTCTTTATGTGATTAATGATTCTTACATGATCTAATGAATATAATGACTTAAGTTAAGAAAGTATGTTAAATGAATAAGTACTTATCTAGAGTAGTTAAGAGTTGTCTAGTTAAGGTGTAAAGGGGGCATAGGAATGGTCACTTGTTATCTTACCTAGATAAGTCTTAGGAATTCCTCTAGTTAAGGATGATGGTGTTTATGTTCACATGATCCATACTTAGGTATTCTTAAGGATTACTTAGGTAATATTGAAGAGGTCAATCATGGACGTTATCTTTTTGATTTACTTAAGAAAGTCTTTTGATAACCTTTATAGTGGAGAATGTCATGTTATATGTATGCTAATGTATTAAGTGAGAATGATTCTATCTTAGGTAGTCTATAGGATCTCTTAAGTGTGTGTGTAAGGGATTGTCTGGGCGGTCGCTTCACAACTTACTCAAGTGAACATGAATCACCTTTTGTAGGAGGATCTCATCTTCATATGTTTGATGTCTTGTAAATGTATGTTGATCTCATTATGGGTGGTCTTACGGATTTTTTTTTTAAGGATCATTTAGGTGTGCCTAAAGAGGGTGTATGGGAGTTCTCTCTTTGTCTTACTTAACAGAGTCTTAGGATAGCTTTTAGTGGGGAAGTTTATATGCTAAAATGTGTGTGAAGTGAAGCTAATGAACTTCACTAGTGAACAACTTTACTTCACTGTTACAATGAAGTAAGCTCACTTTAATACTTCCTAAAAATGTCACTATTTTCTTAAATTATTTCTTATGTGTTTCTAAGTTGTTAAATATTGTTCTTATGATTATAGTATGACGTTTTAATAAAAAATTAATGAAAAGCATGGTATTTAATAAATGTTCCTTTTTCATGGTTTTTGCATGGCTTCCATACTTAGTGCATCTAATGTGTTAACCCCTTCTTTTTCCTTTTTGACTAAAGTGTAGGGAACTGGAAGTATTGATGTGGCCATGGAGAATGGATAGGTTTCTAAGTGTTGAAGATGAAGTATTGGTGAGTCCTTATTGATTCGAGGAAAATATCCACACGTGTTCCATTATATATTAATCTTTATATTATGTCTTGTAGAAACTTCTAATGTCGGTTGAAGTCACTGGTCTTGGCCAATTCTTGACCACCTCGATTTCCTAGGATCAACCTCAAGTACCTCACAAGAGATGATATGACCAAGAAATGCTACCAACCTTAACCAAAACTCACATTTGTTATACTTGGAAAATAATTGGTTCTCCTTAAGCACTTGCAATACAACCCTCAAATGGTTCATGTGGTCACTCTCATTTTTCGAATATACCAAGATGTCGTCAATGAAGACAATGACAAATGAATCTAGGTAACTTCGAAACACCCTATCCCTGAGATCCATAAGCGCTGCCAGGGAATTTGTTATACCAAAGGAAATTACTACGAACTCATTGTGAGCATATCTAGTCCAAAATGTCGTATTTGGTATAACATCACCTCTCACCCAAAGTTTGTGATACTCCGATCTCAAGTCAATTTTTGGAAAGTAGCTTGCCCCTTGGAGTTGATCGAACAAGTCATCAATTCGAGGGAGAGGATACTTATTCTTCATTTTGACCTTATTAAGTTAACGATTATCAATGCAAATACTAAGGGACCCATCCTTCTTCTTCAAAAATAAAACCGGAGCACCCCATGGAGAAATACTAGGTCTAATGAAGTCTTTGTCTAGTAAATCCTTGAATTGAGCCCTCAACTCTTTCAATTCAGCCGGAGCCATCCGATAATGAGGAATTGAAATGGGATTTGTATCAGGTAACAAGTTGATACCAAAATCAATTTCCGTTCGGGAGGAATACCTAGAAGATAATTAGGAAAGACCTTTGGAAATTCACTCACTAAGAGAACCAACTTCAATGGAAGGAATTTCGGAGTCTAAATCTTGGACTCTTACTATATAATGTAAACACTCTTTACAGATCATTTGCATTCTTTCAAACAAGAGATGATACGACCTCTAGAATAGAACTCCCCCTTCCACTCTAAAATGGGATCATTTGAAAGGTTAAACTTCATCACCCGCGTTCTACAATCTATAGAGGCAAAGCAAGAATGCAACCAATCCATACCCAAAATCACATCAAAATTGATCATATCAAGTTTTACTAGTTTAATAGAAGAAACTCTATTGGGCCACATTTTAGGACAATTTCTATACACCCTTTTGCAACAACCGACTCACCCACCGAGGTAGACACTATAAAAGGTTCATGCAAAATATCAGGAAAAATGTAAAACTTTTTAGCTACTAGAGGGGTAACAAATGATAAAGTAGCATCGGGATAAACTAAAGGCATATACATCAATAAAGAAGACTTTCAACATACAGATCACCATTGAAAGAGAAGTCTCTTGCTCACCCCTAGAGCAGAGAGAATAGAAGCGGTTATTCTTTGGAGACTCCTTTGAACCACTCGCTTGAACTTGACCACTACCCTTGTCTTGACCCCTCGCGTTAGTACGATCCCTAACCTTGTGCCCACTTTTTCCACAACCAAAACAATTATCCGTCCCTTAAGACAATCACCATAGTGCTTATTGCTACACTTTCCACAACTTGGCTTCTTGATTTGTGAACTAGTACCCTTTCCCTTTTTAGGCTTAGGGTTACACACCCTATCATCCATAGCCTTAGGGAAATTAGAACAAACTTCATTAGTAAACCTCTTCTTGAATCTAAGTTTGTCTTGAATCTCAATCCTTCCCTTTGAAGAACCCCCATCAAAAGATCTTGCCCTCTTGGTCTCTCTACTCTTCCTTTTAAATAGTTCCTCTTCCACTTTTTAAGCATGAACCATGAGACGAAAAATGGTCATATTGTCATTTAGCATAGCCGAATGACAATCTTCTTGGAAGTCATGTGACACTCCCGTTACAAAGAAGTTCATTTCATGTCTAGGATAGGAACTAAAAGAAGGAGCATATTTTGACAATTTAGTGAATTTCAAAGAGTATTTAGGAACACTGATACCTCCTTCGCGAATGTTGATTAACTCCACACCTTTGCTTACCTCTTTTCCATAGGAAAGAACCTGTCAAAAAATGCCTTCTTGAACACTGACCAAGTCACTGGTCCACCTCTTAAAGGTCTATTGTCCCTCCATTGAACGTACCATGTTTGAGCCACATCCATGAGTTGGTAAGTGGAGAACTCGGCTTTCTCACTAGTAGACAACCCCATAGCATAGAGAATCGTGTAGATATCATCAATAAACTCATAGGGGTCTTCTTCAACCTTGGACCCATACAAATTAGGAGGATTCATCCTAGTGAAATCCCTTCAACAGGAGGCAATGGTAGCAACTTGTTGATTTTCCTTTAGTACAACCTTCAAGTTATTTTGGGCCGTCATGGCTTGATATTGAGTAGTGGAGACCTGTGCTTTGGTAGTGATGGCTTGGTCCATTTAGAGAATAGCGTCCCTTATGTTCTGAATTGTCGAAGGAGGAGGATTCGTCGGTGCTTGGTCATGATTCTCACCTTCCTCAAGAGGAGGAAATCTATCACCACGAGGAGGAACTCCCGCAATGGCAATATCTCTTCAAGTCTTCGTGTTGCATTTTCTTTGAGTATTCATTTCCCTATAATCCCAATAATAGTATCAGATGCAAAATCACATCGAACTAACACATCCAAAGGTACTACATTGGACTTCAAAGAAAGTGAGAGTTTCCTAAGCATCACATAGGTTCATATCCATATGTGTGGCGCCCATCACAATTATGAATACGAACATACATAGATGTGGTTGAGAGAGACATAGACTCAAACATAATTAAACATTATACTCTGATACCAAGTTTGTCCCATCCAGAAATAGCTCCTAGACGTAACCAGCGTTGTCGTCCTCTTTGAGGACTAAGACTAGCCTCTTAGCTTTTATCATTACATTCATAGGTCTAATTTAGCGGAAAATTTCAAACTTTTCATTACATCGACTCAGAGGTTTTAGTCTTCTCCTTTTATTGCACATAAGTGTATAAAATATAAGATACTCATAATAGTTGTCTCATCTCACAACAAACTAATAAGAGTGTTATAACTTGGGCATAACCCATACATCAAAGTACGCCTCATGCGGGCTACACAAAGTTTCATACTAAATGAAAAGGAAAGAATATAATAGTCTTGTAGTGAGAACAATTCCATTACATAGATAATGGCATCTCCCTCTGAAAGTGAGGACCTACCGTACTTGGATGAATGAGAGATCCAAGCCTTCTTTAAGTCGTCTTCAAAGCACTTAAATGATTGAAACCTAAAATATTGGGGAAAAGGAAGAAATGAGGTTAGTACACCACTTGTACTAATTATGAGACCATATGCACACATACATTGAAAACATGCTAAGAAAAGGGACATTTCATAAAGTATGCACTTTTCATTTAAAATCTCGATGCACACCAACAAGACCATACCAACCAATAATGCATGATCATTAAGTCATAGGCATGTACATCAACAGATTAACAAAATCAAGTCTATTCAAGTCAACATGCATAGCATATAGTCAAATACATACCAAAGTAGCTCTTTCATCAAGTCATATTAGAAACAAAAATGAATAAGAGTACATTTCAACATAACCAAAGCAAGACAATTGGCCATGAACCCTTATCAAGTCAACAAGTGCAATGACCAAGCAAATCCCCAACAAGAATCATGACTAACATTCTACTTCACATATTATAACATTTAAGAGTACATAGTATCATACTTTAACAATATAGACCAACACATAATCATAGGTGACACCAATTAACATATAGTATCAACAATTTTCAAGTTCATTATATGCATGTCATATAGCATTATAAGCATTTTCATACATAAGAACACCCTCCTAAGACTCCCTTCAAGGCTAACTAGTGTAATGTTTAGGTAGTGTCCCATACCCCTACCTAGACTAAGCTAAACCCTTTAGGCATTCCTAGTTAGAGTCCATAACGTTAATACATTTTACTTATTGGGAACATCTTGACCTAATCGACATAGACCACATGAGCTAATGTGGAATTCGGTGTCGTGGAACCCTACACCGAAAGAAGGACGACTACCTTCCAAGGTAGTACAAAAATATGAACAAAGCAACTACTACATCCACTAGCTAGTATTTCTATGGGGGCAACATAGTACAAGAATAGGAGATATAGTTGGCACCCTCTTTATGCTATATGCATTATAGTCTCCAATCTCAAGAGTTCATTAGTGATCCTAACTTCCCTATGTGGGAATGGAACACTCCTCACTCTAGTTCACTCGTGCTAAGCTAGCGTCCTTTTTTGAAATGTCTTTAATGTCTTTATTAATCATCATAGCTTATTGTAGATCATAGGGTCTAACCCTTGTATAACATCATAATCATCATCGCTCAGTAAGAATTTCATGAGTGTTATCTTTTCATTACAATTCATAGAGGTGAGGTGAGCACATTAACATTCTCATATCATGATAAGTCACATTTGTAAATCATTCACCATCCATATAATATTTAAATCTTAATCTAACATCTCACAATTCATAGTCAATACATTTCAATTCAACTTCATACAACCCTATCAATCCTTATACAAGGCATACTCCAATACAATATCATGACTTAATCACCATTAACCACAATTTGAAGTAAAGGATAGGGATCATAAGAGTTACCAAGTCTCCTTCATAGTTCATCATCAAGGTCATACCACAAACCCTCAATTTAACCCAATTTTGATATACATCATCATAAGTCAATAACCAATATGATAACAAGTCTAGAAGAAGCATTATATCACAATTCAATACTAGATTATAGCTTAAGACACGATACTTAGGTCAATCCTCAACATACTTCATAACCTAGATCATCTTCTAAAAAATAGCATGAAAGACTATAATTCACCCTAATTCATTCATGATTAGTGAAACAACATCATCAAGTATTAATTCAATCAATAACCAAGTCAGTTGAACCAATATAACAGATAGTGAGAAAGTCATCTGGAAAGTTGGTCAAGCATTTAAAAATGTTAATAAATTTAGCTATGATTTGACCAACTATGCATTAAAGAAAGGACCCCAACAAGAAAAGGACAAGAATGATCAAAATCAGGTAAGGGCCAACTATCGGAAGTGTATAGGTCATGATGATTGTTTTATCGAAGTCCGATTCCTCTAACCATAATGGTGCTTCTAGTCTGAGGAAGGAGTACAAAGTTCGAATGTTGAACTCCATGAATTCAACCACCTTCAACATATACAATGGGATTGAAAGTTCTTTTTCTATGTGTTAATTTGTGTAAGACCACTGCTCGTACAGTAACAGTTGTAGAATGAACCCAACTTCCCCGCATAATTTTAAAACCAAATAGGTCAAGTTTAGTTACAAAGAGTGAGTTTGATCATTGAATGAGTCGTGTCACTATTAAAGGGTTAAAGCCATAGTTATGAAATAACAAAGAAAGAAAAAAATAACCTGAATATATGACTATTGTGGCTAAGTAGTGCACCTTCTTCTATGTGGTTTGTCCAATGGAGATAATTCAGTAGGATAGTCCAAGACAATGGTCGGTTGTAGAAGCTTTGGTTCTACTACCATCTCAATGACCTGAACATGGTAACATCACAAAGAAGTATACATAAATAGAACCATCTGAACTAATAAGATACACTAGGATGTGGTTAAAAGCTGCTAATTTTATGTATCAGCAAACTGGAAAAGAGAAAATACTAAACAAAATTATTCAAACCTCATTTTTAAATCCCAACTTCTTTCAAAAGATCATGCATATTTCCCTCCTCGAAGGCCTTTCCAAGAAGATCTCCACACCCTGTAACAAAGAATAAAGTTATTCTTTCAATTAAAGTTAAGGTGAGAGAATAAATTAGATAAGATACAAAAAATGGGACCAAAATCCTATTAACCAAAAAACTCATAATTCACTGAAAAATTGGTTCAACTCATTATGTGTAAATCTGACCATATTCAAAAATAAGTGCAGAAACATTTCAGATACTCAGTAAAACATATGCAGCATATGAAATGGCATGAGCTAGGATATCTGGAAAAGATAAAATAAGACGAGATGGTTTGCTCCAACCCAAGGAAATAGGTCAGGTATCCAAATAGTAATTAAAAATGTTTAGTTGAACATTTTTGGGCCAACATTGTTTAACCATTCAAAATTATTTTGTTATGATGAGATAATATTCGGTCACCAGAAACAACATGGATGTGTAAAGAAGATGCTGGCACTTATAAATTTAAATGGAAAAGGTGCCAAACAAAATAACATAATGCCATTGAGAAAGATGAAGTTAACATGATTCCTCTTACCTCTCATGGTCCATTCTTGTAGCTAGATAA
Organism: Solanum chmielewskii; assembly: GCA_027704785.1. Lineage (NCBI taxonomy): Eukaryota > Viridiplantae > Streptophyta > Magnoliopsida > Solanales > Solanaceae > Solanum > Solanum chmielewskii. Next base: position 33,560,366 of record JAKWIX010000329.1, read on the forward strand.
AGAAAGAACTAGTTTGTCTTTCTAAGGAAACTCAAAAGAACAATCAAAGCCAGAAGGCACAAGTTCAATCAATTCTTAGTATTATGCCTCTAATATATGAATGGTTGCCAAGGTCAGGCATATTTTTTAAGAGGAAGCTGACTTTTATCATCATTCAAAAATTGCGGTTCTTTAATGCTCCTTTTAAAATCTCGCAGCCACTTATCCCAAGACAATTTTCTAGGGACCCTTCCAATCATTAGGAAGCCATAATCCGATGAACTTCCTTTGCCAGAAAACTCAATCCCTTATTTTTCTTCTTTCTTATTCTTTCTTTCCCATTGATAACAAATATATTTCAGATTTTTGGTTAAATCATACGATATTATTGAGTCTAGAAATACGAAAGGAAACTGGTTTGAGCTGGTGGAGAGTGCAAAGCCATACGTGAGGAGAATGAAGCTGAGTAGGGATGCTATATCATGGATATGAAAAAGGCTAGGGGAAGCGTCTGGCATTGAAGGTACGTCACTTAAGACTTGGAGATGCAAGGAATTTTCTACCTACATTTATTGCTCATTGAAGTTCAATAAATATGATAGGTTCATCTCAATCGTTTTAGTTAATGGCCATGAAAGTTCGGTGATTATTTTACCAGAGAACATCTTTAATGAGGGTTGGGATGTCCTATCAAAAAAATTGGAAGCTTCATCATTAAGGAGATAAGACATGTCACTAAGTAATAGGGGAACTCTGCGTTTATGAGGCTTAGGGGAGAGGAAAGTTATATGGAGGTCATTCAAAAGATAAAATGGGGGGGTCATATCTGATGTGAGAGCAGAAAATCAGGAGGAGACACTCTGTGAAGAAGAAGGGTTTCTTAGCAGATGGTTGGTTTTAAGCTTCCAAGAGGATGAGAAAATTCCCTCATGGAACAAAGTCAAAAAGTGGGATATTCAAACATGGAAAGGCATCCATAATGGCAACAGTTACGATTGGAATGTTATTTAGTTTCTTTTCGAATTCAAGTCAAGAAAGGAAGCAGAGCATATATTTATGGGGATGTGGACAAGAAAGAATACCATTTGCAGATGGAATGGTGGCCTCCAAAAGGAGGAACGATGCAAGCCAACATTATTCTCATTTTCTGCCCCCATAAAATTCCATATTACAACTTTATACATTGATCACTTGAAGTTGTTGTACTCCCCCTATTTCTCGGTTAGCCATCTTTAAAATTCACATTAAAAGCCAAATTCCTAACTTCTTTTGGGGTGTTATTGCAGTTATTTTCATTTATGTGTTTCTACATATTTTTATCTAGAAATTAATTCTTTTGATCAATTTTTAGAAATAATTCGAAAGCAATCTTATCACATCCTTCAAAGACAGTACCATATAATCTGCTAAGTTTTAGGACATTCTTTTGCACCCATAAAGAAGCTTTATCATTATTGGATTCTTCTCAGAGAGAGTCATCACTGGCAATAGGAAGAGGCTCGTCCAGAATTATCAGTTGGTACTTGGAGAGTTCTCTTGTATAGACTTCCTGGTCATCCCCTGTGTTAACTCTTTTCTCGCAAACTAAGGGAAGTATTGTCTCCTCTACATAGTGTGAAGGGTCAACACGCTGCATGTCAATGAATTCAATTGTGATGTTGTTCAGTTGATTATGAGTCTCTTGCATGAGTTCTTCATGTTCTGTAAATGATGTCATGAAATTCTCTAAATAGGTTCTGTTGTTGAAAATATCCCGATAAGAGGTTCTGTAAACAAGATATAAATTGACCTGAACTCTCTACCCAGGCCTCCACATGTCTTTTTCAAGATGAATTTTTACAAGTCACGTGCTCACGTTTATCCAACCGTACAAGACGCACATCGTGATTGACTTCTAGACAAAATCTCTCATTGCCTTTCCTTAATCTCTCTTCCATCTCTGTCATAATAATCCCCCTCAAAAGTGGGGTGCAGATACACTATTGATCTAACAATTGTGGTTCAACCAATGGCTGGGAGAAATACAATTAGAGACTCTAGGGAGAAGTTGGGGTATAGTAGTGTTATGGGACAAGATAATGTGGAAAGGTGAATTGGTGTAGGCTTCTGGACAAGTAATCACATGTAGATTTGAAGTCATTACTATGAACTTAAGGTTCCTTAGTTCAATTTATGATGATGCTAACGAAGTCGACCGAAGGAGTTGTGGAGGTATCTAATCAATCTAAAGAACACATGCACATGTCCTTTGTTGTTTTGTGGGTATTTAATGTGACAAGATATCCCACCGAAAGATCAACTAGACAAAGATTAAAAGAGGCTATGTCTGACTTCACAGACTTGATAAATGAGATGGAGCTAATTGACCCTCCTTTATTTGGAGGATTGTACACGTGGAGAAGGGGTGAAAACCATTCAACTGCTTTTATATTGGATAGATTTTTTTACTCTCATCATTAGGACGACTCTTTTTGACAAATTAGACAGTATTCTACCGAGACTAGAGTTTTATCACAATCTAGTGTTGCTAACTTGCGGGGAGGTAAAATTTATGAAATCTTATTGCAAGTTTGAACAATGGTGAATGCAAGTAGAAGGTTTCAAGGAGAAGGTAAAAGATGGTGGTGTTCGTTCTCAGAAAATGGGACCCATCTAATATCTTAGCTTCCAAATTAATTTTAATTACAGGGAACTTCAAACAATGGGGATATGAAATCATAGTCAACTGGAAACAAAAGAAGGAAGAGATACTCAATCAAATTGCTAGTCTTGGAAAAATACAAGACCACAGAATATTAATTTATGATGAAAACTTTCAAAAGGTGTACTCCTTCAAAATGTTCATCCATCTAGTAAAATTTGATGAAGCTTCCAAGAATGAGGAGATAGCTTGAAGATAAAGGTCAAGAACTCACTACCTCAAACATGGAGACAAGATCACCAAGTACTTCCATAGGATGGCCCCAACACACAAAAAAATAAAATCAATTGAAAAATTGGAAGTAAATGGTAGAAAGTTGACTAATATTGATGATATCGAAATAGAGATTACCAATTTCTGTTGAAAACTCTACAAAAAACTGAGAATTGAAGGTCTGGTCTAAACTTAGAAGTCATTGAAAGCATCAATTTGAAGGATTTGAGGAGGAAGAAGTTGAAGAAGGAATGAAATTGTGTGCAAGCAACAAAGCCCCTTGGCTTGACTTTTTCCTATGAGCTTTTATCAAAACTTTTGGGACATGCTCAAGGTAGATATCATGAATATTTTCAGACAATTTCATGATCAGCAGATATTTGAGATGAGCTTAGCAGGTCTTTGAGAAGAGCTTGAATGCCACCCAGTGTTATCAAAGGCGCGTTTTAAGTGCGCTTAGGACCTGAAGCGACGCTTAAAAGGTGTTGAGCGCTTGGCCACACTTTATGTGCGCTTCAGTGTCGTCACAAGGTTCTAAGGCCAATGTTTCCTTGCCAATGAGTTTCATATGAAAAAGTGACACTAAATAACTGATATTTCACTTCGTCATAATTTTTTTTCAATTTATTTGGTCATATATTTGACATTTATGTTTGTAAATATTAGTGTTGGACTAAACAAAATATTTGTATTTTTCTTCCTTGGTACCTTTTTCATTAAAGCCCACACTTTATTTGCACTTAAAGCCCTCACGGACCTTAGAGATTTTTCGCACTTTTTGCCTTTGATAAGACTGATGCTACCTTTGTGGCTCTTATCCCGAAGAAGACCGAGGCAGTTGAGATTAGGGACGTCGAACCCATAAGTTTGATGGGAGGGGTATACAAAATTATAACTTTCTGCTAGCTGAGAGTTTGAAGAAAGTAATCAGCAAACTGGTAAACAAATATCAAATTGCATTCATAAAAGGCAGATAGATCATGGATATTTCCCTTATTGCTACAGAATGTGTAGATACTTGACTTAGAGGGCTGACTCTGGAGTTATGTGCAAGTTAGACATTATCATGTCAACTGGGAGTTTCTTCTAAATATGTTAAAACAAATGGGGGTTGGTGAGAGATTGTTGAGATTGATTGAGTTCTATATAAAAACTATTAGGTTGTCCGTACTGATAAATGGAGAACCTACAGGGTTTTCCCCCTCAAAAAGAGGTCTCAAACATGGAGACCCTTTGTCCCCTTTCCTTTTCATCATAGCCATAGAAGGATTAAATAGTATGATAAGGGTGGCTACTCAAAACTCATTCTTGCAAGGATTCAAAGTAGGTAATCTCTCAAGGGTGCAGATTTTGTCATTTGCTTTATGCTGACGACATTGTTATATTTTTTGAATGTAAGAATGAATAAATTAGAACTATAAGAATTATATTGGTAGTCTTTGAGGTGGTCTCAAGTTCGGCAGTCAATTGGATGAAGAGTTGCATATATCCCATCAAAGAGGTCACACAGATCAAGGCCTTAGCAAACATTTTGGGTGCAGAATTGAAAAACTCCCAACTATTTACCTAGGTATTTCACTTGGAAACAACCATAATGAGCTAGTGATATGGGATGCTATAAATAAAAAATGTGAGAAGAAGCTGGCAAACTTGAAATCTCAATATCTATCCTTCAATGAGAGAACCATTCTTATAAACCATGTACCAGACTCTTTAACTACCAATGTGATGTCCCTGTTCGCTATGACGGAAAAAGTGGAAGAAAGACTTGATAAATAAAGGAGAGATTTCCTTTGGTCAAGGATCAAGGAAGGTAAAAAGATACATCTTGTTAAAAAGCAAACTGCTTTATTGAGTAGAAGCTCAAGGGGGTTAGGGATTAGGGATAGGAAAACTGGGGCTACAAAACAAGTGCTTGTTGGAAAAATTGTTGTGGAGGTTTACTTTGGAAGGGAGTTATCAGTAACAAGTATGGCTAGAATAGCCCATGGGTTTCTAATATGGTGAATATTCCATATGGTGTCTCGGTTTAGAGAACTATCAGGAATTTACGAGGCCAACTACAACACAATATCAGATATAAAGCGGAGAATGAGACCAGGATTCTTTTCTTGAAAGATCCCTAGATTGGTCAGGGCACCTTGATGTCTTCCTATCCGGACATATATGTACTCAGCTCGTCTCCAGATGCAATAATTAATGAGTTATGGTATGAAAAAGGGTGGAATGTCAGATTCAAAAGGTTACTAAATGACTGGGAGATAGGGAGAGTAGTCGATATCCTATAAACACTTGATGATGATTTCAAAGGCACTAATTGGAAGTTTATGTAATGATTTAGAAACACAATCATAATGGTATGTTGTAAGTCAGCAGATTGTACAATAAGAAAGTGAAGGAACTTCAGGGTAAATCTCTTGACCATAGAGTACGATATGGAAAAATAAAGTGTCAACTAAAGTGAGGTGTTTCTCATGGCTAGTGGCTAGAAGGGCATGCCTAACTCATGGCAAGCTGCAAAAAAAAGCTTTGAAATAGCTTCTTGGTGTTCACTGGAAACAAATGAGACTAATAGCCATCTGATCCTCCATTGCGAAGTCACTGCTCAATTATGGGCCATTTTTCTAGGCAGAACACACAAACTGGAAAATGCCAGAACACATTGCTGACCTTCTCAGTTGCTGGGTGACAAGAGGGGGGGAGTAAGAACTAGAAGAAATGGTGGAACATTATACCCTATTGTATATGGTAGAAGGACTTTTGGAGATAAAGAAACAAGAAATGTATGGAAAATACTGCAGAATAGGTCCAAAAGATCAAATGGCGATGTATGAAGACCTTCTGTTTTTGGTGTAATGAGGAGGGTATAGAGGATGCTGAACAGACTTTAAACTTTTTCTCTTCTTCATAAGTTTAATAGCAATTTGTTGAGTTAGTTTTTTTTTGAGTCACTGATGTAAATATTTTTATGGTTGCCAGCATACCCTCATTGCTGAGGAAATCAAAAAAAGTTACAGAGAGGGAGGGTCATCCTTGAATGAGTAATGTCACTATAAAAGTGTTAAAGCCATAATTTATAACAAAGAAAAATAATAATAACCTGAATAGATGTGTATTTTTGGGTAATTGGTGCTTGATCTAGAAGAATGAATTTAATCAATTTAGATGAATTAAGAGTTGTAAATGAAGGAGATAGCAATAAAATCGAGTTAGTTCCTTGTTTCAACTTTAAAAACTGTCACAATTAAACAAATCTTCCAATTTGATGTTACTGAAGCACTTAAGCTGAACATCAAAAAGCATGAACTCAAAGAGAAGTCTAAACGAGAGAGGGACTATATACACATTCATGAGATAGGAAAACTCACATATATCTAATAAATTAGCTTATGAGCAGAGAAGTTGTTAGAATAGGAATATGTTTATACAATCCTATTAGAATAGAAATAGATATACTAAATAGTATCCTACTTGATAAAGGATTGTATTCTAGCGTCTATAAATAGGGTCTCAATGTAATAATGTAGACACAACAACAATTCAATAATATGTTTTTCGTATATTTCTCACATGGTATCAGAGCCTCTACAATCTTGGTAAAAAATCAAAGAGCATTCGTTGCCGGCGGGCTGCTCTATTACTCATTTATGCCGCTCGTCTGGTCAATGATAATGTTTGCTAAAGTTGGGTCACCTTGTATCTTACTAGAGACTATTTTCTCATATCTAATTTTTGTAGCATCGTGCCATTATTTCGTGATTACTTTCTTATATCTAATTTTTGTAGCACCATGTCATCCTTCTGGTGGCTATTTTTTTTGCATATTGTAGTTACGTAGCACCGTGAATCTCACATGACTACTTTTCATATTAAATTTTCATAGTACCATGGGCCTTTTTTCCTAACTACTTTCTAATATTGTGTAGCATAGCATCGTGTGTCTTTCTGTTGACTCCTCAGATTTTGATATGCGTAGTTCCATTAGTTTTTCTGGTGAATCCTCAAATATAATTTGCATAGGATTGTACCATCATTCCAATACTGCCTATACGATTCCTCTTTTTCATTGGGGTCATGCCATCATTCTGATCCTACCCATATTATTTCTCTTTTTCTATTGGGCCGTTACATCAATTCGAACTGTCCTATATAATTTATGTTCTCTAGTTGCATTGTGACATCAGCCTACCGATATAATTTTAGTTTTTGACAACTTTTAGCAATCAAATTTAGTACTATAGTATAATAGCATGTTCCAACCAAGTTTTTGGTGACTTGTTAACATCGACTCATCTATTGATTCCAACATGATCCTTATATTTTATACTAGGTTTTGAGCACTTTAATTCTCCTGAAGTATTTTTTGCAGGTTTGGTTTGGGAATTTCTAACACTAAAATTTTATATCCATGTTTATTACCATTATGCTTCTAATTCATTATTTAATGAGAAGACAAACACATTGAGATTGAATACTATTTTGTTAAGTCAACTGATTAACTTGCAGATATTTCACCAAGCCCCTCATCAGTCCTCGTATTAATTACATTTGTAACAACTTGGTAAATGAATTGTATGTACAATCTTGAGGGGGAGTGTTAGAATAGGAATAGGTTTATACAATCCTATTGGAATAGAATAGGTTTGTACAATCCTACTAGAATATTAATAGGTTTATTCAATCCTAGTAGAATAGAAACATGAATACTAAATAGTATCCTACATTCTAGGGTCCATAAATAGGGTCTCAATGTAATAATATAGACAAAACAACAACTAAATAATATTTTTTCCCTATATTTCTAACATAAGCCATGCAAAATTTCTGACACAAGTATATACAAGTTATCTAGAGTCATTCCTTTAACATGTTATACCCAAAGAACTTTTTAGATCTTATCGCTGTCTCTGGAACAACCCACTAGCATTCCTTTCATGGATTCCATTTCCACAAACTATTATTACGGAACTGGCATATTCAATAACAAGCTCATGAATGAAAAGAAATGAAAACACCATAAAAAGACCAGATTATCCAATACAACTTAGTAAAAGATACACTACTAAAAGTTTGAGAGCACTAGGAAATCAACTAGTCACAGAGGAGAAAAAATGGGTCAAAAGTAAAAAAATAACATTCAATTTTATTGAAGTAACAGATTCAATCAACAATTCTATACGACAACACATTTCCATCTATTACGACCCCCACTATAATCAGAATTTCGAGAGTAGCCTAAACACGACTAGCTCATGAAGGAAGACAGGAAGACAATGATATGTCATATACAAATTCAAGTTCTTTTTCTTTCAAGGAAACAGAATTGTCTTCCTTACTACAATTAATAGGAAAATGTTAATAAAGAACACTAAAATGAATTTTCATGTTTTCACTACATCCAAACAAAAACTGAATATTTCAAAATTTTGAAATCGAGAAACACAAATATATTACCTTTCTTAATGACAATTAAAAGTAAAATGACAATTAGTGTACTGCATGATTGCCTCACTAAAATATTAGAAAATGATACTTAAGAACAATAAAATGAATTTTTCCATGGTTTTCCTACCTCCACAACACATATATTTCCCATCTGAGGACAATTAAAAATAAAAATGACAAATAAGTGTTCTGCATGTTTGCCTCACTACAATCAGTAGGAAAATAATACAAAACCAAATCAAACTTTTTCATTTTCTCGCTATATCCAGAACTGACAAGAAACTTCAAATACTTCAAATTCTAGAAAATAAAATAACACATACATATTAGTTTCCCTTCTACCATAAAAATAATGAATGCATAGATTTGATCTGCATAAACTTTGAATATTACAAAGGTAAAAAAAAACCATATAGTTTCAAGAAAACAACTCCTCAATCTGGAATTGAATTGAGATAAGGCAAAAAATTTAGAGAAAATATGCATCCAATTACAAAAAGAGAAAAAAAGGGTGTTCTTTCATTTGATTTAAGCTAATACCACGAGGCAAGTTGAGTTATTGTTTAACACATATCATCCCGAAAATGATAGAAAGGTTAACCAGAACCTTAAATACACATCCCATATATAGGGATTTAATGTCTATCTAACAAGCAAGTAAAGATGAATAAGCTCAAAATAAAACACTATTCCAATAGAAAAACCAAAGTATTGTTGAATACTTTCTTTGTTATAAGATTATGCCTAGAACTTCTCTTGTATACAAGCTTAAGTAATAATATATTCCACAATCTTGTGTTCTCACAATGATAGCTTCCAATAGTTACTGTGCAAGCATAGGGCAACTATATTGGTCGATTTCTCGTATAGAGTATATCCCCCTAACAATATCAATAAACTATTACACCCTCCCTCACACACAAAAATAACCTTGATTTCCTAAAAGTTGCTTTTAAGCAGTAAAGATATCAAAAAGAAAATGTCTGTGATAAACTAAATCACAGATAAAACTCGGAGTTGTTAAGCACAGGGAATCTCATGTTTACAAGAGATCTTTAAAAGAGAAATAATAAACACATAAACAACCCAACTTATAGATACTAATTTACCATTAAGGGTAGAAAGTTTCCTTGAAAATGACAAGAACATGATAAGAGCAAGTGAGCTCAAGAACTGAAGCTCAAAAAAGCAAAATGCAGGAGATCTCCACTATTGCTACAATTGAGTATGGTAAAGGTTTGCTTGGAAGATGTATCATAGGAAACATTGGCAATCTTGGCTTTGAGATTCCTACCCTCTCCGAGGTTAGAAAATGGGCATCGTCAACTTGGAAGAATGTTTTTGGGGTAAACATCTATGAGATGATAGAAAACACTTTCCTTTTTAAATTCCCCAATAGGAATATAGATGAGTAGACACTTCAAAGAGGGTGAGACTGGAAGAAATCTTGGGTTAGTTTTGAATGGTGGAACCCAATAACTGGGTGCACTCCGGTGTCTTAGAAGAGTAAAAAAACTTGGATCAGAGAGAGTGATTGGGATGCCTCTTTACATAGAGTCCCAGGAAAATTCTCGACAAATTGTACCCCTTTGTGGTTGCTGGAAATAGATGGAGAAAGAGACCGATTTGAGGAATCACCTTAAATGGGCTCTAATCTGAGTAAAAGGGATGGCCAAAACATTCCAAGTGAAGTAACTATCTCGAAAGAGGGTCTAAACTTCTTTATCCCAATTTTGGTGGAAAGAAAACCTAGTTTTCAAGGAACTCCGGTGGTGTCTCTGGTACCTGGATATGAAAAACTCAATGGAAAAAAATAAAAATTTATACAATGATCCATAGATTCTTCTAAGGTAATAGATTCTGTTGGACAGTTAACATCTGTTGACGGGAGGGGTCATGGTCACATGGGAGTGGGAGTGGATATTTCACATTTTAGTCCCCATATGGGGTCACATGAGGAGCATGGGAGTTATTTGGGAGTTACACTAAATTCTTGGTCCATCTTGATAGCAATAATCGTATTGGGCCTGATCTAGCCCAATTTATTTACAATAATATTGTGGAGGAACCCATTATTTAATGAAGGTGCATGCTCCTAGTAGGACTCACATCAACCAAGCTCCTTTTGATTCAAGCTGACAATCTATCTAGGACTTTGCAGAAGACATCAATAGATGGTAAAGCTCCAGCCAGAGAAATCGATGGCAGCATGTAAGTGGTACATAGGAAAGAAGAAGTGAGTTTCAATACCCAGGAGAAAGGAGATACAAAAGGGGAGATTTAATTTGAATCAAGAAACAACAACAATTGTCAATTTTTGACCCGTCAATTTATGGGGATCTGTTGGAAGTAGAAGATGTATCTCCACTATACAAGCAGAGCAGAATGAAGCAATTCTGGGGAAGGAGTCGGAAGCAACTTCTTGGGTTAGACAAAATTTGTGAAGACTCAATAAGATGTTCGAAATTAATTTTAAAGGCCATGAGAAAGGGCACTATTGTAATACTTAGGCAAATTGATGGGAGTATGAAAGCGAGAATAATGGAACCAATCACAGACATCAAGAAAATCAGAAGCAACGACTCGCTATATATAAAATATTTGATCCCCTTTAATGTAAAATTAAAAAGTGGTGGAGGAAGATAAAAGGGGAAGGGGAAAATTCAGAATGACCAATGAAGCTAAAAATAGTTTTATGGATCGTGAGGGGAATGACTGATCAGAGTAAGAAAAGAGTCGTCAAGGGCCAACTTTTAATCTTGAAAGCAGACATAGTATGTTTGAAAGAAACAAAGTTAGAAGGAAACTGTCATAATCACATTAAACAGATCGGGGGAGGACGATGGACAAGGTTTGTATGTCGTATTGTAGGGTCTAGAAGGGAAAAGTGCTACAAAAAGTGTGTTGCTTTGGTAAGTCTGTCAACTACTAATCGTATGGAGTCAAACTTCTTAAATGAGCGAGGCAAGCCAGTGACAAAATCCATGTTGATCATGTCCCATTTCTAAATTGGAAGTTCTATACGCTGCATGTAACCTCCGGTCTTTTGGTGTTCTACTTTTATCTTTTGACAATTTGGACACTGAGCCATGAATTCTGAAATTTTCTTCTTCATGTCCCCCAAACAATACATTTCTTTCAAGTCATGATACATTTTAGTTGACCCTGGATGAACAAAGTATCTTGAATTCTGTGCTTCCATTATGAACATCTTTCTTAGTTCATCTACATTTGGCACACACAATCTGTTTTGATATCGAAGTACTCCGTCTTGCGTAAGCTCAAATGCCTTTGTCATACCATGTAGTACATTCTCCTAAAGTTGTTAAAGAATTGGATCACTGCTCTTCTCTTTCACTTCCACCACTAATGAGGATGCTGCCGCATTTTGCACAATACCCCCTTCGTCTTGATATTAAAGATGGCAAAAGCCCAAGTTCGCTAGTTGGCACATATCTTTAGTCATTTACTCTCTTTCCACTGACTTTCCATAAGTGCCTGCCATTATTTTACGAATTAAAGCATCAACTACTACATTAGCTTTACTGGGATGATATAGGATGTCAATGTCATAATCTTTTAATAGGTCCAGCCACCTTCGCTGCCTCAGATTTAAGTCCTTTTGCTTAAGTATATATTTCAAGCTTTTGTGGTTAGTGTATATGTCAACATGAACTCCATTCAAGTAGTGGCGACATATCTTCAAAGCAAACACAACTGCTCCTAGCTCTAGATCATGGGTTGGATAATTTTTCTCATGTGGCCGAAGCTACCTTGAGCCATAACCTAAAACTTTACTATGCTTAAGAGACAACCTGAGCCCACTCCCCAAGCATAACCATACACTGGATAGCCTTTCGTGCCTTCTGGAAGTACAAATACATGTGTAGAAGTTAAATTACTCTTCAACTCTTTGAAGCTTCTTTCAGACTCATCACTCCACTGAAACTTGGTTTCTTTGTGTGTTAGCTTTGTTAAGGGTGCAATCATGGAATAATCATTCAACGAACCTTCTGTAGTAACCTGCCAATCCAAGAAAACTTTGAATCTCTGTAGGCATTGTAGGCCTTGGCTAGTTTTCACAGCTTATATCTTCTGGTTAATAACCCTTATTCCTTCATCAGATACAATATGACCTAGGAATGCCCCAAATTTCAACTAGAACTCACATTTAGATAACTTTTCATACAATTTACGATCACAGAGAATTTGTAAAACCTGCTGCAAGTGATTAGAATGATCCTCTTCCGACTTTGAATACACCAAAATGTCATCTATGAACACTATCACGAACACATCTAAAAATGGCTTGCACACCCTATTCATCAAATCTATGAAACATGATGGTGCATTTGCTAGCCCGAATGACATGACTAAGAACTCAAAATGACGGTAACATGTTCGGAAAGATATCTTTGGTATATCTTTGTCCTTGACATTCACTTGGTGATAACCTGACCTCAAGTCTAGCTTTGGAAAACACCTAGCACCTTTTAATTGATCAAACAAGTCATCAATTCTAGGGAGGGAATATTTGTTCTTAATTGTTACCTTATTCAAGTGTCGGTAGGCGATACACATTCTTAATGAGCCATCTTTTTTGCAGACAAATAAAACTTGTGTCACGCCTCGAGCTACTCCCCAAGACGTTGACATGGAACCTAGGACCATAAATGATCCCAAGCTAACCCTGTTGGCATGATCATGAGCATACTAAAGAAAATAAACTTAATGTAGAAGGTAAATATAATTTACACTAAAAAGATAGGCAATACCCATATTTTATAACTGAAATATTTGAAATACAGACTTGTTCAATACAAGGAAGTTATTAACTCAATAATAAGCTGAAACTAACTGTGTCTAAGAATAGCCTCTAAACTGACTAGAAATGTTGGGACAGTCCCCAACTAAGTCTAGCAAAAACTAAAACTAAAGGAATAAATAATGGAAAGAAAATCATGACTATTTGTCCTTGGAGAATGAGGACTCACCACTAAACTGCTGAACTAGAGATTGTAAATCGATCTAAGCGTGATCTGGATGCTGTTGACCTGAACATATATCATGAGAAGACTTAACGCACGTATGCCTCAATACTTGTAAGGTATTGAGCAAGTAGGTTTGAATAAAGCTGAAATAAAACATAACTAAACAAGCACAAAAGCAAGAGTAATAACCTGAACATGATACACAAAATTTCAGCTAACTGGATGCAATGACGAAATTTATAACCTACTAAGACTGAATACTAATTGATATGTGAATATGGTCAACGCAAGAGAGTCTGACTGAACTATGGAAGCTCTCATAACTGATAATAAAACCACATGAACTAAATGTGGAATCCAATGTACACGCCCTATCGAGACGACCCATATACCCTCCAAGAGGTATAAAGGCATGATGGCGTGATCACTAAACTGATTGCTTATAGAGAGGACTTACAACCTACTTGGCTAGCAGTTCTAGGACTAATTGGGTACGTTGAACCCTAGTCCAACTCGGTATTATGGTACTCCAAATAAATTACGTAAGTAATTGATTATGAGTGATTTTCTATAAATACTAAATAGCACAAAACTGAACATGCAAACTGAGAATGCTACAATTAATATAGTAATTCTGCATTTATAACTGAGGCATGTATATTAGAAGTAACTGAAATATTTGACCTAGCATGTGTACTTCAAGAACTAAAGAAATACATAGCTAGGGTTCTAAAAATCATGCGATAAACTTTATAATAACATAGAAAACTGATGTGGATTATATAACTAATTAATTCATTAAGTTCTATTGAAGTTTTAGAAAACCAACGTCTAACCATGATATGGGAATCAAGAATTTGACTGAAAACTAGGGAACCAATTTGTTGAAGGAACTCACTAGTAAAATCCCACATACCTGGTAATGAAATCCACGGAGAAATATTTAGATTTTGGGGATGGAACTCATGGAACCTTGCTTAGTTCTTGAACTAGGGTTGTTGACCTTTTTCTCTTTTCTAGCTTCTAGTTTTCTATGTTTTTTATTAATTATTTGACATAGATAAGTTTTAGTTATGTTTATAGGCTTAAACTGACTAATATCAACAGATTTAGGATCAAAACAACGTATTTTAGGGTTTAAACAAAGTGGGAAAAGACCAAAAGACCCCTAAGTTAATTGCTGTCAGACCAAACGATGATCTGGATTGACAGGCTGTCGTTCAATCGACGGTCCTTCGTTTGGGTGTGTAGGTTGGGTCTGTTTGATAGTCCTTTACTAAAACGGATATAATTTTTTACTTAGATGTTTGATTTAAGCAAACTCGGTGGCTATGGAAAGGTAATTAAATTATCCATCATTTATCAGGTTATGGTCACCTAATTCATTTTGTGCTAAGAGTTATGATCAATTGAAGTTTACCCTACTGTAATTTCACACTAACGTCTGCTAATTTTCACCTACGATCATACCTATATTCCACTGGTCCGTCTACGAACCATTAGGATCAATCGTGGTTCTTGTAACAATTGGGTAAGTGGGGTCGTGATCAACGGACACAGAATGTGGACCATAGTCTGACCTACGGACTGTAGGTCCATCTTTTGTTCGATACTTAGTCAATTTTTCTAGGATGAGTTTTGGGGGCGTTAGACTCAAACAACGGATGCACAGTACGGGCCGTAGATCAGAATACGGTTCGTCGATGGTAACCGTCGGTTGCACTGGAAAATTTTTAAAAAAATGATTTCAGGTTCGATTTAGATATAGGGTGTTACATTATCACTGTAACACCCCGTATTATACGTGAATTAGTTCTATGTATACGTAGCTTAAAAATTTCCTTATGGTATAGTTATGGACTCGGTTTCCTATGCGACTACTGTCAATAGAATATGTTTGAAGTTGTAATACCCCGTGCCTTCCAACACATATATGAATAATTGAACTAAAAAAAATTCAAACTCGGGATAGTAAAAGGTGTTATTCGATATAAAAGTCAAAGTGGCCAAGTGTGCATTTAGTTCTACGGTATTGTAAAGAATTTACTATGGGAAAATGGTGTAAAATAATTGAGGTGCTTGCTTGACTTAACTATGCTAGTAGGTGACAAGTAGGTGATGCACCTACTTAGAATTAGTGGACTGCATTTTAAGTGAAGAAGGGCAACTAGGTGATGCACCTACATAGTGTTAGTGGACTGAATTCTAAGTTAAAAGGAGCAAGTAGGTGATGCACTAACTTAGAATAAGTGGACTGAATTTAAGTGAAAAAAGCAAGTAATTGATGTAGCTACTTAAAACATGTGGAAGAAACTAAGGAGGTGATTCACATTCTTTCTTAAAAGTAACGGACCATATTATTCCCCAATTTATTAAAGGAAAAACGTCAAAATGGCCTCTAAAGAATCAATCTTATCATATTTCCTTCATATTACTTATTCTCCAGATACTACTCCCAAGGAAATCCATGGAAGCTCCAAGAGTTCTGTTTCTACAGCTTCACCATTAGAATCTGAAGGAAAAAGGTTTTTTAAAGTATAAGCTGTTAGAACATCTCCCACCTTAAGGAATTCAAGTGAATTATCTGATTTAACATCAAGATAAGTTAAAGAAGACAACCTAAACCTTGAAGAATCCAAGTCTTGGCAAGTGAGGTTTCTTTCTAGCAAGATAAATAACAAACGAAGATGGTTAGCTCATTTTGATACCCATTGTTGTGCAGCAAAGTATGTAAGGCTATTAAATTTCCTTTTCCCTTCGAATAAATTGAACACTTGTAACCTTTCTAAGTGATCTTGGTAGTGACTGATCCATAAATGCAGTTCGTACTCCCTAGAGAATTAAAGTGAGCACTCTACTATGAGTTTTTTACTAAATGTGCATTTTTTCTCTACCAAGTGTTAGCATGCAAGGTTTATACTTGTTTCATTATCAAAGTACCCTGGCACGTATTTCCCTTATATAAGTTAAAGTGATCCTATATTACACATGGTACATATGTTTATAGAATGGATACATCATCTTCCCTTATATTACCAACTTGATTTAATAGTCTATTTCAATCATATATGTCATCTTTTCACATGTTCATGTGTTCTCTTTATTTGTTATTACTACCATTGTGTTAGACTATTATGTTGCCTCACAAGATGTCTACTTGTGTTATTGTACCATTATATGCATGTACTTGCTTGGAATATGTATCCATCCTTAAGTTGAATTTGTCCACATTCTTTCTTGGTTCCACAGTCATGTATACCTTGTCTTTGATAGAAGTTGGTGAGTATTTGCCTATCATATAGACTTTATATCTCTTGTATGAAAGTTATATATCTTCACTTCATATGTGCTTCAATTTGAGATGTCAAAAATGCATACCGAGTCATAGAAGAAGTATTATGTTGGTGTCATATTTGCTTCCCACGTCATTGTAATTATTGTTAGTCCATATTTGTATGTCTTCTACTACTGGTTCATAGTTCTAAATCTCAACAATGATTATGACCACCAAAACATCAATCCCAAATGATTTATTATCAACAAAAGAACAATCTTAAAAGAGTTCTGATTATCAAAAGTACAATCTCAAAGTAGTTATGAACATCAAAGCAACAATCTCAAAGTTTAAAAAAATCTAAGTGAAGAAATTTTTATAATTATGGGCGACGACCCAGGGGCAAAGCCTAAAATGGGTCGATCCCAATTGTTTATAGAAGGGTGGCAGCTCAGGGGCTAAAGCCTAGCATGGGCCGATCTCAATTGGTATAAGAGGGTTGCAGCTCAGTGGCTAAAGCCTAGCATGGCCCGATCCCAAATGGTATGGAAGGGTGCCAGCTCACGGGCGAGAGCCTAGCATGGGCCAATCCCAATTTGTGGAATTATAAGGACAACATCTCATGGGTTATAATGCCTAGCATGGGTCATCCTCTCCTTCCACTGATCAGCTGGTCATTTCCATCATATGGCTTAAAAAAATTATAATGCAGAGAAAAGAAAAGAAACGAATGTAACACACTCAATTCCACAAGTATAAGCAAAGGTGGTCTTTAATCCTTATCTATTGGTATATGGTTTCACTTGATCACTCATTTCACATATTGGTTGTATTATGCCTTACAAATTTAGCACATTCTTTTGTACTGACGTTTCTTATTGGGGTGCTACATTTCATGCTGTAGGTTTTTGTATTCCAAAGTAGATCTCCCCAATAGAAGCACATGATACTCAGCTCTTGTTGGTGAGCTCCAGGTTGATTCGGGGCTTTGCTGAGTCTTTACTATGCGTATTTTCAAAGAATGGATTCAATTAGTGGCTTCGTAGACATTGTAAAGTTATCATCTTACTCATAGTTTCACTTGTCACG
This sequence comes from Solanum chmielewskii, assembly GCA_027704785.1. Taxonomy (NCBI): domain Eukaryota; kingdom Viridiplantae; phylum Streptophyta; class Magnoliopsida; order Solanales; family Solanaceae; genus Solanum; species Solanum chmielewskii. The sequence goes on from JAKWIX010000329.1 coordinate 33,578,058, forward strand.
TGTATTGGTTCAGTTAGTCAATATGTGGTGTATATAAAGCTTATCATCAGTAATCTGCATAATATTTACGTTCTCATCATATGTTACTTGTAAAGCATGTATTCATAGGTTAATTATCCTCCTCACCTAGGGTTGGACTGTCACAATCTCCCCTTTGGGAACATTTGTCCTCGAATGAACACTAAACTAGCTGAAATAGAGGGAGAGAGATGCAATCCCTACTACTAAACACTGAGAACTATGTCTCTGACTGAATTGAGTTCTGAGAATATGCAATTATGCTGAAAATGCAAGTACAAATTGATGGAACGTGATTCTGAGTCCAATATCACACATGAATGACTGAAAAATTGAAGATGAACTATTACCTCAAGCTGGAATGGAATCGGAAGGAAAGAGGTGAGGATACTTGGCTTTCATTGCTGCTTTTGCTTCCCAAGATCTACCTCTATGGGCTGAGTCCTCCATAAAACCTTGACTGAAGCGACTACTTTGTTCCTCAACCCTCTAACCTGATGGTCAAGATCTCAACTGGTACATCTTCATATGAAAGACTATCTTTCACCGCGTAAGATTTAGACAGCCCACGCACTTCATCAAGAGTTAGATGTTGAAGACCGAATGCACTGCAGCTAATTCTGCTGGCAACTCTAGCTCATATGCCACCTTGAAAACCCTTTTCAAGATCTTCTAACGGCCTACATATTGAGGGTTGAGTTCCCTTTCTTGCCAAATCTCATCACTCCTTTCATAGGTGACACTTTCAAAAAACCCAATATTCAACATGGAAATCTAGTTCCCTTCTCGTTACATCTGCGTAAGATTTCTAACGACTCTGGGCTGTCTAAATACTCACTCTAATGAGTTGCACTTTCTCCATAGCATAAATGATTGAATCTGTCCCTATCAAAGTTGCTTTACCTACATCAAACCAACCAATGGGAGTCTACATCTACGCTCATACAAAGCCTCATAAGGGGCCATCTGAATGTTAGAATGGTAGTTATTATTGTAGGAGAACTCAATTAGAGGAAGTTTATTATCCCAACTACCCTTGAAATAGATCATACAAGCTCTCAATATATCTTCTAGGGTCTAAATGCTACGCTCTGCCTGTCCATCCATCTGTGGTTGAAATGTTGTGCTAAGGTTAACTTGAGTACCAATACCCTTCTAAAATGACTTCCAAAATGAGATGTAAACTGAGGACCCCTATTTGAGATGATAGGAACTCCATGTAACCTCACAATTTCATTAATGTAAAGCTTGGCATAGTCCTCAGCCGAATTAGTAGTCTTGACCACTAAAAAGCGAGAAGACTTAGTCATCTTATTCAATAACACCCAAATGTGGTCATGTTGTTTGCGAGTATGAGGTAACCATGTGATGAAATCCATATTGATCACATCCCACTTCCAAGTAGGAATATTGATGTCTTGAGTCATACCTCCTAGTTTCTGATGTTCTACCTTGACTTACTGGCCATCGAGGCTCTTACTCACAAAGTTTGCTATATCCCTCATCATGCCATTGCACCAATAGACTTTGCGCTGATCGCGGTATATCTATGTGGCACCTGGATGAATGGAATATCTTCAGTTATGGGCTTCTGCAAGGACATGCTTTCTCAACTCACCCACGTCAGTAAAAGACAATCTACCCTAGTAGCGAAGTACAACATCTCCCCCTTGGAGAAAACCTCCCTCTCAGATTGTGAACTTCACCCTTCAGGTCAAGCATGATAACAACATGGATAGAATAGATTGCATAAAATCGTTAAAGGAGCTTGATGGACACAAAATCAAGAAGTATAATGTACGGAATGTCCATCAAAGTTAAGAGAAAGAGGAAAGAGGCCATTTGTGCAAGTGGTCATCTCATAATTTTCAAGAATTCACAAAAGAAGACAACCAAACTAGGCCCTTACCTCATTAAGGGTAAAATTGTCAATAGAAGTGTCTTCTTTATTTTATTAGTATAAATAGTAGTCTCTTTTATTTTTGAATACTTTGACTATATGAATTTTGAAAATGAACAAATTCATTCAAGATCCATATAGTCTAAGTCTTCCAAAATAAAAGAAACTACTATTTATACTAGTAAAATAAAGAAGACGCTTCTTTTGACAATTTTACCCTTAATGATGTAAGGGCCTAGTTTTGTTGGCTTCTTTTGTAAATTCTTGAAATTTATAAAATGACCACATGCACAAATGGCCTCTTTATTCTTTCTCTTAACTTAGATGGACATTCCACACATTGTACTTCTTGATTTTGTGTCCATCAAAATCCTCTAAAGCTTTTACTCCATCTATGTTATCTATATTGTTATCATCCTCTCCTTCTTGAAAAGGATTCGTCCTCGAACCCAAGGAGATAATCTCAAGGAATGACCAGTATCCTATATAAGCATGACTATTAAGCCTGTAGATGGAGAACATGGAAATTGGCTATTTATCACATCAAGATGATAATAACACCCAAAATATGATATGAGTACAAGATCAAATACTCCCAAACGCTCAACAGGTCAAAATGATAATAGGTCTACATAATTGGATCATACAAACAAGTCTAGACATCAATGATACCCTGACCAAAAAGTTATGTCCATTTAAGACAAATATGACACTCATGAGATGCAAAGAGATAGTAGAGATATGCCGCATGCATGTAAGGGTCATCTAAGGTGTACTAGGTTTAAGGATCATAACACTCATCACATCAAAAGATGGAACACTCAAAGACATCATGAAGAATATAAGAGATACTTTCCCTTCTCCTAACAAATAACTCCTACCCCCCATAAAAGGCGCAATCAACAAGATCATACACAAATAGATAGTAAATAAAGGGGGTTAGAAATTACTTTTCACCGTGCACAATGTAAGCCCCTCAAATGGATTGTAAACCCTCAAGAAGAACATTCCATCACAGGTAAAAGTTTCACATAAATGAACTTCAATAAAGGCGTTCCCAACTTTAGCCTCCACTTTATATGCTAAAGAATCACAATTCATATTAAGAATTTGAACATACAAGGAAGTAGTAAAAATTAACACTTAAGCATTCCCTTTCATCTTAACACTACCCTCTCCAATAAATGTACTATCCTCTTCACAAAAGAGATTTCCATCTTTGGGAAGTGTGTCAACACAACATAGGGGATTCTCAAGAAATTGATAGCCTCTAAGAGTGGCTACACTTCCAACATTATAAGCCATTTAACTATGCACACTCTCAAAAGTCGTGTCATCATCAAACAAGAAATTATCCTTAAAAAACATTCTACGTCAAGATTCTCACAAGAAAACCAAGAAATTGTGTTAAGGTCTAAAGATTCATTCAAATTACTAATGCCAACACAAAATGGTCACAAGTTGATCTTCTAGAAGAATAAACTTGGTCATCAATAGGATTAACAATAGAATCACTTTCATTGCATGACAATGTACCCTCATTCAAGCTACAGACCAACACTAGGTGGACACAAATTGACCTTACTAGAAGAGTCAATTCGGTCATCAATAGGATCAACTAGTGCTTGCTCACTCACAACAAGGATATTTTCATCACACGACAAAGTGCTAGCAAGAACATCACAAGGTAAAAACTCACTATGCTCACTTAAAAGACAGTCTATTACTTACACTAAATGGGCTACTAGATACAGAGTGATGTTCCAAGTTAAAGGAAATGTAAGTGTTAGCATTCTTACCTTGTATCTCATAGGAAGAAGTGTATTCACCTTGCCTATCAACAATGGAGCACATTTTGTCCTTTTGGAAGCTTTCAAGAACCTCATGATTCCTCACATTTTGATGTGCCTCACTTGGCTTGCTTCCAAGTATACCTGCACAAGATTTCAAACAACTAGAGAAAGAAAATTTAGATGAGTTAGGGGGAAAATGTGACAACTCTCACATTACTCCACCCAACCTCTCTTTTTTCCACTCTAGAGTTGTCACTTTTCACACCCTTACTCCTCTCAATATTTTCTCTCAATTTTGTGGGAGTTTAGGTCAAGTGACAAGGATTCCTTTTGAAGGGTTAAAAGACCCCTTCAAGTTCAACTTCCTTTTTTGTGCACAAGGAGTGGGTGTTTTTACTTGCATGTGCAACTTCTTAGTTCCAACCTTACAAGGAGTATCTTGTTTTGCTTCCAAGGGTAACTCCTTAGGCCTATATTTATGATGAATAACCCTTCTTCTTCCTTCTCAAGCAGATGCCACACCTCATTATTTAGTGGCTCTCCAAAATCCCAGAGGTGGAAGGGTTTTGATAGGCAGGACAAAGTTCTTTAAATGGTAATGAAAGAGGGGGAAATGCCTGGACGACAGCCACTCGCCCAACCTGGCGATAGTAATGTAAACCCTTGGCTAATATTTGAAGAATGTATCTCACGCGGCTCTATCCAATAGCGATCCTTGCGTACAGAATAGATCATCACCCTTCTCTAAATCATGCATGTTGGTTTGTTATCGTGGTAACCTCTTTTGGTTCTGTTAGCAGATCAGGAATATTCCTTGGTTGCGAGTTAAATGATCGAACATCGATAATGGCAGTAACTTTACTAATAACTAGAATGATAGCAGAATGGCTTCAGGAAGCTGCTAATAGACTTGACCTTTTCAAACATCCACAAGAAATCATCAAAATCTTCCCTCAACGTTGTAAAAGATTCTCTTAACTCTACTAATTCACGACATAGTGTTCCTCCTCATCTATATACAACCTCATCACCATACAGATAACAAGAAATATTTGAACTATGATGAGAAGAATAAGTCATCATATGTCGAGAAGTAGTGAATGTATTGCTTCTATGGTCCACATGAAAACCTTTTAAATGTCCCGCCCAAACATCTATGCCTTCTTTCTTAGAATAGGATGTAGCACAAGATGAGGAAGAAAATCCAACCTCACAACTTCCATTTCCTTCTATATTCTTCTCAAAATATTCATAAGACCTATGAGAGAAAGAATTGTCTGTCATATCACCAACATAACCATGGTGCAAGTCTTGAAAACCTTCATTGTCCCAATTGTATACACCATACGTTCCTTCTACCCCTTCAACATCATCATAAGAGTCATAAGTTCCATTTATCTCAAAATAATCGCTGGAGTAGTAGTTCTTACCACTATCTTGTTCATTATCCCATGAACCAACATAAAAAATCACCATAATAAACAAGATCCCTATTTCCATGCTCATAAGGACCATCATAGACATCACAAAACTCATCATTGCTACAAGTGTATTCACTGATTCATCTCCATCATATTCAAAATTTACGAATGAATTATTATTTATAATCACCTTGGGTTCCTACAAAACTTAGCAAACAAGGTTAGTGGAAAAACTCGTGACACCTCTCATATTTGATCTCACACTCACCTTCCTAAAGTGTCTTCCCAAAGTTGATAGAGAATCATATTTTCCCAATCAATTCAAAAGATCACTTATTCTTCGTGGTGGAGTGGATTCTTGTGACTCCTGAAAGAAGGATGACCAAAAAATAGACGGTTATCAATCTATTAAGATGAATAAAATAGAAGAAAGAAGTACCAAAAGATTTAGACTCAAAATAAACCAAGTAACAAAAATAGAAGATTACTACTTGTTACTTCATTTGAAGAATCAAAGAAATGATTTGATGATTGAAACTAGTTAGCAAGTAATAAAACATGTTAATTAATCAATTAATAGTTTAAAAAAGAAGGAAAATGAGTTAAGAAAAAGAAGAAGTTTAATTGGAACTTAGAAAAATTTCAAGCTTCAAAAAAGTTCATCACTTGTAGGATGTTGATTTGATGATTAAAACTAGTTAACAAGTAATTAAAGATGTTATGTAATTGTTAATTGGTTGAGGAATTGAAGGGAAAATTATTGAAAAAAGAATCACGATGTTTGGAAACATAGAAAAATTTCTATGTCCAAAAACTTCCCATACTAAAAATATTTTTTGGGCTTACAAGGGAAAACGTGCAATTTCAACCTTAAAGTGAGCCCCACGCGCTGACTAGGCATTTGAGCCTTGTGGGCTTATTTTTACTGCGCTGGCTGCTGATTTAATGTCATGTGGCTCTGGCATGGCAGCTTGCATCTGATGTGGCTGCCGACGTGTCAGTCCACGTGGAAATTATTTGTTTTATTTTTTTCTTCTGATTTTGATTCTTTTTTAAATTCCACTAATGGACCCCAAAAAACACCTTTGACCAACTTTGACTTGAAAAGTTGGATCAAATATACTTTCTTCTTTCTTCTTCTTCAAGAACAACTTGAAGAACAACAAGAACACACACTACTACAACCCAATACACTCAAATCAACTCAAAATTGGCTCAAAATTTAGGATTTTCTTTGCTTCAACTAAGAGAACAAAGCCCACTAATTATTAACCTTCAATTTCTCCTCTATCAGAAGACCCACTTTTAAAATTTGAAAAGTTTTGAAAGATTGAAACCCTTCAATGGTAAATTCACTTCTACAACTCCAACTTGAAGAAATCTGAAACCTAGACTCAAAATACACTAAGGAACAATGATGTACTGTCAAAAACCACAAAACAAAACAAAAAAGGAACTTTTTGGACTATTTTTGGAATTTTTTTTTTGCAACCCAAGACTAGATTTCTAAGAACATATCTAAATGTGGGCTCATGATACCAAATGATAATATTCCAATTAGGAAAGAAACCAATTGAAATAAAAAAGTGGAATTAAACAACACAAAAGTAAGATTAGAAATAAGACATGATAAAGAAGAAAGAAAGGCTAATTGATTAAACAATCAACCAAGGAACAAGAGACACTTGAATTCAAAAAGAAACAACTCAAATTGAAAACCACAAATGAGCAATCTCAAGTGGTCCTAAATCAACAATGAGAATCCACCCATCACTAATCTAGATTAAGCTACATAAGCTAACCTAACCTAAAGGGATTCCACCCTTAAACTGTTCATTTAATTTTCAAAATCCATATAGTTCTAAGTCTTCAAAAATAAAAGATACTACTATTTATACTAATAAAATAAAGAAGACACTTCTTTTGAAAATTTTACCCTTAATGAGGTAAGGCCTTGTTTGGTTGTCTTCTTTTGTGAATTCTTGAAAATTATGAGATGACCACTTGCAGAAATGGTCTCTTCTTCCTTCTCTTAACTTTGATGGATATTCCACACATTATACTTCTTGGTTTTGTGTCCATCAAGCCCTTCTAAAGCTTTTACGCAATCTATTTTATCCATGTTGTTATCAAAGCAAGATTGGATCACTGTCTTGCTTTTTCTTAACCTCCACTTCCAAAGAAGATTTCTGCCCCATTTTGAACTGTTACACCACCGTTTGATATGCTCATAAGTCGAACTCCTAAGCGAGTAATCTTTTGAACATCTTTCACTAGCTCCTTCCTTTCTTCCACAACATGGGCTACACTACATTCGCTTTACCAGGATGATCATGTACACTCATATCATAATCCTTAAGTAACTCAAGCCATCTCCTCTAACAAAGATTCAACTCTTTCTAGGTGAACACATAAAATGAAGGCTCTTATGATTAGTGAAAACATCTACATGAACACCATACAAGTAGTGTCTCCATATCCTGAGTGCAAACACTACTGTTGCAAGCTCGAGGTGATGAGTTGGATACTTCTTCTCATGTACCTTAAGTTGTCTAGAAGCATAAACTATAGCCTTATCTCGCTGCATCAACATACAACCTAGGCCAACTCTTGATGCATCACAATATATCACATAACCATCTGAACCCTATGGTAGAGTCAAGACAGGATATGTAGTCAATCTAGTTTTCAATTATGTAATGCTTTTCTCACAATCATCTGACCATTTAAACTTGACCATTTTCTAAGTTAACCTAGTCAATGGTGAGGCTATAGATGATAATCCTTCCACGAACCTTCTGTAATAACCCGCTAGACCTAAGAAACTTCTGATATCTGTAGCAGAGGTAGGTCTAGGCCATTGTTTCACTACATATATCTTCTGTGAATCCACTCAAATCCCTTTGCTAGATACAATGTGACCAAGGAAAGCACCAGATTGCAACCAAAGCTCACATTTTCTAAACTTGGCAAATAACTAGAGATCCTTGAGAGTCTGTAGAACAATTCTCAAATGACTCGCATGTTCTTCCTTATTCCTAGAGTAAATGAGGATATCATCAATAAAGACAATAACAAATTAGTCCAACTACTACTTGAACACTCGATTCATCAAATCCATGAAAGTTACAGGAGCATTGGTTAGTCCAAACGACATAACTACAAATTCATAATGCCCATACCATGTTCTGAAGGCTTGTTTTGGAATGTCACTATCTCTGACTCTAAGCTGATGATACCTGATTTGAGTCTATCTTTGAGAAGTGACTAGCACCCTGAAGTTGATAAAACAAGTCATCAATCCTGGGGATGGCTCTATAGTTATGCTCATTCTGAGAGAACCATCTTTCTTTTTTACGAACAACACTGGTGCACCCCATGATGAAATACTAGGTCTGATGAAGATCTTATCTAGAAGGTCTTTCAAGTACTCTTTCAATTTCATAAGCTCTGCTGGAGCCATTCTTTAAGGAGGAATAGAAATAGGCTGGGTATATGCAAGAAGATCAATTCCAAAGTCGACTTTCCTTTTGGGAGGGTCTGCATAAACACTTCTAGAAACTCACAGACTACTGCAACTGACTCAAGAGCTTGGGTTTCAGAGCTAGAATCTTTAACCTAAGCTAGATGATACAGATAACCCTTTGAGATCATCTTTCTAGACTTAAGGTAGGAAATGAAATGACCATAGGCACTAAGCTACTACCCTTTCACTCTAAGATTGATTCATCTGGAAGCTAAAAATGAACAATCCTAATTGTACAATCGACTGAGAAAGGTTATGATAGAGTTTCTGGACCAAAACTGAATAGGATTACTATGTAAGGAGTTACAAAGGAAAAATATCCATGGATCTAAAAATGCATAAACATTAAGGTCAAAGACTCGTAACGTACGAGTGACTACATCAGAAGAAACTTCCTGATCCTAGCGAGCATGTAGAGCATACAATATGTTTTAGCACTGACCGCCACCTGTACCATATGAGTTACCCTGCTGAGTTGGGCGACTTACTGGTGCCGATGAAGTTGTAGATTGAGCTCTTCCATTACCATCTCTTTGACCATTTCTAGAAAGACAATCCTCCAACATGTGACCAAACTGACCGCAACCAACACTTCCTTCTTTTCCAGTGAGACACTCGCCCCGATGGTTCTTACTACACTTAGGGAAAGTGGGGTAAGTCTTGGTTCCTAAAACACTTCCTTGAGACTTAGAGCCTGGTGCTCTAACATTTTGCTAATATTGGTTCTTGGAGGATGGAACACTAGTTGACAAAGAGGCTTGAGTTAAAAACTTCTGCTGACTCTGCGAGCGATTTCCACCACCCAATTTCTATTGAGAATAGTCATAGTTCCCAGTCCTATCCTTCTGATTCTCCTTGGCATGTTCCTTAAGCTTATCACCCTCAACTTGCTGAGTATGAGTCATAAGCCTTGATATATTAACATCTCCCTGTAACAAAGCATTTCTTCACTTACTTTTCACCAAATCCGACACTCCATGTAAGAACTTATTTATCTGAGCCCTGGAGTGAGAAACCATTTGAGGATCATACTTGCAGAGTTGGTTAAACTTGAGACCATAATCTTGTACCATCATGTTTCCCTGCCTCAAATTCATGAATTCCTGAGCCTTTGCTTCCCTCCACACTATTCGGAAATACCAGTCCAGAAAGGTCTCACTAAAGAAATCTCAAGTAATAGGAGTTGCATCTGTACCCCTATTTTCCTTCCACTAACTGTACTAGATATGAGCAACATCCTTAAACTTGTATGATGCCAACTCAACCCGATCATTCCCAGTGACTTGCATTACCTCAAAAATCTTCTTGATGTCATCCAAGAAATTCTAATGATCCTCATTAGTTTATGATCCTAAGAACTCATGCGTATTCATCCTAAAAAAGTCACGGACCCTTCAAAACAAGAAAAATTGTTTATTAAGACCAACATTTCGGAACGAGTAAATAATCTAGTCTCAAAAAAGTACATGTCTTAGGATGAGATTTTTTCCCTAGTTCAATATGTTATTGTGAAGGTTTAAATTCTAGTCCCTAAAGAATGTTATAGACGGTCTCAAAATGTAAATATATATATGTGAAAAAGGGAAAAAGTTCATTTCCAATTTGTCATAAAATTCATTAGACACCAAAAATTTATCAAAATTATTTAAATTTCATTATAAAGAGCGACTAAATTTTTTCAATGAAGAAAAGTTAATTAATTAGTCACTTAATATTTTTCAACACATGGAATCCCTAAATTAACTTCATGAAAAATCTCTGTAGCACATCTTAAAATCATAATTCTTTAGAGAAAAAAATAGTGCTAATAAATTCAGTATTTTTCTACACTTTCCCAAAAGTGGAAATCTTAACATGCTCTCTTTCTTGATTTAACGCTCAAATTTATCTTTGAAAATATTGTCCCAAAACATCTTCAATGCCGCATCTATTAGCAACGGTAATCTTGCCGCTGGTGACATTTCGGTCGGCCGGCAGAGTATCTCCATTATTAACGACAGAGACTAAGGCAATAAGAAATAAGAGCATTATTGTTTGAGGAGATTCCCCAAATGCGGTTTGACAAAAGCGCGATTCAACATGGAGAGGATATTTCAGTTTTAGAGTGCATTTGGGCTTGCCCATACTGGACTTGCCCTTAGTAAAGGCATCAATATTAGACCCTTAAAGGTAGCCCAATTTATCCATAAAGCTCTCATATATTGGAACTTTGATTTAGTGAATTTTCATTTTTGGAGTTGAGAGGAAAGAAGCTTGAGCTTCAAATTATTTATACTGCCCAAAAATAGGTATACAAAATTTTATGTCTGATGTAGAAAGATTTATTTTTTTGGTAATTTATAAGCTGATCATTTATGTGATTTTTCTTAAATATGATTTAATTACTCATTTGATTTTATTTTTTGGTATGAATCAAATTGATATACTAGTATCTAGACTTTCATGAGTATAGTTTTGTTGGAAGGATAAGCTAATGAGTTTATAATTGGAATCCCTTTGTCAAGTGATGGAAAGGAAAATCCACAATCTAACAATGTTTGGAGTGTTACTTGTAGGCTTGCTGTTCGAGCTGCTGACAGGTAATAATCATTTAGATGTTTTTTGTTTGTTATTGTTTTCATTGTCAAATAAGGTTAAATAATGAATAACCAGAGTTAAAATTGCAGGCTAAATGGATAATAATCTAATTTTTCTGTTAGTTTATCTGATATGTAATGTCGGTTTATTAAAACATGTTTGTTTTAGAGTGATCAAGTTGACTGTGTGAAGTATGTTGTGACGTTGCATTCTATACTTGAGTAGCTTCAAGTGCTAGTGACATAGCATATTTGTTAAATTTCATGATTGTCGCCTCGTATAAATAATAGAGGATAAATGTTTGACTAAGCGATGAAGAGATTGTTAGATGAGATAGTTTAAGTTATTAAAACTGGGAGAAGGTATCATGCAACATGAATCACTCACTTGAACAAGAAATCGTATCCTACCTTGAAGTTTAGTAGATGTCTCCAAGTCTAATAAAAAATCGAAAAAATCAAATATTTTGAAGCTTATTGGTTGAAATATTTAGAACATGTTTTCTTGCTACGCTTTACTAACCAAAACTGATATGATTATTACAGATTGAGGCTACTAACTGACTTCTTATTTTCAGAAACTTAGAGCTAGTATGCTTTGATTTACATTTTCTTTTATAAGTTAGTTTTACATCTTATTGATACTATGTTCATCTTGTTGTTCACTTGTCATTCTCTCGTGATATGTTAAAATTCATTTTCTAAGTGGTGAGGGACCTTCTACCATAATTTCTCATCTGAAATGTCGATTTTGTCTTTTTAGGGAATGGAGATTATATCTGTAGGAAGAGTAAGGGACAACAATTGATGCATTGAGCTACATGATGCATAGGTAATAAGTTCATCCGACTTATACCTTTATATATTAATTATGCTACAGAGATTTGTGATGAATTCATTATGTGATTAAGCCAAACAAGAGGAATACCCAAAATAACCTCTTTATTAGTTTTAGCAAGAAGTTGATCTGTCGATCGAACTTCCCGACGTAAGCACAATTAGTCAGAATAACAAATATTTTTCTCCTGTAGTATCGCTAGTGTACATAATCGAGCAAACATCAGTCATCTTTTTATGCTAAACTTCATGATCAAAACTTTACTATATAGAGTGACACAATACTTAAGTGAAGGGAGCAATAACTAGTTATCAGAATGCAGATCTTAGTATATGACGTCTACATCATTAACATTTCGTATAAATCTCTGTGTTCTTTGAATTTCAACAAAAATATTAACATGGTTCTTCTTAAAAGTTGTGCAATATCCTTCATGATCTTGTTCTGATTCAACTTATCTCTAGAAATTTTGAGAGAAAGTTCTTCTTAATACACAATGCCCTTCACAAATTAACCTTTAATAATAATCAGGCAGTTGGTACAAATAGGATCTACTTTTGATGTACTTGAAATAAATAATTCATGATTGTAATTGTTCTTTTTTGTCTATTACAAATACACACTTTTCCTCATAGTTTTCAAGCATGTTATTGTTGTATCTTCATATGTAATTTTACAAAAACTAGTTGCTTAAGGTAGGAACAACTAATTAATATTTTCACTGCTGCATGTTTTCATTTTCTCTACTTTCAAACACTTTTGTGCATAACTATCAATTATGTTGTTTCTTGCACTTGCAATAACAAATACAAATTGCTTAATCGAGGAACCATAATTTAACTAGACTTATTGCCACTACTGCATATTTTCTTCTTACTTTATTTTCACATACTTCTCTGCAAAGCTGCGTAAAACTAAACTTCGATTGTTCGTTTATCTTCCTTCTTGGAAATATTTGATAACTAAATGAATATGACTCCCACTTGATGAGTTCTAGATAACAAATGTTTTCTTCTGGTTGTAGATCATTTCAGTTGGAATTTGTATACATGTAAACCCTGTAGGCTTTTCTAAACATCAGATCCCGATGTACTCGTCCATCATGTGTCCCACATATCTACTCGCATAACCTTTCCTCGCTTGATACTTTTTATATGTAGTAGAAAATTATTATCAAGGTGTTATCTCCAATAATTTATTAACCCTAAAATTGACAAAAATCAATTTTACCGACATCTAGTTGTAACACCTCTATTTTGAGGTAGTCTGGATGCTTTTGTCCAAGTTAGCAATAAATTCATAAGCTTGTCAATACTCCATAAACATTCAAATAGCAATTTCAGAGACCTGAACTAAACTTTGCAGAAGAGTTCATGAATAATACACATCAAAAACTGACCTTTGTAGACATGTTTATGGAAAACTCGAATTTGTAATTTGTAATTTGTAATTTAAAGTGCATTTTTCATTATTTGTTGTTACGGTTTCAATCGAATGCTTTTTGTAGTTCAATATGAAAAATCCATTTTATTGAACTTCTCCAATAATTTTTTTTATGTTATTGCAACTTTGAAAGATTTTTGTAGAATCGATGAATTCTACACTTCTTTTGCGGAGAGTACTTTAACTAATTCGAGTGTAAGTTTATAGATATTATTATTTACTAATGGGTATTAAGGATCTTTGTCAAATTTTGTTCTTAAAGATTTTGGAAGATTGAAGTGACAAGTCAGATGGAAGTTGAGAAGATGCCTAAACTCGTTATATTTTTTCTAAGATTGTTATGTAAAACTTGATAGTCTAGCTCGGGATGCTAATGATTAAGATCTTTTTGTTGAGCAAATATTTAAAAGATCTATCACATATTGTATTGAATTTGGTATTCTATGATATTTTATATTTAGTTATGAAATTTATTAACATTATAAGATGGACTTGTGTACAGGGGTGGTAAATGAGAGGACTAATTAGTAGTTGCTCGTCTGTAGATGTTAATATAGAATGGGTAGTTGCTCATCTGTAAGTTAAATAAGGACAAGGAAATTTCTAGTCTCTAAAATTAATCTAGGACAATGATTTTTCTTGTAGCGATAGATTAATTTAGGATCAAGTAGTTAGTGTTTGCAAGAAAAGTTTAGTGGCCACAAATAGTTACTTTTGAAATATGAAATTTGCCTATTTGGGACGGGATAGACGGTATCTAAAAGTACATCAGCGACCGTATTAGTTGTCATCGCTAACAAGATTCATCGCTAATAAGACTTAACGACCAAATTTAGAAACCTTTCGCAATTTATCATTAGCGAAGAAGGCTTTTAGGACAAGTAGCAACCAACATTTTCCGTTGTAGTAGACCATTTGCGACCAGATTTTGACATTTAGGGACTAGATTTACCTTCCTTATAAGCATTTTTTCTTGTAGTGATTGCTGCTGCTAATCTACCATTTGCATGCACAGGAGCATGAACCCAATTGTTCGGGTTGGTCATACTCTGAGACAACATTTGTATGGCATTCCTGAACTCAGCATTGGAGACTTCCTGATCTGGGACAGGAGCAGGTGTGTTTGCTTTCCTGGCATTCGCATTACTGGCGATAGCTCTACGAGGAGGCATGATCTGAAACATACAACGTCGAGTTAGAATGGAATTAGATAATACCTTACGCACAATAAGAGTAACAAGAAAGTGAAGTGTATCACCTTGTATTCTATGTGTAGTAGTTCTATTTATATAATGCTTATAAACTGCTTATGGATTCGGTTTCCTATGCTATTAATGGCAATAAAATAGGTTTAAACTGAACTGTCCAGAGATTTTAATGCGACCCAATTAAGTTGATGTCGATGGAAGTATTTAAACTTGACATCACAAGGTGGTATTTGAGTCTAAAGTATAGAGTGACATAGTGTAAATAAGTTATAAGTGATGTTAAAGTCATTAAGGGTTAGAAATGGAACAAAATATTGAGGTGCTCGCTTGACTTCACTAAGCTAGTAGGTGACAAGTAGGTGTCTCACAAACTTTGACTTTTTGACCAGTCCAAACGACCAAGTAGGTGCATCACCTACTTTGACTTATTGACCTGTCCAAAGGACCGATAGGTGCATCACTTACTAAGACTCTTTTGACAGTGTTATTGGGCCAAGTTCACTACACCTATTTGGATTAATTTATCCCAAGTTTAATAGAAGAATAAGGGGAAAATGGACAGCCAAGGACCAATTGTCACACCATAACCATAAGTGAGGCGGACGAGTACGATATGAACACATGCTTTACAAGTAACCTATAATGAGAAAGTAAACTACGACGTACATAGATTTAGTGATCAGAAGCTTCATATACAACACATGTTGACTAGCTGAACCAACACATGTGACAAGTGAAACTATTAATACAAATGATAGATTTACAATGTGTACAAAGCCTCTATTGGAATCCATGATAGTACCACTATGAAAATACACATAGTAAAGACTCGGTAAAGCCCCGAATCAACTAACGCTCACCAACAACCATTGACTATAATGTGCCTCTATCGGGGAGATCTACTAGTGGAGTACTTGTACTTGCATCATGAAACGCATCGTCCCCAATAAGATACGTCAGTACGAAAGAATGTATTGAATATATAAGGCATAATACAACCATATTTAACATGAGAGTTCAAGTGAAACCAAATGCCCATAGATAAGGATTAGAGACCAGCTTTCCTTTGTACTTGTGGAATCGTGCATGTTACATTCTTTTCTCTACTTTTCTATACTTTATAATATTTATACAACATATGATACAAATGACCAGCTGATCAGTGGTAGAAGAGGATGACCTAGCGAGGCATTTTTAACCCCTAGGATGCTGTCCTCATAATTCCACAATTTGGGATCGGCCCATGCTAGGGTTTCACCCCTGAGCTGCCACCCTCCCATACCAATTGAGATCGGCCCATGCTAGGCTTTCTACCCTGAACTGCAACCCTCTTATACCAATCGGGATTGGCCCATGCTAGGCTTTCTCCCTTGATCTTCCACCCATAATCATACCTATTACTTCACTTAGATTCTTTCATCTTTGAGATTGTTGTTTATAAGTTCATAACTCTTCTAGGATTATTCTTTATATAATCATAAAATCTTTTGAGATTGTTCTTTTTGATGTTCATAACTTATTTGTTATTGTTGTTTTGGTGGTCATGATCCTTGTTTAGATTCAGAACTACGGACAAGTAGTAGAAGGCATATGAATATTAAATTATGATAATAAAAATGACATGCAAAGCAAATATGACTTGAACTTAGTACTTAGGAGCTTATATGACTCGGTAAGCATTTTGACATCTCAAATTGAAGAACATCCATTGAAGACAATTTAACATTCAGCCAAGCGATTTGAACTCAATATGATACAAATACAAGGTGTTCATGCAGGCGGTACCAAGGGGGAAAGTGGGCAGATTCAACTTAAGGACGGATACCTATTCTATGTAAGTACATATAAACATACTATTGATCAAGTACTGATCCTCTGAGGTAACATTATAGTCTAACACAAGGGGAGTAAAAACAAAGAAAGGGAACACATGAACATGTGACAAGATGACATATCTATAAACAATTGAAGCAAGTTGGCAAGATATGGGCAGATCGTATATCTATCTTATAAACATATGTACCATGTGTAATCTAGGATCACTTTGACTTATATAAGGGAAATACGCGCTAGGGTTACTTTGACAATGAATCAAGTTTAATCCTTTCATGCTAACACTTGGTAGAGTAAACACACACATTTACTAACAAAATAATATTAGAGTACCCACTTCAATGCTCTAGGGAGTAGGAACTGCAACTATGAATCATTCACTACCAAGGGCACTTTGAAAGCTTACTTATTTTAATGCAAGTTTTGGATTCATGCCAAAGAAATAGGAAATCAAATTGCATTATATACCTTGCTATACAATTCAAAATGTATGACTTAAGCTCCTTCTCTTCGAATCAGTAAGTTGTAAGACTGGTATTAGTAACTAATCAATGCAAATAACATAAAAGCCTTTACATACCTTGTGGAGTAAGATGGTCGAATAAAATGAGCTCACTCTTGTCAAAATTTTGGTAACTTGAGATCCTTTTTGTATGTTATATGCTGATACTTTAACAATTGTTACCCTTAACCATAGTTAATATGAATAGCATGACCCGATAAAACTAGAAATGGGCTTCTTAACTTTGCTCTATCGCACGATCAGGACTATGTAGGTGATGCACCTAGTTTTCCATTAAAATTATTTCTTGTGGGCTTGGGAAGATTAGACCTTGGGTTTCAATTTTCCCCTTATTCTTCTCTTCAATTTGGGTAGATTAATGCAAATAGGTGTAGTGTACTTGGCCCAATAACGCTATCAAAAATGTCTAAGTAGGTGATTCACCTACTTGGTCTCTGGGTTGTTCAGTAAGTCAAAGTAGGTTATGCACCTACGTGTTCCTTTGGTTGGTCAATAAGTCAAAGTAGGTGATGCACATACTTGTCACCTACTAGCTTAGTGAAGTAAGGCAAGAACCTCAATGTTTTATTCAATTTCTAGACCTTAATAACTTTAATAAAAC
The DNA here is from genome assembly GCA_027704785.1 of Solanum chmielewskii. Lineage (NCBI taxonomy): Eukaryota > Viridiplantae > Streptophyta > Magnoliopsida > Solanales > Solanaceae > Solanum > Solanum chmielewskii. Next base: position 33,595,738 of record JAKWIX010000329.1, read on the forward strand.
TTTGAACTTATATACACTACGTCACTTTATACTTTAGACTCAAATACCACCTTATGATCTCAAGTTTAAAAACTTCCATCGACATCAACTTAAATAAGTCACATTAAAATCTATGGAGATATCATTTAAAACTAGTCTATTACCACTAGTCGCATAGGAAATCGAATCGATAACTATACCAGAAGGAGTTAAGTCATAGGTTTTGAATAGTATAGCAAGTATGTAAGACTATTTGATTTCCTATTTGTTTTGCATGAATCCAAAACTTGCATTAAAAAAAGTAAGCTTTCTAAGTGCCCTTGGTAGTAACTAATCCATAGTTGCAGTTCCTACTCCTGAGAGCATTGAAGTGGGTACTCTAATATGAGTTTGTTACTAAATGTCTATGTTTACTCTACAAAGTTTTAGCATGCAAGGTTTAGATTTGTTTCATTGTCAAAGTACCCCTAGCAAGTATTTCTCTTATATAAGTGAAAGTGATCCCAGATTACACATGGTACATATGTTTATAGGACATATATATGATCTGCCCATATCTTCCCAACTTGCTTCAATTGTTTATAGATATCTCATCTTGTCACATGTTAATATGTTCCCTTTCTTTGTTATTACTCACATTGTGTTAGATTATAACATTACCTCACATGATCACTACTTACTCAATTGTACATTTGTATGTACTTACTTGGAATATGTATCCCTTAAGTTGAATCTGCCCACGTTTCCCCCTTGGTCCCACATTTATGAACACCTTGTATTTGTACCATATAGATTTCAAATCTCTTGGCTGAATGTTGAATTGTCTTAACTGGATAAGATCCAATTTGAGATGTCAAAATGCTTACCGATTCATATAAGCTCCTAAGTACTACGTTCAAGTCACATTTGCTTCCCATGTCATTGTTATTATTGTAAGTCCATATTCATATGTCTTCTACTACTGGTCCGTAATTCCAATTCTAAACAAGGATTATGACCACCAAAACAACAATCACAAACAAGTTATGAACATCAAAAAGAACAATCTCAAAGAGTTATGATTATGTAAATAACAATCCCAAATGAGTTATGAACTGATAAACAACAATCTCAAAGATGAAAGAATCTAAGTGATCTAATCTCTATGATTATGAGTGGCAGCTCAGGGTTGAAAGTCTAGCATGGGCCGTTCCCGATCAGCATAAGAGGGTGGAAGCTCAGGGGCGAAAGCCTAGAATGGGCCGATCCAAATTTGTATGGAAGGGTGGCAGCTCAGGGGCGAAAGCCTAGCATATGTCGATCCCAATTTGTGGAAATATGAGGACAGCAACTCGGGGGTTAAAATTTCTAGCATGGGTCATCCTCTTCTACCACTGATCATCTGGTCATTTGTATCATATGTTGTATAAATATTATAAAGTACAGAAAAGTAGAGAAAAGAATTTAACCTACACGAATCCACAAGTGCAAAACAAAGGTAGTCTATAATCCTTATTTATTTGTTTTTGGTTTCACTTGACCTCTCGTGTTAGATACGGTTGTATTGTGCCTTACATAATCAGTACATTCTTTTGTATTGACAACCCTTATTAGGGACGCTACATTTCATGATGTAGGTACAAGTACTCAACTAGTAGTGTTTCCCAATATAAGCATATTATACTCAGTGGATGTTGGTGAGCACCAGGTTGATTCAGGGCTTCATAAGTTTTACTATGCGTATTTTTATAGTGGTACCATCATGATTCCAGTAGAGTCTTTGTAGACATTGTAAAGCTATTATCTGTCTTCATAGTTTCACTTGTCACATATAGCGGTTCAGCTAGTCAAAATGTGTTGTATATAAAACTTCTCATAAGTAATCTACATAGTAGTTTACTTTCTCATCATAGATTACTTGTAAAGCATGTGTTCATAAGGTACTTGTCTACCTCAACTAGGATTGGGCCCTTACATGAAGTTTTCCTAAAACACTTTGTAGTATCTCTCTCTCTCTCTCATTAGGTGTGGTGCACTTCACACCCATGAAAAGGTTTCTACTTAGTGCGGCTTTTTAGACATCCTAGGACACTTAAACCTAGTGCTCTCATACCAAGTTTTGTCATGCCCCGAGCTACCCCCAAGATGCGGACAGGAAACCTAGGACCATAAATGACCCCAAGCTAACCCTGCTGGCATGATCATGAACATAATAATAATTTAAACTGAAAAGACGGGGAATACCCATATTCAATAAAAGGAAGTTATTAACTCAATACTAAGCTGAAACTAACTATATTTGAAAATAGACTCTATACTAACTAGTAATGCTGGCATTGGCCCCAGCTAAGTCTAGTAAAAACTAAAAATAAGGGACTAAATACTTAAAAGAAACTTATGACTATTGTCCTCAAAGAATGAGGACTCACCACTGAACTGCTAAACTATAGATCGAAGATTGATCTAAGCATGATCTTGATGTTCATAACCTTGACCTACATCATGAGAAGATGTAGCACACGTATGCGTTAGTACTTATAAGGTACTGGGCATGTAGGATGCAATAAAGCTGAAATAAAACATAATTGAACAAGCACAAAAGCAAGTACAATAATCTGAACATGATATACTAAATTCTAAGCTAACTAGATGCAGTGACTAAATTTATAACCTGCTGAGACTAATTACTAACTGATCTCTGAATATGTTCAACGCAACAGAGACTGACTGAAATGTGGGATCTACTAATAACCGATAATAAAAGCACATGAGCTAAATATGGAGTCTGATGTATATGCCTTATCGAAAGTACTCAATATACCCTGCCAGAGGTATAAAGGCATGCTGGCGTGATCACTAAACTTATTGCCCACAAAGGGGACTTACAACCTACCTGGCTAGTGGTTCTGCGACTAATTGGATGCGCTGAACCCTCTTGCAACTCGATATTATGCTACTCCCAATAAATTAGTTATTCACTAATTATGACTGAGTTTCTATAAATACTTGATAGCTCAAAACTGAACATGCAAACTGAGAATGCAACATTAATATGGTAATTATGCATTTATAACTGCGGCATGTAAACTTGAAGTAACAGAAATATCTGACCTAGCATGTGTAATTCAAGAACTAAGTAAATACATAGCTAGGGTTCTCATGTGATAAACTGAATAATAACATAGAAATTTGATTTGGAAAATATAACTAATTAATTCATGAAGTTGTGTTGAAGTTCTAAAAATCATGGGTCTAATTATGATATGGGAATCAAGAATTTCATAGAAAACTAGGGACCCAATCGGTTAAAGGAACCCACTAGTGAAATTCCACATACTTGGTGATGAAATCCACGTAGAAATATTTAGATTTTTTGAGGTTGGAACGGATGGAACCTTGCGGCGTTCTTGAACTAGGGTTCTTGACCTTTTTCTCCTTTCTTGCTTCTATTTTTCTATGTTTTTTATTAATTATTTGACTTAGGTAAGTTTTAGTTTTTTTTCTAGGCTCAAACTAACTAAAATCTAATGATTTACGGTCAAAATGATGTATCTTAGGGTTTAAACAAATTGGAAAAAGACCAAAATACCACTGAGGTAATTCGTAGCGAACCACACTACGACCTTGACTGACGGCCCGTTGTTCAATCTATTTTCCATCGTTTCGTTTCGTAGGTTGGGTCTGTTTGACATGCCTTTACTAAAACAGGCATAAATTTTTACTCGGAGGTCATAATATAGCTAACTCGATGGCTATGGAAAGATAATTCAATTATCTATAATTAGATAGGTCATGGGATACCTAGTTTATTTTCTGCTATGAGTTATGATCAATTGAAGTTCACCTAACTTCATTTTCCCCATATTTGTGTTCTAATTTTCACCTACGTTCATACCTATGATCCGTTGGTCCATCTATGAACTGTACTGGTTAGTTGTGGTTCTTGTCAGGGAGTGGGTAAATGGGGTCTTGATTGATGGACACAGACTACGGACCGTAGGTTTGTCCGTCATTCGACACTTACTCAAATTTTCTAGGCTGAGTTTTTGGGAGCTTCTGACTTAAATAATGGATGCACAGTACAGGCCGTAGATCAAACTATGGTCCGTTAATGGTAACCGTCGGTTCCACCTGTAGATTTCTGAAAAGCTGATTTCTGATCTGTTTTAGATACGGGGTGTTACAATTGGTGCTCCCCATGGGGACATACTAGGCCTTATGAATCCTTCTTAATAGTCTTTTAATTGCTCTTTTAACTCTCGTTATTCTACCAAAGCCATCTATAAGGAAGAATTGAAATAGGTTGATTATTTGGAGGCACACCAATACCAAACTCTACTACTCGTTCTGGAGGCAAACTTGGAAAATCTTCAGGAAACACACCTTGGAAATTCATTTACCACTGAAATGGATTGAAGGGTTTGTGGCTCCGCATCTACATTTTTTCCTCTAGCCAGATGACATATGTATCCTTTGGAAATCATCTTCTTTGCCTTAAAAGAAGAAATAAATTTACCTCTTGGCGCCCTAATATTATTTTTACATTCGAGGACTACGTCTTTTGGAAACTTAAAATGTACTATCTTACTTCGGCAATCTACCGTGGCATAGAATGAAGCTAACCAATCCATACCCATTATAAAATCAAAATCTACCATGAGAGCTGAAAAACGTCAGCCAATGTATCGCGATCACAAACAGTTACGATGCAATTATGATAAGCCCTTCTAAATAATAGGCTCAACAATCGGTGTAGACACTTCATAAATGGCTTCACTAATAATTCAGGTGTTCTTTTGAACTTTCTAGGAAGTAATGGTGTAACATATAATCGTGTAGACCCCAAATCAATTAATGCATATACAATATGTGAAAAGATGGACCATGTACTTGTAACCACATCTGGCGAGGCTTCTGTATTTTGTCGATCCCCTATTGCATATGTGCGATTTTGACCTCCACTAGAACTAGCTGCTCCCCTAGCTCCTCTACCACGAGTTGTAGGCATATGTATTCCCTCACCTAAAGAGGGGGTTAATGAGGTCGATGCAACAACTGATCTAGTTGGCTCTACAATGCCACCCACTCCCCTATGAGGGTAATTTCTCATCATATGCCCTGGTGTGCCACACGAAAAAAACATCCGTCCCAAACCTGCATGCACCTAGATGATTCCTCCCACACTGTTTACATGGCTGTCGAAGTGGCCTTGATTGGTTCGTACTTCCCTGCTCTTGATGACTCATTATTTGTGAGTCTTGGCTTTCACTTCTTTGCTTAAACTGATTGCCCCTAAATCCTTGGAACCGTGGTAGAGCACTAGCTATAAAGTAGAAGGATGAAGGCCTAGGTGGTCTCTTAGAGAACCGAGGCCTAAACTCACCTTGGAGTGGTGTAAACTGCCTCGTTGATCTGGCCCTCTAGGAATGCCCTATTTCCCACTCTTGTGTCCTTCTTCTTTGCCTTTGATCCTCTATTTTTGCGCAAAATCATGCATCCTTGTTATATCCATTTCTTTAGTCAACGAAGCAATTGTACAGTCTTTAACAAAATATGAATCTAATCTATCCACAAATTGATGAACTCTATCCTCCATAGTAGCTACTACATTAAAAACATACCTGGCAAAGGAATTAAATTTGGGACTATACTCTCTTATGCTCATATTTCCTTGGTAAAAATTTAAGAACTGGTCTGCATGGGCCTCTCGGATTTCCAATGGCAAATAATGATTAACGAATGCCTTTTTGAACTCTTTCCACGTAGCTGAAGAGTTCCCCTAGATTGCTTCCAAGCTTCATACCACAATATAGCGACACCCTTTAATCTATATGTAGCTAGCTCAAGTTCTTTTTTACTACTTACATGCATAATATCCATAGTGCATTTTATTTGATTTGTGAAGTCTTGCAGATCTTCATTAAGATCTAACCAAGTAAATGATGGAGGGTCCAAGTTAAGAAAATCATGTATCCACGTTCCTGCTGCTTTATCTATACCACTAGTACCTGCAACTAGACTTTCTTGCCTTGGGCCATGACAAGAAAATATACGAGTCAATAGTTAGATTGCATTCCTCAAATCTTGCTCGGTAGAATTAATAGGGGTTCCTAAGGTTCAACATCCCTCTTTAGTTCTTCAGGACATGGAGGCGTTGAGAAGTGTATGATAGAGACTCATCTAGAGCCCCACTTTGAACAACTTGACTGGGAGGTGGTTGGCTGCTCCCTTCTTACGCAGCGACATATATTCGCTTACTAGTACTTTTATTCCTTCTCATAACTGGCATCTTTGTTATGATAATTTTTTTTTAGAAATTAGATATGATTCACCTACAACATTGGCTCTATGTCACATATATGAAATAATAGAAAGGAGACAACTCCTACATGTCTCGTAGCCTTCTGTTTATAGATGTGGTGCACAACCCATCCATAAGCAAGAATCTACACAAACATGACTTGTAAAATCCCTAGGATGACCTTGATTTGATACCACTTTTTGTCACGCGTTAAAATCAATTAAGACGGACAGGCACCTGATGACCCAAAGGCCCGAGAGAATCAACCTGTAACATGTTGTTACTATGCATATAAATATAACAATCATGACAAGTTCACATTGATGCAGTGATACAAACAAACATAAGTAGACCCAAAAGTTATATACAAGACTTGGACGTTGAGGCCACAACTCCATAAGACACAACTGAACCATGTACATACGTCTACAAATCCTCTAAAAGATAGAATACTAGAGTAGGTCGAGACAGACCCTGCCTTACCCTTAACTACGATAAAATACCTAATGATTTACCAAGGATTCAATAAAGCTCCGTATCAACTTGGAGCTCACCAAAAGTAGCAGATTGTCGTGTGCTCCTACTGAAGAGGTTTACTAGTTGGAGTACCTATGCCTACAACATGAAATGCAGCGTCCCCAGTGAGGGACATCAGTACAAAAAAATGTACTGAATATGTAAGGCAATAGTATATGTAATACGTAAGCTCAAATGAAATCATGTACTAACATATAAGTGCATAGATTAGGAGAGAAGACCACCTTTGCTTACTCTTTTGAGATCATGTAAGTTATGTTTTCTCCTTTACTTAGTTGTATGTTATAATCTTTGTGGCGCATGTAATACAAGTGACCAGCTGATCAGTGGTAGAAGAGGATGACCCGTGCTATGTATTTTAACCCCTGGAATGCAGTCCTTAAATTACACCATTTGGGATTGGCCCATGCTAGGCTTTCGCCCTTGAGATGCCACCCCTCTATACCAATAGTTATCGACCCATGGTAGGCTTTCGCCCCTGAGTCTCCACCCTTATGTACCAGTTGGGATCGAACCATGATAGGCTTTCGCACCTGAGGTGCCAATCGTAATTATGTAGATTGCTTCACTTAGATTCTTTAATATTTCAGATAGTTATTAATCAATTCATAACTTTTTTGAGATTGTTGTTTTGGTGGTCATAATCATTTTGGAGATATGGAAATACAGACCAATAGTAGAAGATAAGAAAACTATACTTCAAGGTTGTAACAATGACATAAGGAGCTATGTAACATCAACACATTACATTTAAGCTTAATGACACAATTGACTTTAATTGACCAAGAGAAGTATTCACCAAACTGTCTTTTGCAAATACTGTTTCAATACAAGCACAAGGGGGTGGGTAATTACACAAGTATAGAATAGTGAACATATAATGAAGTAGTTCTATGCACTAAGGAGAAGGGGGAAATATAGTTATGTATTTTGGAGATAATACGCTACTATTGTTTCCTTTAATAGGAATACAACTTAGGAGATTCACTTCATTGATATTAATTGCATGTATCAAATTTCATGTCAAGAAATATGGAATCGAATAGCCTTACGTACCTTATCCTCTGACTGATATACTATCACGATTCAGCCTCCCCTCTTTGGTTTTAATCTATAATTTAAGTCATGGTAAACTAAAATTAGCAGCTATTACACAGTGAGCCTCGTAAAACAGTAGATAACTTTGACAGATAATGATCCCATACAACCCTTAGCATAATGTGTATCACCACACCCTCATTATTTGTCTGACACATACATTTTAAATCCTTTTCCCAAGATCAACCAAGATGCGCCTACACTAATGCACATAGAACAACCTCAAATATTGTTTATCATACAACCAAGTATTGAACTCACCACCCCCTTGAGTTCTTCATGACAGAACACCACTAATTCCTCACTCAAACTCATACATAGGGAAGACAAAAATGGAGCAATCACCTTACCTCAATTTCTGCAACTTCTCCTAATAACTTGAATTCTTTTAGAACTTCAGCTTCCCTTCACACTTAAACCAAAGAAGAAGATAAAGGTATTTTAATAACTAAGGAAGTGAGCAGTAGCTACTGGAAATATTCTCCCTTTGTGCTTATATTAGAGCATGAATAACATGTTTTCCTAGTAATCCATGGGAGTATTAAGCTAAATCCATGAGTTTTCACTTACCTTGGTTTTAAGATTAAGGGTTTCTTCAAAAACCCTAGAAGAACTTTAAGACTGCTGGTTTAATCATTCAGAGAAAACAGAGAGACAACTGGAGTAAATTTTTATTTTTATGTGTTAAAATGGGTGAAAAGATCAGATTATAATATATATATGGAGCTTTGTTAACCAAAAAAATATCCTCTAGAACCCTCTTTTTTTGGTCCATTTTCAGCCACTAATTGGTCAAGTAGGTGATGCACCTGCTTATGTGCATCAAGCAGCTCAAAAGGTCAACTAGGTGATTTACTTGCTTGCCTTCACTTGGGCTTTATCCATATTGGGCCTTGGCATATTTGGCTGATGGGTTTTCTTTCATTTTTATCTTCATTTAATAGGTTTGGGCTTCAATTGAGCCCATTAACATAATCCTAAATCTGGTCCTTCAAACTTGGGCCCTTTAAATATATTATAGCTTAAGTAGGCGATGCAGCTGCTAGCTTAATTAAGCCAAGCAAGCAACTTAATCATTTATTTCAATTTATGAATGTTAATTAGTTTTTCTTCAACTTAGCACTTAGCTTTCAACTTTAAGCTCATTACAACATAACTCCGTCAAATTTAACTTGCAATACACTTGGTGAAACATGCAAGGCGTTACATCACTTCCAATCTAGTTTAAACCAACACTAATCTAATAAGAAACATGATGCTCAATTACACTATAAGTCTATGGCAAGTATCACATGAATAGAACTAGCATATATATAATACAGGTCGTTACACTTTAATAGTTATTTAAAAGTTTAACCATCCTTCTTCTTCTTCCAATGGTAACCATTGTATGCAAACTTCTTTGTGATAGAACTTCCCTAGTTCGATCTCTTCCGAGCGAGTACGAAAACTTAGCTGACTGGGAAAGAATTTCAAGGAGAAGAGAAAACATGAACATATCATAGATCTCGACATTCTACACGAGTAAGAACAAATTCCTTCAGCAAGTTTGGAGAAACATCGGTGAGATACTTAGCTAAATCTGGTGTAGACAGGCCATCAATGGGTGAGGTGATACAGAATCAGGAGTATGCACTTCATCTCTAAGATCCTGTCATTCAAGAAAATAGTACCATCTCTATTGGCTAGCTATCACTGCAAACATATAGAGGCATGCTAAACAGTAAGCTAATGAAGTTGAGTATTTGCAAATAATAGGAAAAAAGGAATTTGTCAAACTACAATATACCCACCCTGTCATCAGAACTTCTGAAGTTCTCGAAAGTTTGTGCAGGATCTATTTATTTTGTTAATCAAGAAATCCTTCTATGACCTGTCCCTTATACAAATCATAGCCTTCTAAACTCTATGGATAATGGGCCCACCCTCTACCCTTCTCCACTTAAATATCGGGCTCAACTTTGCATGGTGTGGGGCTTGAACCTACGACCTAAGACACAAATCCATCACCTTTTCCTACTCGAGCTAAACTTGGGGTAAGTCTGTGAAAGATTATTAAGGTATCTTTTCGATGGAAATTCGCCTTGACAATTGAAGATCATCCAACCTTTTCAAATTTACATGCAGTGCATCACCATCCTTCAATAATAAAAATTGTACATTTAACAAAAATGCATTACTAAGACACATAGTCCCCTTCGTTTCATAAGGTGCTAGCACAACTTCTTTTATTGCAGCTTTAAGAATAGGTGTTAGGTATAGGTGCTTTTCTTCTAGTATTCAGGTCTCTTTATTTTTGGGATAGTATAGAGTAGACATCTTACCTTGAAGATGATTAAACTTCAGAAATTGATCAATTAGTGTAGGCACTCTAAAGTATTAAGTTGAAATCATAATGAAACACCATCAAGTATCCTAAAGAAATGTGAAGAGCTTAAACATGTGAACCCTCCCATTAAAAATATACCAAGATTATTTTTTGTTGGGATTAAATTACACTAATGTTTGGTTCATTGAAGTCAAAATAAGCTATGAGAGGTGAATTTTCAGGCGGCATACGTTTAATCAGCTAAATAACAAACAAAAAGGAATGTGCAATTACACAAAATATACACATCAAGATACTTATAAATAAATTGTCAGAATACATGTCGTCCTTCCAGAACTCCTAGATAGCAATTTTGCATTTTGTTGACCAAAGAAAAATAGAGGATTGAGGTATTGTTTAACACACATCGTCCCAAAAAAATGAAGAAAGTTTCAACAAGATTCTGAAATACATATCGCATATGTAGGGCTTTAATGGCAATCTAACAAGCAGGTAATGATCAGGACTATATGTTTTCAAACCCTAATTATAGTTTCTTTAAAAAGGCTATATAAGGTATTGTACCTTCACATACTCAGTTGAACTAGAATATCCTTCGCTTTCTCACACTATCCTTTTTCCTACTCAATAAAGACCTTTATTAGTTAATTCATTCATCACTCGTCTGTGGGTCTAGACATCTTTTAAATTCAATTTGGTAATTTTATATTATCCAGATATGAAAACACACTTTGCAAGCATAGGGCAACTATATTGGTATATTTATAGTATAAAATATTTTTCCCCCACAATATCAATAAACTATTACACCCTCCCCCAACCAAAAGAAAAAAGCAACCTGGTTTCCTAAAATTTACTTTTAAGCAGTAAAAATATCAAAAACATTATGTTTGTTGATAAACTAAATGACATATAAAACCCGAAGTTGTTAAACACGGGCAATTTAATGTTTTTACTACAGATTTTGAAAAGAGCAATCAGAAAATCATAGAGAACTCCACCAATATCAACTAATTCACCAGCAAGGATAGAAATTGTCTTTTAAAATAACAATAACATGATAAGAGCATGTGAGCTCAATGACAATCGAGCATACATTCATTTTTTCATGAGTTTATTTAAAGTTTCACAATCCTTGTTTTTCCTCTAATGGTGGCCATTTTATGCAAAGTTCTTTGTGCAAGGCCTACCCTAGATAGATCTCTTCCGATGGAGCACGTCAACTTAGTTTATTGCGAATGAATTCGCAGGAGAAGAGACAGCTGGAACATGTCATAGATCCGGATCTTCTAGGAGGAGTAAGACCAGATTCCTACAGGAAGATTGGAGAAACAGTGGTGAAATGCTTATTTGAATCTGGTACAAATAGGCCATATATGGGTGAGGTTCTATAGAATTTAGAGTATGAAATGCGTCTCAAAAGCCTATTATTCAAGAAGACACTACCATCCTTATGGGCGAGCTACTCTGCAAATGAATGATTTCAGTCATCTTGATGTCAGTTCTAATGTTGCTCAGATCAGACATCAAATACGTAGATCTCTCTATGAGGTTACAAGTCCTTGATAACTAAGTGAAAATAGTCCATAAATTCCTTGGGTGTTTGTTAATTCAACTTAGGTTCATGAATTTATGAAGATTTTTACTTTTTATTTTATTAAAAGTTTATTGTATGAAGTTCTGCGATGTATATTGAAAGAACATAGACTTTGAAAACATGCATTTTTTAAAGAAACTAAAAATATATTAAAATGAAAGTGACAAACACATATATTTCTCTTCCGATTTCCTAAAAGTTATTTTTACACAGTAAAGATACCAAAAATATTATTTGTATGATAAATAAATCATAGACAAAACTTGAAGCTGTTAAATAAGTTTTTTTACTACATCTCTTGAAAATAGAAATCAGAAAAACATTGCGAACTCTTCCAATAGATATTAATTTACCAGCATCGGTAGAAATTGTCTTTGGAAATGACAAGAACCTAATAATAGCAAGTGAGCTTAAGACAATAAAGCATACATTCATCTTTTCGTGAGTTTCTTCAACAGTCCTTCAAAAGTTTAATCATCCTTCTTCTTCCTCCAATGGTAATCAATTTATGCGAACTTGTTTGTGCTAGGCTTGCCCTAGATCGATCTCTTCCGAGGGAGTACATTAACATAGCTGACAAGGCAAAGAATTTCCAGGAGAAGAGATTACAGGAACATATCATTTATCTCGACCTTCTAGGTGAAGTCAGACTACATTCCTTCAGCAAGTTTGAAAAAATAGTTGTAAGATACTTAGCTGAATTTGGTGTAGCCAGACCATCTACTGGTGGGGTGCTAAGAAATTGGGACTATGTACTTCATCTCAAAGAGCCTGTCATTCAAGAAAAAGTACCATTTGCTATTGGCGAGCTATCACTGCAAACAAATAGAGGCATGTTAAATAGTAAGCCAAAGAAGTTAGACATTTGCATAACTATAGGAATTTTTTTTTGAAACTACAATATACCAACCCTGTCATCAAAACTTCTGGTTCTCTAAAGTCTCTGCAAGATCTGTTTTTTTAGTTAATCAAGAAATCCTCCTTTTACCCTACTTTGGACTAATCATAACCTTCTAAACTCGGTGGTGTCACACCCCAACCCTAGGTGAGGCGGACAAGTACCCTATGATGTAAACTATTATGCAGATTACTGATGAAATGCTTTGTATACAACACATGTTGACTAGCTGAACCAATATATGTGACAAGTGAAACTATGAATACATATAATAGCTTCACAATCTCTACAAAGCCTTTGTTGGAATCCATGCTATGAAAATACGCATAGTAAAGACTCAAATCAACATGGAGCCCACCAACAACAGCCGAGTATCACGTGCTTCTATTGGGGAGATCTACTTTTGAACATTTGTTCCTGCACCATGAACTGTAGTGCCCCAATAAGGAATGTCAGTACAAAAAACGTACTAAATATGTAAAGCATAATACAACCATATGTGACATGAGAGCTCAAGTGAAACTAAATACCAATAGATAAGGATTAGATACAACCTTTTCTTAAACTAGTCGAATTGTATGTTACATTCTTTTATTTACTTTTCTCTGTGTTATAATTTTTGTAAGCCGTATGATACAAATGACCAGCTGATCAGTGGTAGAACAGGATGACCCATGCTAGGCATTTTAACCCCTAGGATGCTGTCCTTATAATTCCACAAATTGGGATCGGCCCATGCTAGGCTTTCGCCCCTCAACTGCCACCCTTCCATGCTAATTGGGATCGGCCCATGCTAGGCTTTCGCCCCTGAGCTGCCACCCTCTTATACCAATCGGGATCGACTCATGCTAAGCTTTCATCCCTGAGCTGTCACCATTCTATACCAATTGGGATCGACTCATGCTAGGCTTTGACCCTGGGCTGCCACCCAAAATTATACAAAATGCTTCAGTTAGATTTTTTTTAATTTTTTAGATTGTTGCTTAGATGTTCATAACTCTCTTGAGAATGTACTTTGGATAATCATAACTCTTTTGAGATTGTTCTTTTGTTGACAATAACTCATTTGGGATTGATGTTTTGGTGGTCATTATCATTGTTGAGATTTAGAACTATGAACCAGTAGTAGAAGACACACGAATATGGACTAACAATAATGACAATGATGTGGGAAACAAATGTTACAACAACGTAATACTTCTATGACTCGGTACACATTTTTGACATCTCAAGTTGAAGCTCATACGAAGTGAAGGCATATAACTTTCAGCCAAGAGATTTGAACTCTATATGATAGCCAAATACTTACCAACTAATATCAAAGACAAGGTATACATGAATGTGGAACCAAGGAAGAATGTAGACAAATTCAACTTAAGGACGGAATGTACAATAGATCAACTAGTCATTTTGTGAGGCAACATAATAGTCTAACACAATGGAAGTAATAACCAATAAAGGGAACACATGAACATGTGAAAAGATGGCATATATGATGGAATATACTACTGAAACATGTTGGCAAGATATGGACAGATCATGTATTCATCCTATAAACATATGTACCATGTGTAATCTAGGATCACATTGACTTATATAAGGGAAATATGTGTCAGGGGTACATTGACAATGAAACAAGTTTAACCTTGCAAGCTAACACTTGGTAGAGAAAACATGCACATTTAGTAACAAACTCATAGTAGAGTGCTCACTTTAATTCTCTAGGGAGTACGAACTGCATTTATGGATCAGTCACTACCAAGACATAAAAAGCTTACAACTGTTGGATCATGCAAAGGAAATAGGAAATCAAATAGACTTACATACCTTGCTGCACAATAATGGATATCACAATGAGTCAACCTCTTCCTTTCAGATTATTTATCTACAATGGAGTAAATAATAAAAACTAATATTAGTTTCTAAACAAGTTTGGGCTACTTGATCAAACAAAAACATTAATTCGCAGTATATCTATAATTGATCCTATCAAGAGTTCTTCCCATCAATTTTACCCTAGTCATTATTAAGGTCCTCCAAAACTCCTCGGGCTTCATCACGTCTAGAAAATAGTATTAAAGTAATGGCTAAGCTCATGAAACACTTAATTAAGTGGTGTATCACTACACTTTCAATGTTCTATCCTCTAAACAGTTTTCATGACTTCTTTACATATACAGCTAGACCCTCTTATTTTTATGACACACAAAAAAGTCCCTAAGCCTCACAATGTGGAAATAGCAATATGAACTCATGACTTAAGATCATCATCCATTGAATTCCAACTAACATTTAGATTCTCAAAACAAGCTCACAATAAACAGTTTAATAACACATACAAACTTTTACAAATAAAGAACAAGAGAGGGATGAAAATTTCCATAGCTTACCTTGCTACACAAAAACCTTAATTGCCAAGAGTTAGATTCTTAAAGGTTTAGGTTGTCTTCTTCCCCTTACCTTGATTTAATCATAGTATTCACTTGAATTTCTTAAGATGGAGATGTTCTACAAACTTATACTATAAAAACACCTGCTTCCTTCAGATTCTAATGGTGAAGTTGTAGCACAGAACTCTTTGAAGCTTCTATGGCTTTCCTTGGGAGTAATTTTCTTGAAAATAAGTGATGAGGGAGAGGTGATAAGCTTGAGTGATTTAAAGGTCCCTTTTGGACGTTTTCACTTTATAAATTGGAGAATTAATATGGTCCTTTACTTTTAATCAAGAAGGTGCATCACCTCCTTAGTTTCTGCCACATCTTTTTTAAGTAGCTACATCATCTACTTGATCTTCACACTTAAATTCTCTCCACTTATTCTAAGTAGGTGCATCACCTACTTTATCCTTTAATTAAAATTTAGTCCACTAATTCTATGTAGGTGCATCACCTACTTGCCCTTTTTCACTTAAAATTTAGTCCACTAATTCTAAGTAGGTGCATCACCTACTTGCCCTTTTTCACTTAAAATGCAGTCCACTAATTCTAAGTAGGTGCATCACCTACTTGTTACCTACTAGCATAGTTTAGTCAAGCAAGTACCTCAATTATTTTACACCATTTTCCCGATCTGAATTTCTTTACAAGATCATAGCACTAATACACTCTAGACCACTATGACTTTTACATCAAATGTCACTTTTTACTATCCCGGGTTTGAAGTGTTCTTCTATTCAGTTGTTTGTATATGTGTTCAAAGGCACGGGGCATTACAACTTCAAACATATTCTATTGTCAATAGTCGCATAGGAAACTGAGTTTATAACTTTACCACAAGGAAAATTTTGGGCGACGTATACATACAACTAGTTCACGTGGAATACGGGGTGTTACAGGTGGATAATGGTCTCAACCCTCTACCATTGTCCACTTAAATACTGGGCTTCACTTTGCATAGTGTGGGGTTTGAACTTAAGACACAAATCCACCATATTTTTCCACTTGAGCTAAGCCTCGAGGTTAGTTTGTGCAAGATTATTATGCTAGCTTTCATTAGAAATTCACCTTGACAATTGAAGATCATCCAACCTTTTCAAGCTTAAAAGCAGTGCATCACCATCCTACAACAACAAAAAATTCACATTTGACAAAAATACATCAATAAGACACATAGTCCCCATAAATTCGTTAAGGTGCTAGTACAACTTCTTTTATTGCAGATTTAAGAATAGGTGTAAGAATAGGTGTAAAGTATAGGTACTTTTCTTCTAGTATTTAAGGCTTTTTATTTTGGGGGCAAGTATAGGCTAGAAATTCTAACCTTGAAGATGCTAAAACTTCTCAAATTGATCAATTAATGTACGCATTCTTAAGTCATAAGTTAAACTCATAATGAAACACCATCACGTATTCTACAGAAATGTGTAGAGCTTAAGCATTCGAACCCCCGTCTCCTTAAAAAATTACCAAGATTATTTTTTGTTGGGATTACATTACACTCATGTTTGGTTCATTCAAGTCAAAATAAGCTATGAGAGGTGAATTTTAAGGCGGCATACATTAAATCAGCTAAATAACAAACAAAAAAGGGATGTGTTATTACACAAAACATACACATCAAGATACTTATAAATAAATTTTTCAGAATAATTGTCGTGTCGTCCTTCCAGAACTCCTAGACAGCAAATCAGTTTCACATTCTATTAACCAAATCAAAATAGAAGTTTGAGGTCTTGCTTAGCACACATTGTCCCCAGAAAAAATGGAAGACAGGTTCAACAAGATTCAGAAATACACAACGCATATATAGGGTTTTAACGGCCATCTAACAAGCAAGTAAATATCAGGACTACATGTTTCCCAACCCTAATTCTAGCTTCTTTAATAATTAAATAGGCTATATAAAGTATCATACCTTCACATTACTCTCTTGAACTAGAATATGGTTCGCTTTCTCACACTATTATTTTACCTAAACAACGAAGACCTTTATAAGTTAATTCATTCATCACTCGTCTGTGGTTCTTGACTTTCCTTAAATTCAATTGGGTAATTTTATTTATCCAGATGTAGAAACCAACTTTTAAAGCATAGCACAACTATATTGGTATGTTTCAAGTATAGTATTTTACTCCCCACGACATCAATAAACTGTTATACCCTCCCCCATCCAAAAGAAAAAGTAACTTGATTACCTAAAAGTTACTTTTAAGAAGTAAAAATATCAAAAACATTATGTTTGTCGATAAACTCAATGATAGATAAAACCAAAAGTTGTTAAACATGGGAAATCTAATGTTTTTACTACAGGTCTTGAAAAGAGAAAGAATAAAAAACATAGAAAACTCCACCAATAGATATTAATTCACCAGCAAGGGTAGAATTGTCTTTGAAAATAAAAAGAACATGATAAAAGTAAGTTAGTTCAAGGACAATAGAACATATCTTCATCTTTTGTGACTTTCTTTAAAAGTTTCACCGTCCTTCTTCTTCCTCCAATGGTGACCATTTTATATGAAGGTCTTTGTGATTGGCATGCCCTAGATCAATATGTTCTGAGGGAAGAGACAATTGGAACATGACATAGATCCTGATCTTCTGGGCGAAGTAAGACCAGATTCCTATAGGAAGTTTGGAGAAACAATGGTGAAATTCTTAGTTGAATATGGTGCACATAGTCCATCTATAGGTGAGGTGCTATGGTATTTAGAGTATGAATTGCGTCTCCAAATACCTATCATTCAGGAAAATGAGTACCATCCCTATATGCGAGCTATTACTGCAAATGAATGATTTCAATCATCTCTATGCCAGTTCTAATGTTTCTCGGATCGGGATATAAAATACGTAAATCTCTTTATGAGGTTAAAAGTCCTTGATAAATAAGTGAAAATGGTCCCTAACTTCCTTAGGTGTTTGTTAATTCCACTTATATTCATGAATCGTATGAAGATTTTTATTCTTTTATTTTATTAACAGTTTATGGTATGAAGTTCTGAGTTGTTTATAAAAAGAATATCAACTTTGAAAAACATTCATTTTTCAAAGAAACTGAAAATATTTCAAAATGAAAGCGAGCAACACATATGTTTCCCTTCCAATTTTCGAGAAGTTGTATTTAAGCAGTAAAAAAATCAACAATATTATGTCTATGATAAATAAATCATAGACAAAACCCGAAGTTGTTAAACACAAACACAAGCTAATCATGTTTTTATTACAAATGTTGAAAAGAGAAATAAGAAAAACATAGCCAACCCCACCAATAGATACTAATTTACCAGCAATGGTAGAAATTATCTTTGAAAATGACAAGAACATGATAATAGCAAGTAAGCTTAAGGACAATAAAGCATACCTTCATTTTTACGTTTCGTTAACAGTTGTTTAACAGTTTAACCATCCCTCTTCTCCCTCCAACGGTATCCATTTTATGCAAACTTCATTATGATAGGCCTACCCTAGATCGATCTCTTCCAATAGAGTACGTCAACTTAGTTAACTGGGAAAATAATTTCCAGGAGAAGAGAAAAAGGAATATATCATAGATCTCGACCTTTTGGGCGAAGTAAGACCAGATTCCTTCAGCAAGTTTGGAGAAATAGTGGTGAGATACTTAGCTGTATGTGGTGTACACTTTCCATCTATGGGTGAGGTGCTATGGAATCGGGAGTAAGCACTTCATCTCCAACGGCTATCATTCAAGAAAAAAAGTACCATCTCTATTGGTAAGCTATCACTCCAAACATATAGAGGCATGTTAAACAGTAAGCCAAAGAAGTTGAGTAATTGAAAAACTACATGAATTTTTTTTTTCAAACTACAGTATACCCACCCTATGATCAAAACTTCTGAAGTTCTAGAAAGTCTCTCCAAGATCTATTTTTTTGTTAATCGAGAAATCCCCCTATGATCCGTCCTTTAGAACAATCAAAGCCTTCTAAAATCTGTGGATAACGGGCCTGCCCCTCTACCCTTCTCCATTTAAATATTGGGCTTCCCTTTGCATAGGGCTTGAACCTGCACACTAAGAAACAAATCCACCACCTTTTTCCACTGGACCTAAGCCTTGGGTGCAGCCGGTGCAAGATTATTATTCAAGCTTTTGATGGAAATTTGCCTTAAGAATTGATGATCATCCAACCTTTTCAAGTTTACACGTAGTGCATCACCATCCTTCAACAACAAAATTTGCACATTTAACAAAAATGCATCAATAAGACACAAAGTCCCTTCAATTCGTTAAGGTGCTACTGCAACTTCTTTTATTACAGATTTAAGAATAGGTACATAGTCCCGTTCAATTCTTTAAGGTGTTACCGCAACTTCCTTTATTGTTGATTTGCGCATAGGTGTTAGGTATATGTGCTTTTATTCTAGTATTCAAGGATCTTTATTTTGGGGGAAAGTACAAGGTAGAACAAAAAAGGAATGTGAAATTACAAAAAATATACACTTCAAGATACCTATAAACAAACATTAAGAATACGTGTCTTCGTTCCAGAACTCCTAGACAACAAATTACTTTTGCATTTTGTTGACCAAAGCAAAATAGTGGATTGAGGTATTGTTTAACACATTGTCCCCAAAAAGAATGGAAGAAAGGTTCAACCAGAATCTGAAATACCCAACCCATAGATAAGGCTTTCATGGCAATCTAACAAACAAGTAAATATCAGGACTACATGCTTCCCAACACAAATTCTATATTCTTTAATAATGAAAGGCTATGTAAGGTATCGTACCTTCACATTACTCTCTTGCTCTAGAATATCCTTCACTTTCTCACACAATCCTTTTACCTACACAATAAAGACCTTTATCACTTAATTCATTCATCACTCATTGGTGGTTCTTGACTTATTTTAAACTCAATTCGGTTATTTTATTTATCCAGGTATGGAAACAAACTTTGCAAGCATGGGGAATACTATATTGGTATATTTCTAATATAGAGTAGTTTTCCCCCACAATATCAATAAACTGTTACACGCTTCCCCAACCAAAAGAAAAAGTAACCTGATTTCCCAGAATTTACTTTTAAGGAGTAAAAATATCAAAAATATTATGTTTGTTCATAAAGTAAATAATAAATAAAACCCGAAGTTGTTAAACACGAGCAATCTATTGTTTATACTACAGATCTGTAAAAGAGCAATAAAAAAACATATAGAACTCCACCAATAAATACTAATTCACCAGTAAGGGTAAAATTATCTTTGAAAATAACAAGACCATAATAACAGCAAGTGAGCTCAAGGACAATAGAGCATACCTTCATTTTTTCTTGAGTTTCTTTAACAGTTTCACCATCATTCTTCTTTTTCCAATGGTGACTGTTTTATGCAAAGTTCTTTGTGTTAGGCCTTCTCTAGATCAATTTCTTCAAAGGGAGTAGGTCAACTTAGCTGACTGCGAATAAATACGCAGAAGAAGAGACAAGTGGAAAATGTCATAGATTCGATCTTTTGGGCGAACTAAGACCAGATTCCTACAGGATTTTTTGCACAAACAATGTGAAATGCTCAGTTAAAACTGGTGAAGATAGACCATCTATGGGTGAGGTGCTACGGAATTTTGAGTACGAACTACCTTTCCAACAGCCTATCATTCAAGAAAACAATACCATCCCTATAGGCGCTCTATCACTGCAAATGAATGACATCTTGATGCTAGTTCTAATGTTGCTCAGATCGGGACATTAAATATGTAGACCTATCAAATCCGAGGAGCACCCCGTGGAAGTAACATGGCGTACTTGACCTCTCAGAGGTCTTATATAAGCTCATAGTTATCATTCATCGCATTGACATCGTAAATTTAGCAGAAAATTTAGAACTTTTCATAGCACATCATATACTAGAAACTTAAATTCATATATATATATATATATATATATATATATATATATATATATATATATATATATATAATATAAGTCACAATACATATATAGACTCTATGTCTCTGCCATGTTATACTCAAATACATTAGAATACATTAGAGGACACGACCCTTAAAGCATAATACAACTTTTAATAAACTTTTGAGTAGGGAATACTTGGAACTTAAGGACCCCTTTCCTTGAGCTTGGAATCACATATCAAGATCCTCCATTATAGACATCTTTTAAGCATCCATAACCTACCCTTTGTGTAAAAAGGGAGAAGAGTGGGATTTGTACAAGAATGCACTATGACAACCATGCAAAAATATGCATTTAAAAGAGAAATTTTCTTGAAATCATACTTCACGCCTTTTTGAGTAAATCTTCATAAAACCTTTACACCATAGCATTTATATCATTCACATACTTCATATTAACATATTCAAATGCCAAACATCACATAATATCACATATATAATTTATTGCATTTTTAAGGCATATTACACTAAGATTTTTTTCCTTTAACAATGAACCATCTTCTCTTTTGTTCATTAACTTCCCAAGTAACCCTTTAGTGATACTTTGTGCAATGCATCACCTTACGGCCACAAGGAAACATACATATAACTTACCTAAGCCAACACACATCATCATATAAGTACAATCTATCAAAGACACATTTAGGTCAAGGCCTAAGGAACATTACAGTAAGATACTTCAAGTCACACATATATTTACTGCTTTGCATAATCATCATTATTAGACCTTGTTCATGATGTCAATCATAGTCTACTAGTACAATGAACATATAGAGACCCATAACCCCATACATTCTTAGTAAACCCTTCATGAGACCATAAACCTTAATATTCAATTCATACATCAACAAGTATTTGAAGGCAACTTCATTTATGTCAATACAAAATCTTGATCATATAGTCAATTAGACCAACATAGTACATATACGGATAGGACCACATCATATAGATTCATACCATGCACATCTTCAAAACAAGTAGACCAATACTACAAAGTCATGAATATGGACATAAACATAATCATACACATTAGGTCACCTAACTAGGTTTTACTGAGGAGCTACTTGTGAAATGTCTAGATGGATTCATTACTTCCACCTATCCTAAGTAACCTCCCTTAAGTTCTCCTAGTTAGGACCCTATTCCTTTACATCCATTGTCCATTTTACTTTAGGGAAACTATAGCCTTAACGGACACAAAGACCATGGGTGCTAAACATGGAATTTGGTTTCATCCCCTCACACCAAAAAGAGGGCATCTTACTTGCCAATGTAAAACATGAGCAACATACTAGCATGTTAGGTGATATCACTTGCTAGATCCTATGTGGCAACCATAGTTCTAGAAGTTAGAGGTACATGTGAAAACCCTCTTTTTGCCAAGATGGGTTATTATGGTTATTCACTTTTGCAAACCGTTTTTATGCCTATTGAGGCATTGTGGTTATCCACCTTATGAGATTTATGGTGACCTACCTTCCCACATTGGGAAGGGACACACACTCACATTAAAGTTAACTCTGTGCTAAGCTAAGTTCCATTTATTAAAAACATTCATTAACATTATTTTATAAAATATAGGCTTAGGAGAGTCATGCCCTGATATGATTAGTTCGTAGGTCATAGATGAAAATTCATCAACCTAAATCATGTGAGAAGATCCTTTCACATGGACATAGCATATGTATGGGCACTGTCTAGTTTAGGATACACTTGAGCACACCTTTCAAGGCTCCTTTATTGACTAGATCATCTTCATGTGTGTGTGTATACATATATGTGAGAAAACCTTTCACATAACACCTTAAGACACACATGTTTATACTTCATATTCATCATATTATATTATAAGTGGGAAGATTCAATGCTCAAAGTTAAATTACTATTTTACCCTTATATTAAAATAATTAAAAAAATATTATAAACTATAATCAAAATTTAATAAATAACTCATTTAGATTGGTGCATGAATCAAATTCACATTAATAAATAATTACTCTATTGTGAAAAGAAGGAGTATTTTAAAAGTTTTTCCATTAAACAAATTTGATATGGAGTAAAACCATTGAAATTATTTAATGCAAATTAATTATCTACTCAAAGGTCATCAACAGCTACTTCTATAAATTACCTAGCATGATCTTCATGTAAATGACAAGAAGAGGATGAGAGATTATCATGCAAAAATGAACTTTGCAAATCATTTTGTATGTGCAGTAATTATTTTTTGTTTTTATCTGCTCCTTTTTGTCCTTCCTAAGTATTATATATTTCCTTTTTATATATGTTGATGTACTTTCTTATGATTTTGTTTTTTTGTTAGAATGTTTTGTATCCTACATGAAGAAAATAGTAATATACAACTCATGTTCTATTATGTATCTTAATTACTGATTAAATTCATATTTATGAAAGATTAATCAATTCATTTGACATGCTTATTTGGCTCTCGATAGAGTGTTCTACTTTACTATAAATGTATTTTTGAAATTATTATTTATGAGTTGTGAGAATAATGACTAAGTGAGAAATAATATATATATATATATATGAACTAAAATAAAATGGCCCACCTAATTGGAGATAAAGAATGAATCATACTCTATATAGTATATATGTGATTTTGAGGTTGTATTTTTATTTAAACTTTTCGTTTATATGTATAATTTATGATCTTATTGGTCTATTATATGTTTGTTGGAACATTCATTCATCAAATTGATCATATATCTAGAATAAGTCATTTTGAAAAGTTTATATTGCTCAATCTATATTAATTATTCAAAGAGTAATGTTATGAAAAAGCAGTATTATTCTTTTCTCTTCATAAATCATGTGTACAGTACTTTTTAAGGTTAAAAAGAAGACGTATATGAGATATAATGATAAAAGTAATTGACATATTAATCATGGTAATTGCTTCAAGTGTGTTTCGTAATATACCAAGTGTTTTTATCATAACTTTGCATATGTACTACATTGACGAAATCTTTTAGCATTTATAAATTTTATGCATCAAACGTCTATCTACTATGATAATAAGATATTTATTGTTGATGTAAAATTTTAACTATCACTGGAAAATTGTCAAACTCCCATCTATAGATTATTGATTGGAACTGGACCCATAAATAGTTAGTAGTAATTATTTTCCAAATTAGAATTTCTACTTTTGACTTAGAGATATTATTTTATTTATGATAATGTGATATTCTTCTGCCTAATTATTGAATGTTAATTATCTCTCTTACACATAATTTTTTAAAATTAAAAGCTCAATGTGAAGAGCCATTCTCCACTATTTATGTAAAAACACTTTGAGAATTAAATTTGTAATATGCTTTTTTAAGAACCAATTACTAAGATTGGTATTATCATAGAAAGGAAATTACACTATTCAAAATGAGAAGAAAAGAGAATGAGAGAAGGATAACAAAAAAATAACTAGATATATCATCTAGTTAATGATCTTCCTATTATATTTGTTATTATTTAGCGAATAAAAGATAAATGGTTAAACTACTATTGTTAATTTAAGCATCTTTTTAATTACTTAACTTTTTAGTATATAAAAATTTAATAATAATAAAGGGACAAACGTGCAAGGAATGTTCTCAGAATCTAGTATACATATAAACAAAAACTAGAACTATTCTAGCAAGGTACACATGTGCAATGCATAGGCAAAGTCCCATACCCTTGCCCATACTAGTACACCTATCAAGTCATCCTAGTTAAGGAAACACATATTGTACTTTCATAAACATCATCTTGACATGCATAGTAGTAGACACTAGTGAATATGAGAATTACCTCTCATTAAGACACCATGACCTATACTATTTGTAACATGCATGTAAAATAGTTATGTGTGTATATTGCTCAACATGATCACATAATGGATATAGGCAACACATTGAGGTTGCCACCTTCTTAGACAATAATACTCTTTCAAGCATAAACCACAAAACACATTAGTAGTATAGGAGACAAGTCAACTACATATTACACTTAAGATTCCTAACTTGTTCTATTCATGCATTCACATAGGGATACATAGGTAAGGGATTATTTATCATTTTTATCTTATCAATGGCAGCATCTATACTTTACCCTAAGATGGATATACACATGCTTACACAATAGTCATACAACCTAGATAAACTCGAATAGGAAACTAGGCATAAGCTTCACATAGTGTAATCATTATAACCACACACTCATATACTTATCAATTTGCCTTCAAGGCCATGTTCAACACATAGATAGGTTGACAATAAAGTAAAAACTGCCACCATAAGTGGACCATACCACACAATGTCATACAAGACTTTATCAACTATATTAATATAGAAAAGTAGAGGAGATAAGCATTTTTACCAATTTCTCATCCTTTGATCACCATGGATCAATACACCTTATTTATTAACAATTCATATATAGGGAAGTAGCTAAACATACATCTAATCATTCATTAAGTCAAGTATAAGCTACAATAAGGTTATACTACAACTAGTATAATACATTACCCAATTTCACTTGCATGGACTATATGTCATATTTCATTAACCTTATCAACCTATAGCAGTGGCTAAATATATACTTAGCATATCGAAATCATGCTTAAATCCCTGCAAGATCATGATACCAACAGTGGCATTAAACAATCAATTCAATAGTGCGTAGAGAGAGTAGGATATCTTGCCAATTTCTCAAACTCTTGGACATAAATCATATGTTCACAATAATTATATGCTAGGAAGTATATAAATATATCTTCACTAATAAGAAATCATGCTTCATCTAACCACAATTCGAGATTACATCAAATACATAGACTTTTTACTTCATAGACTAAAAGAACCTAGATCAATTCATGTAAGCCTTTATTTAATTTGATCATCAAGGGTTTATACCCACAATTAATCCATAATGTTAACTTAAGGCAGTAGCTATAGTGATTCACGCATAATTGAAATCCTACACAACTGTTCTAAAATTGAATTCACTGTAGCACATAGAAACATAGGCTAGTAACACTCAAATCTTCATACATTGATCCTCATGGATACTTCATCATAAATTCACAATCAATTAACATAAATTACATTATATATATACAATTCAAGGTAAGAAAATCATAATCCAATCGATAACAAGTCATGATCACAATGCCCATACAAGGGCTAAATCGATCTATGAAAGGAACATGGGTTCATCATGCAATTGGATTAAAATCACGAAAAGAACAATATGTTAACATCAATTAATAATGATTTAATCATTAAAAATGTTTTCAGAAAGAACCAATGGCTAGATTGAAGAAGAAGAGATTTGATTATAAAACCTTCTTTGAAAACATTGAGATTAACTCTCCATGTGAAAGGTTACTTAGAGATGAAGGATCACTATACCATTATCAACATGAAAACCTTTAAAAATCAATTATTCATCCATGTAAATTCAATATCCAATCTGTTTTTGAACTTCACCAACAATGGTGGTTTCTAGGGAGAATATATTTGGAGGGAAAGGTTTAATTCGTGCAGAGGGATTGGGAATGGGATGTTCACGAGTTTGATCACTTATATACAACCAAAAGTAGATAAATAAACCAATTAGATTCAGTTTAGGACGTGGGGTGAATTTACCATTCACCCCTTAAATAAAACAGACGCAAGGCAGCAGTTATAGGCTTCCATGACGGTCCCAATCGACTGGCCTTCCTTTGGCTTCCGTCGATTGGTACTTGGCCAATTTTTTGGTTGAGAACTGCCAAATATAACTATGAATTGACTATACCTCACCTACGGGCCGTTGGTCAACCAACTGGCCGTCGTTTGGTCCATCGATTGACATCGCCAAGTGTCTCAACCAACCTTAGGTCCTTCTCGTTGGGCCTTTTATGGGGCCCATTAGAAGTTGTACACAGACGTTTACAATAAAAATACAAACCTTAACAAGTTTTATACCTTCCACATAAGTTTCACCCAAAACAAACACCTGCTACTCGTCCAAACATGCAAGGCCCCATCAAGACACACACATGCATGTCTCTAGGCAATCTTTCGAACGACTTGGACGTTTGACCTCCAAACTTCACGAAACTTCATATACTACCATTTAAAATCATTATAACTCTTTTTAAGACTTCATAAACTCATGACATAAAATGTATAAGCACGCATGGACACATGAGAAACATAAGTAATTAGTCGTCGAGCGTCTTGATCGTCCCTTGACGTTTGACTTCCAAATAACCTCAAACTCTACACAGTGCCTCTAAACCATATTATAATTTCATTTAGGACCTTGGAACCTTAACATAAACATGCTATGATCTAGACACCCTAACTCATTTTGAGGTATTACAATATCCCCTACTTGGGAACATTAGTCCTCAAATGACACTTAGGGCTCTTTAATCACAACAAGGATTTCAATGCATCATAGAGTAGTTCATAACATTTATAACATCATCAAATCATTTTAGCACTCAATGCACACAAGCAAGCAAAACTATTAACTTACTCTTTAGTGCATCAAATACATAGGCTCTTATCATGTTCATAGGAGGAACATCCTTCTCCTAATCATAACATGGTCATTATACTTCAATTGTCATTTTGTAACTACTCTTTAAGTCACACTTAGACAGATTTTCAACGACACTCAAGAAGAAATTTAGGCACTCATACTTGAATGAACATTGACTTGAGTTAATTGAATCAACAGAGTTCTTTATTAGTTAGACCTAGTGTCATGGAGGTCATACTCAACCATATCATGCTTAGTGGTGTCCATGGAGGAATGTTTTTCTCCTCAATACACTTACATGTATCATGAGTTCACACCTAAGCAAAGTACAAGGTCAATTTCCTTTTTAAAATGAGAAATCTCAACTTTTAAACCAAGGCATGCTCATGTTTTCTTCCTTGTGAAGTCTACATTGCAAGTCACACCAATTACATCACATCAATTAGGAAGTAATTTCACAAAAATTCAATTTCTAACATAGTACTAACCTTCACAGTGAGCATTATATGGGAAAAATCACACAAATCATAGGCACACATATTAACACTTAGATAAACATGCTTTCACCTTTCAAAGGTGAGACTACAATCATGCATTCCAAATCATAAAAGTCACATAGTTTTCAAGAGACTCAACATATTTCATTTTAACGAGACTGAACTTTTCATTATAAGTCTAAACATTTCACCTCATAAGTGACTATTACCATGTTTCTTATCTCTTAATGTCAAATGCACAACTAGCATATCAAGATGCAATTTAACATGAGAAAACATGGATTTTCTCAAAAAATTTCTTTCATGCACTTTGGAATCTTAAAATATCCTGAAGGTAATGTTAATCAATACATACCAAACATATAAAGTTCATGAAATTAATACTTTATGCCAAACTCTATTCATGAACAAGCTCATCAAGACTTCGTTAGATTCTAGTTCAAGAAAAATAGAAGGATAAGGTAGAAAATATCTAAAACCTTACTACTCCATCACCATCCCCCACTTTGGGCAAACCCAATTAAGAGCAACTTAATCCAACCTTAGGAGGATCTTAACTTAACAACATTCATATTTAAACAATTACAAGTGATTACCATTTAGAAGGAATTTACAGTAAGTTAACATATGATCATCAAGGTATTCTAAACTTTATATCCTAGGCCATTTATCCCCAATAATCATGTTAGGTCATCTCATTCAACCACATAAGGTTTTATACAATACAATAGACACCAAGGTCATAAAATATTATGGAAAACAACAAGGAGACTTTACCATAAGAATTCTTCTTTTCGCTAGACATTACAGTAAGGTGACTTCTAGGTTACTAAAATCCGTATCATCACCCAACCAACACAAGCATATCACTTTAACACCTAGGATTAATTCTACACAAAGTACTCCAACCCATACTAGGCAACTTAGAATGGACCACCTTTATGCAAAGGGAAACATAGAACACTTTTAAACAGATATTCTTAAGGTAGCATGCTTCCATATGTAGTCACTACACATTTCAAGCTCAAATCATAATATTAAGCTACCAACATATAAAACCATATAGTAACACATCATCCAAAAGAACTCATGTCAACCATAATAACTTCTGGCAAGCTTTAGCCCTATCATGACATACATTTTTTCAACATAACATGCTATTTCACATAAATTTCATATATAGCCATAATTGGCAATCACATCCTAAAAATATGCCAAAATTCACCTTCACACATACTCATTTAACCATAAAACCAAGATAAGAGTTTAAACTCCCCTTTTCGCCCTCAAGCATAGAGAAAAATCTCATTCAAGCAATCACATCTAAAAGACAACAAGACAAGAAAATGTACGAGAGAGATCTTATAGAGTTGAGTTCTATGGTACGATATGAGAATGATGAAGAAGGGAAACTTTATCGTCCTATAGCCTTTCGTACCATTTGATGTTTCGCAACTCACCACCTATGATACAAGACTCTACTAGACGTGGCAATATGAGACTTCTTGGACCCTAAACAACTTTTAAAAACTTGTTGCTCTGATACCACGTTTGTCACATCCGAGGAGCACCCCCTAGAAGTAACATGGCGTACTTGACCTCTCGGAGGTCTTATACAAGCCCATAGTTATCATTCATTGCATTGATATGGTAAATTTTGCAAAAAATTTAAAAAATTTCATGGCATATCATATGCTAGAAACTTAACTTCATATATATATAAAATATAAGTCAATACATATGTAGACTCTAAGTCTCTTTGACATCTTAGACATCGACAACATTAGAATACATTAAGTACACAACCTTAAAACATAAGACATAACTATATAACTTTTAATAAAATTTTGAGTAGGGAATCCTCGGAACTTAAGGACCCCTTTCCTTGAGCTTGGAATTACATATCAAGATCCTCAATTATAGACATCCTTTAAGCATCCATAACCTACACTTTCTGTAAAAAGAGAGAAGTGTGGGATTAGTACAAGAATGCACTAAGTATGCCAACCATACAAAACATGCATTTAAAAGGGACATTTTCTTGAAATCATACTTCATGCCTTTTTGAGTAAATCTTCATAAAACATTTATACCATAGCATTTATATCATTCACATAATTCAGATAAACATATTCAAAGGCCAAACACCACATAAGATCACATAAAGAATTTATTGCATTTTTAAGGCACATTATAGTAAGATCTTTTTCCCATAACAGTAAACCATCTTCTCTTGTTCATTAACTTCCCAAGTAACCGTTTAGTGATAATTGGTGCAATGCATCACCTTAAGGCCAGAAGAAAACATACATATAACTTACCTAAGCCAACACACATCATCATACAAGTCAATCTATCAAAAACACATTTAGGTCAAGGCCTTAGGAACATTACAGTAAGCTACATCAAGTCACACATATATTTACTTCTTTGCATAATCATCATTATTAAACCTTATTCATGACAACTAATATTAGTCTACTAGCGCAATATATAGAGCCCCATAACCCATATAATCTTAGTAAACCCTTCAAGAGACCACAAACCTTAACATTCAATTCATACATCAAGTAAGTGAAGGCAACTTCATTCATGTCAATACAAGACCTTCATCATATAGTCATTTAGACCAACATAGTGCATATAAGGATAGGAAAACATAATATAGATTCATACCATGCACATCTTCATAACAAGTAGATCAATACTACAAAGTTATGCATATGGACATAAACATAATCATACATATTAGGTCACCTTCCTAGGACATTCTAAGGAGCTACTTGTGCAATGTATAGGTAGGTTCATTACTTCCACCTATCCTAAGTAACCTCTCTTAAGTCTTCCTAGTTAGGACCCTATTCATTTACTTCCATTGTCCATTTTACTTTAGGGAAACAATATCTTTTACCGACACTAGGACCATGGGTTCTAATAATGGAATTTGGTATCATTCCCTCACACAAAAAAGAGGGCATCTAACTTGCCAAGGTAAGACATGAGTAACATACTAGCCTCTTAGGTTATATCACTTGCTATATCATATGTGGCAAGCATAGTTATAGAACTTGGAGGTACGTGTGAAAACCCTTTTTATGCCATGATGGGGAATTATGGTTATTAACTTATGAAAACCCTATTTATGCCTATTGAAAAATTATGGTAATCCACCTTATGAGTTTATGGTGACCTACCTTCCCACATTGGGAAGGGACACACACTAACAGTCAAGTTCACTCGGTGCTAAGCTAATTTCTCATTACTAAAAACTTTCACTAACATTACTTTATAAAATATAGGCTCAGGAGAGTCATCCCCTTATATGCTTAGCTCATAGGTCATAGATGAAAGTTCATCAACCTAAATCATGTGAGAAAATCCTTTCACATGGACATAGCATATATATTATCACTTACTATCTACTTTAGTATACACTTAAGCACACCTTTCAAGGCTCCTCTATGAACTAAATCATCATTCATCTGTGTGTGAATACATATATGTGAGAAAACGTTTCACATAACACCTTAAGTCACACATGTTCATACATTCATATTCATACATATAGAAACCAAAACTAGAACTATTTTATCAAGGTACACATGTGCAATGCATAGACAAAGTCCCATACCCCTGCCCATACTAGTACACCTATAAAGTCATCCTAGATAAGGAAACACATATCGTACTTTCATAAACATCATCTTAACATGCATAGTATTAGACACTAGTGAATATGAGAACTACCTTTCATTTAGACACCATGACCTATACTACTTGTAACATCCATGTAAAGTGAGAGTGTGTGTACATTGGTCAACATGATCACATAATAGCTATCAACAACACATTAAGGTAGCAACCCTCTTAGAAAACAATACTCTTTCAAGCATAAACCACACAACACACAATAGCATAGGAGACAAGTTAACTGCATATTACACTTAAGACTCCTAACTTGTGCAATTCATGCATTCACATAGGGGTACATTGGTAAGAGATTATTAACCATTTTTATCTTATCAATGTCAGCACCTACACATTACCCTAAAATGGATATACACATGCTTACACAATAGCCATATAACCTAGATCACAACTAGAATAGGAAAGTAGGCATAAGCTTCACATAGTGTAATCATCATAACCGCACACTCCTATACTTATCAATTTGACTTCAAGGCCATGGTCAACACATATATAGATTGAAAATAAAGTAAACACCGCTACCATAAGTGTATCATACACACAATTCCATACAAGGCTTCATCAACTATATTAATACAGAAAAGTAGATGAGATCAGCATTTTTACCAATTTCTCATCATTGATCAATACACCTTATTTATCAACAATTCATATATAGGGCAGTAGCTAAACATACATTTAATCATACATGAAGTCAAGTATAAGCTACAATAAGGTCATACTACAACTAGTACAATACATTAACTTAGTTGAAGTTACAAAAACATAGACCATTACCTAATTTCACTTGCATGAATTATATGTCACAATGCATTAACCTTATACACCTAGGGCAGTGGCTAAATATATACTTATCATATTTTAATCATGCTTAAATTCCCTACAAGATCACGATAAACAGTGGCATTAAACTATCAATTCAATAGTGAGTAGAGAGAGTAGGATATCTTGCCAATTCATTCAAAGTATTGATTGTCAATCATATGTTAACAATAATTACATGATAGGCAGTAGCTTAGTAGATATTTAGTAAGAATAAATCATGCTTCATCTAACAACAATTCGAGATTACATCACATATATAGCCTTTTTACTCCATAGACTAAAAGAACCCAGATCAATTCTTGTAAGCCTTTATTTAAATTGATCATCACGTTTTTATACCCAAAATTGATCCATAATGTTAACTTAAGCCAGTAGCTACAGTGATTCATGCATAATTGAAATCCTACACAATTGTTCTAAAATTGAATTCACTGTAACACATAAAAAAAACATAGGCTAGTAACACTCAAATCTTCATACATTGATTCTCATGGATCCTTCATCATCAATTCACAATAAATTAACGTAAGTTACAGTAGATGTAGACAATTAAACATAAGAAAATCACAATTTAATCGATAACAAGTCATGATAACATTGCCCATGCAAGGGCTAAATCGATTTAAGGAAGGAATATGGGTTCATCAAACAATTGGATTAAAATCACGTTCAAACCAATACATTAACATCAATTAATCATTATTTAACCATTAAAACATTTGAGAAAGAACTCATGGCTAGATTGAAGAAGAAGAGATTTGATCATAAAACCTCCTTTGAAAACATTGAGATTAACTCTTCAAGTGAAAGGTTACTTAGAGATGACGGATCACCATACATTATTTAAATGAAACCTTTAAAACATTATGATTCATCCATGGAAATCCAAGCTCCAAGCAATTCTTGATCTTCACCAACAATGGTGGTTTCTAGGGAGAATATTTTTGGAGGGAAAGGTTAAATTCGTGTAGAGGGATTGGAAATGGGTTGTTCACGTGTTTGATCACTTTTATACACCCAAAAGTATATAAATAAACCTATTAGAGTAAAGTTAGGACGTGGTATGAATTTCCCATTCACCCCTAAATAAAACAGACGCAAGGCAGCAATTATAGGCTACTATCGACGGACCCAATCGACTCGCCGTCCTTTAGCTTCCATCAATTGGTCCTTGGCTGATTTTTTTGTTGAGACCTTACCAAGATAATTATAAATCGACGAGACCTCACCTACAGTCCATTGGTCAACCAACTGGCCATCGTTTGGTCCGTCGATTGACACTGCCAAGGCAGTGTCTTGACTTGAAGGGTTTTTCTTGTGGGGCCTTTTGCGGGTCCCTTTAGAAGTTGTACCTGGAAGTTTCAAACGTAAATACAAACCTTAAAAAAGTGGTATACCTTCCACATAAGTTTAACCCAACACAAAAAACCACAACACATCCAAACATGCAAGGCCCCATCAAGACATACACATGCATGTCTCTAGGCTATCTTTAGAACGTCTTGGACGTTCTTGGACGTTTGATTTCCAAACATCACGAAACTTCATATACTACCATTTAACATCATTATAACTAATTTTAAAACTTCATAAACTCATGAAATAAGATATATAAGCACGCATAGACACATGAGACACATTGGTGACTAGACGTCGAACGTCTTGGTCGTCCCTTGACGTTTGATTTCCAAATCATCTCAAACTTTACGCACTGCATCTAAACAATATTATAATTAATCTTAGGACCTTATAACCTTAATACAAAAATTTTAGGATCTATACAAACTAACTCGTTTTGGGGTCTTACAAGATCTCTCTATGAGGTTATAAGACCTTCATAACTAAGTGAAAATGGTCCATAACTTCCTTAGGTGTTTGTTAATTCTACTTAGGTTCATGAATTGTATGAAGATTTTTATTTTTTGTTTTATTAACAATTTATTGTATGAAATTGTGAGGTTTATACATAAAGAATATCAACTTTGAAAACATTCATTTTTCAAAGAAATTGAAAAATATTTCAAAATGAAAGCGAGCAACACATATGTTTCCCTTATGATTTCCTAAAAGTTGTTTTTAAGGAGTAAATATACCAAAAATATTATGTCTATGATAAATAAATCATAGACAAAACCCGAAGTTGTTAAAAACAAACACAGGCTATCTCAAGTTTTTACTACATATCTTGAAAATAGCAATCAGAAAAACATAGTCAACTCCACCAATGAAAACTAATTTACCAGCAAGCGTAAAAATTGTCTTTGAAAATGAAATTAATATGATAATAGAAAGTGAGCTTAAGGACAATAGAGCATACCTTCATCTTTTCATGTGTTTGTTTAACAGTAAGTCAATAGTTTAGCCATCCTTCTTCTTCCACCAATGGTAACCATTTTATGCAAACTTCTTAATTTTAGGCTTGCCCTACATCGATCTCTTCCAAGGGAGTATGTCAACTTAGCTGACTGGGCAAAGAATTTCTAGGAGAAGAGTCAACAACAACATATCATATATCTCGACCTTCTCGGCGAAGTAAGACCAGATTTCTTCAGCAAGTTTGGAGAAACGGCGATGAGATACTTAGCTAAATCTGGTGTAGACAAGCCATCTATATGTGAGGTGGTACGGAATTGGGAGTATGCATTTCATCTCCAAGACCCTATCATTCAAGAAAACAGTACCATCTCTATTGCCCAACTATCATTGAAAACATATATATGCATGTTAAACAGTAAGCCAAAGAAGTTGAGTAATTGCAAAACTACAGGAAAAAAAAGAGTTTTTCAATCTATAGATACCCACTCTGTCATGAAAACTTCTTGAGTTCTCGAAATTCTCTGGAAGATATGTATTTTTTTGTTTATCGAGAAATCCGCTTATGATCCATCATTTAAAATAAAATTTGCACATTTAACAAAAATGCATCAATAAGACACGTAGTCCCCCTCAATCACCTAATTAGCAAACAATTAGCAAACAGATAATTAGCAAACAAAGAGGGAATGTGCAATTACACAAAATATACACTTCAAGATACTTACAAATAAATTTTCAGAATATATGTATAGAGGGAGAGATGATGTCGGTTACGTGTCAACACCACAAAAATCAAATTTTTAAATAATTAATATTTTTTTTAAAAAAAAAAAGATTTTTAAATAGTTTTAGAAATAAGAAATAACTGAAAATATGTATTTATTATTTATTCGTGCACTTCCGTAACGGTTGAAGTAGTCTCTCTTTTTCTAAAAAAAAATATCTTGAATATATATTTGTTCCTAATAAAAAAGAAACTAACTACTGTTATCAATTTTGAAATAACTAGAATTTCTCATACAATTAACTTTTTTTTAAAAAAACAAACATAATATATAAAATTGTCATCATGACAAAGAAATCACTAAAATTGTAACCATTAGAAACGGGGAATCAATAAAAATTATTACTAAAATTTATTTCCTTTTAAAAATTACAATAGTAAATAATAAATATTTTATCCATGAAAAAAAATTATAACCATAAAGACGGGTTTAAAACAATATTTTAAAATATCTTTTCCGTTACAGACTCAATAAAATTATTACTAATTTATTTCATATTTGAAATTAAAATAATATATAATAAATATTTAATATTTTCTTAATCATTATCCACATCCTACAAATTAGCAATAACTGAATATACACCATTTTTACGCTTATTATATCCTTAATGTTAATATATCAGTTCATAACATTTGTGTTATCTTTCATTCAAAAACACTCTTATAGTATTCAAATAAAGGCTTCCAATGAGCAGCCACGAAAACATTGTAATTACCTTTCTGGGAAAACTAAAACCCTCATTTCGTAAGGTAATAAAACAGTTCATTTTTTTATATGTTAGAAATCATTTATCTGAAATGTAAATTTTTTAAACTATAAATATACTTATCGCTTAAGATAAATAATTATCTTTAACTTCTAGAATTTAGAAACCAAAAAAATGTATAGCAACCTTAAAAAAGAAATGGTACAAAAGAGACCTATTGTTATTAGGTTCAAAGAATTGAAAATTATTTTGTCAAAAGTGAAATAAATAATAGTTAGGAATTATTAAAAAAAAGATAAAAAAATATCAGCTATTAAATAATATATTATACTACTACAAAAATTGTAATTTCCTCGATATCCAATTAAATCTTAATTAATAATTTCAAAAATATCATAACAAGTAACTAACTCACTATTTGTAATTAACTAATATATATATATATATATATATATATATATATATATATATATATATATATATATATATATATATATATATATATATATATATATATATATATATATATATATATATATATATATATATATATATATATATATTAGTTAATTACAAATAGTGAGTTAGTTACTTGTTATGATATTTTTGAAATTATTAATTAAG
Organism: Solanum chmielewskii; assembly: GCA_027704785.1. Classification (NCBI taxonomy): domain Eukaryota; kingdom Viridiplantae; phylum Streptophyta; class Magnoliopsida; order Solanales; family Solanaceae; genus Solanum; species Solanum chmielewskii. The sequence continues at coordinate 33,632,820 of JAKWIX010000329.1, forward strand.
ATTTAATTGGATATCGAGGAAATTACAATTTTCTAGTAGTATAATGTATTATTTAATAGCTGATATATATATATATACGTATATATATATATATATATATATATACACACACATATATATACACACATATATATATACATATATATATTTATATTATAAAAAAATATTAGACTAATTTAATTTAATTGAAGAATGTAAAAAAATCAACCATTTAATTCGAACAAAAACATATGCAAAATAAATCTATTGTCATTAAATCATATTATATTGAACATTTTATGTGAAAATTTTTATTTAATAAATTGTCAACATGGAAAAAAAATTAATTTATTACAACATAAAAATAAAATATGATAAACATGTAAAAATATTTCACCTAATTATTATTTTCTGCAATTAAAAAAATAAAAAAATTAATACTTTATGCAATGCGCGAGTACATATATTAGTTAATAAGTGTAGAAAACAAAAGGAAAATGGTATGCGAAGAATAAGACAATCCTTAAGAACTAAATCACTTAAAATATGATTGGTCATGAAGGAATATTGATTGTATTGAAGTGTTAACCTAATAAGGGAATACATGGGAGATATATATAGGAGATATAGGAAGGAGTACTAATCCTAATAGGACTAGGATTAAGGAGTACTAATCCTAATAGGACTAGGATTAGTACACAGTAAATACTAATATTATTTAATACTATTTATTTAATACTATCTGTTATGATCCCCTCTCAAGCTGAGCTGAGCGGAAGCGAACACAAGCTTGGAACTGAGGTAATCGTGTTGTCGGCTCGGGAGAGGCTTGGTGAGAATATCAGTCGGTTGTTCTTCAGTGGGTACATACTGCACAGTCATGGTGCCGGCCTGAACTTCATCGCGAACAAAGAGACAATCTGTATCAACATTCTTCATTCTGGTGTGTAGGATGGAATTCTTGGCCACACAGATGGTTGATTTGTTGTCACAATAGAGAGCAGGAACAGTGTGAGTGGCGCGGAGTTCGCGAAGAATATATGTGACCCACATGGTCTCAGCAGCAAGAAGAGCAAGGGCGCGGTATTCAGCTTCAGTCGAGGACCGAGAGACCTTGGGTTGTTTTTTTGGACCCAAGAAGATCAGGTTCGGCCCCAAAAAAATGAGAAACCCCGATGTAGATTTTCTGTCATTTTTATCATTCGCCCAATCTGAATCTGAGAAACCCCGAAGCTCCAAGTCCCCGGGTCGAATGAGTAAACAACGACCAAGAGTGCTAAAAATGTACCTGAGCATGCGTTTTAGATAATGGTAATCATGTTCACTTTGTTGATGCATGCGCTGAGCAACTCGGTTGACAGCAAACTGGATGTCAGGACGGGTAATGGCCAGATACTTTAGAGCCCCAATGAGGCTGCGGAAGTGGGTGATATCGGAAAAGGGGGTGTCGGCTCAATTCATAAACGAAGAGACTGCCATCGGTGTTAGTTGACTGGTGCATTTTTCCAGTCCAGCTTTCTGCAACAGATCTCGAGCATATTTTGACTGATGAAGAAACAAGCCGCTGCCTGTCCGAGAAACCTCCATTCCCAGAAAATAATGTAACGGGCCAAGGTCCTTCATTTTGAAGGTAGTATGCATAGCTCGAGTGACATCCTGAATGAGAGCTGCAGTAGAGCCTGTAATAATGATATCATCTACATAGACAAGAAGAACGACTGTGCCGTGTGCTGAATGTCGAGTAAACAGACTCGTGTCGTGTACGCAACACGTGAAGCCAAGTCCCTAGAGGAACGTTTTTCAGACGTGTGTACCAAGCACCGGGGGCTTGCTTGAGCCCATAAAGAGACTTCTGGAGTTTGCAAACATGTTGAGGGAAGCAGGGATCAACATAGCCCGGTGGTTGCGTCATGTAGATAGTTTCATCAAGCATGCCATGAAGAAAAGCATTGGAAACATCCAACTGATTGATGAGCCAATTGTTGCGTACGGCGAGTGACAGTACCAGGCGAATGGTTTCCTGCCGAATAAAAGGACTGAATGTCTCGGAGTAATCAAGCCCATACTCCTGATTGTAGCCTTTAGCAACCAAACGAGCCTTGTACCTGGAAATACTGCCATCTGCATTGTGTTTAATTTTGTACACCCATTTATAGCCCACTGGGTGCCGCCCATGGGGCTTAGGTCCAAGAACCCAAGTTTTCTGATCAGTCAAAGCCTTAAACTCGTCATCCATCGAATGACGCCAATAAGCATTTTTTGAGGCAACAGAGTAGGTTGTTGGTTCACTATCGGGAAGGGGTGTATTTGGTAGTATGGTAGCCTGAAAGGTTTTGGGTTTAAAGATACCGTCTTTGCCACGGGTTAACATGGGATGAGTATTGGGGGGTGGCACGGGCGGTGGTGATTCGGGCGTGGCCGGGAAGGACCCAAAACGGATCGGGCTGAAGATGTTGTGGGTATGGGGTGGTTCGGGTTGGTTGTGAGTGTGGGTGGTGGTTGCGGGTGTATTGTGGGTGACGGTCGAAGGGGTGATGAGGGGTGGTTGGGTAGTGGGTGGAGGTGTGGGGGAAGGTGGTGAGGGACCCTGTGAGTATGTTGGGAAAAGGGGAAGGACGCCAATGAATGATGTATTTGTGGAGGAGGAAATAGACTCGTAGGGAAACTCATTTTCGACAAATTTGACATGACGAGATATGTAGACTTTATGAGTTTGTGGGTCAATACAGCGATAACCCTTGGAGGTAGGATGATAGCCCAAAAAAATACAAGGACGGGATTGGGGTTGTAATTTGTGAGTAATATGAGGGCATAGCCAAGGGTAGGCAAGACACCCAAAGACGCGGAGGTTGGTATAATTGGGAAGTTCTTGGTAAAGGAGTTGATAGGGTGATTTGTTGGAGAGGGTGTGACTGGGCATTCTGTTAATGAGGTAGTTTGCGGTGGCTAGAGCTTCTACCCAAAAGGAGACAGGGAGATGAGATTGATATAGAAGAGTAACCACCGTTTCAATGAGATGGCGATGCTTACGCTCAGCCACCCCATTCTGTTCGGGAGTGTATGGACAGGAGGTTTGATGTATAATTCCCAGGGATTGCAGAAACTGGCCAAAGATGTTATTTACATATTCCTTTCCATTGTCACTTCGAAAAAGTTTAACATGAGAATTGAATTGTGTTTTGTCCATTTTTTTAAAAGTGACAAAGGTGGTGTATGCCTGTGATTTGTGTTTTAGTGGGTACAACCAAGTGTATTTTGTAAAATCATCCACAAAACAAAATAATAGCGAAAACCAGCAAATGAAGGAACAGCAGTAGGACCCCATAGGTCAGAATGAATAAGTTGAAAAGGTGCAGTTGTACGCTTCTCAGATAAAGTAAAAGGTAATTTATGATATTTAGCAATTGAACAAGAGTCACAATTGTTTACATGAATAGAAGAAAAACCTAATTGAGACATTAAAGAATTTATTATTTGAGTAGACGGGTGACCGAGATGACTGTGCCACAACAGACTGTGGCCATCAGCAGAAAGAGCCTCCAGAGCCACAGGAACGCTTTCTAAAACTGGGTGGGCAGACGAACTTGTGCCTGAAAAATCACCCTCTTGATAGCATTGTCTAGGATCATAAAATCATTAGAGATGAACACGAGTGAGCAATTATTGTCTTTAGTGAATTGGTGAACTGAAAAAAGATTGGTTTTAATAGAAAGGACGTGGGTAAGGTTACCTAGGTGAAAGATAGCGGTGGGGTTTTTAATGATACCCGTGCCAGTGTGAGAAATATTAAGGGACTCACCATTGCCAATAGTAATACCATTGGAGCCATGATATGGATTTGGAGCATTAAGATTGGATAGATCAGAAGTAACGTGCATGTTGGCCCCAGTATCCAACAGCCATTCAGAGGAGAGGACGGCTTGAGATGCATAATTGGCACGGTTATAACTATTTCGGCTCTCCTCATATCGAAACCAGCAACGAACAGCGGTGTGTCCTGTTTGCTGACAGATTTGACAAGTTGGACGATCCCGCTCGTATGTGCCCTGCCCGCCGCTGGAAGATGACTGCCCGTCGCTGCCGAAGGAGTGCAGGCTGTTGTTGCTGCCGTGCTGCTGACCGTCGTACGAAGGACGACAGCCCTGTCGACCGCCGCGCCCGCGGCCTCCGCTGTTTCTGCCGTAGCCGCCGCGACTCCCCTGCCGGATGTCACCACGCCCCCCGCGATAGTTCTGGCTTGCGGTGAGGGCGGTGGCCGGCTCCATAACAGCGGCTTCTCGGAGAAGAAGTTTGCTCTCCAGATCCACGTTAATTTCTTTACTTTTTAGCCACGAGGAGAGAGTAGCCAGGTCAACGGGCGTTCGACTGATGCGAACCGCCTGTTTAATGGAGGAGTAAGCTGATGGGAGCCCCCGGACGACGCACATGACGAGATCTTTTTTGGGAATGATTTCGTTCACGGTGTCGAGGGCTGTGATGATGGTGGAGACCTCATCTAAATACTCCGCCATAGTTTTCGTGCCTTTGGTAATTGTGTGGAGACGATCACGCAATTGAAAAATATGAGAGTGGGAAATTGATGCACAGATTGTTGCGAGGGACGTCCACAGGGCTGAAGCAGTTGTGTAGGATCGGACGTGTTTCTGAACCGTGGGAGAGATGACCGCAATCAAACATGATCGGATCTGGCCATCCACGGCTTTCCAGGCGGCATGGGCCGGATTGGTTTTTTCTGATTTGTCCGTGGCAATGATGACTGCCGGCGGCGGTTCTGTGCTTCCATCAACGTATTTGAGAAGGTAATTGGCCTCTAGGGCTGTAAGAACGGTGATTTTCCATTTAGGGTAATTTATGTCTGATAATTTTTCGGGAATCAGGGCATGAAGATGTCTGAGAAGGAGTTTAACGCAAGAAGGAAGTGAATCGAGAGGATCCACCTCGGTTGACATGGCTGCCGCCGCCCAAGAGAAGATAGGGAACGATCGCTGCCCTAAAGAGAGAAAAAAAAAACCTAGAGAAAAGAAGATCTAGGTTTTCTGGCTCTTGATACCATGAAGAAATATTGACTGTATTGAAGTGTTAACCTAATAAGGGAATACATGGGAGATATATATAGGAGATATAGGAAGGAGTACTAATCCTAATAGGACTAGGATTAAGGAGTCCTAATCCTAATAGGACTAGGATTAGTACACAGTAAATACTAATATTATTTAATACTATTTATTTAATACTATCTGTTATTAGGTCAAAATTGAATTAAATGATGAATCAACTAAACTTTAAATAAGATGAATCAGTATAATTAACTAACATGCTTCTTAATCATAACAAAAAAATAATTAATTTAATTATAAATTAATTAACTCAAAATGTATACTATTATATGTAACTTAAACTAATTGAACAAATAATTAATCTAAACTAAATCTTTTCTAATAATTATATGCATAATTATGTAAAACACATAAATTTTTTAGAAATTCAAAAGCGACAAAATTACATTAAATAACTTTTTTCTTTATTAGATATTATAAAGCTAATTATTTTAATTTTAAAATTATCCACTAATTAAATAGAATTAATTCAATATTTTAATCTTAGAAAAAATTACTTTTTTAAAAAAACAGATATACTTTTTTACCCAATCAAAGCTATTAATTTTTTTAAATTGAAAAAAAATATGATTTTTTAAAAGACATATTTTAGTATTAAATTTTTAGTTTTCAAATTATTATTATTATTATTATTGTTATTATAATAATAATAATAATAATATTAATTATAATAATAATAATAATAATAAAATTGTTTTAAAAGAAAAGTTAAAGTGTTTTACCCAATTAAAATTGTAGTCTCAATTATTTTATAAAAGAAACGTTACATCTTTATTCTTTTCTACTACTGTAGAAAGTGAGTTTAAATTTGAGGTATCGACATGTGTATTTTGTCATTTCATGATTAGTTGTTATTCTTTAAAAAAAAATTGGCTTATCCAATATGTTCATAATATTACGAGAAAAACTATCTACGAACAATTATTAACCAATTTACCTTTTAATTCATTCAATACATTTTCGTTTAATTTAGAGAAAATACATCAAATTCCTTGTGAACTTGACAACAAAATTTACTTTAGTACTTAAACTATACGAGCATTTGAATATCCCCCCCCCCCCTTATCAATTCTGAACTAATTAAATACCACCCTAGGAGTTGATGTGACAAAGTGAATTTATTCACTCTCCTAAAAGCACGTGAAATAATTTAAAAAAATAAAAATTGATAGGGAAAATCATACACATAACATTTTTTTATTAGCCTATATCTAACTAATAATTTTTTTAAAAAAATTCAAGCTAAAGTTAAAAGAATTTGAAATTTCTTGTTTAGAAATAAATAAATTTGTGGGTTCAATTATTTTTAAAAAATATTTAATATTGTTGTTCTTTTGTTTATATTGTTGTCTTTCCAAATGTCTTCTTCCCCATTGAAGCAATCCTTATACTTTCTTCTTTCATTTAATTTTTTTTCCTTTATCTTCATCCATCACCTCACTCGTCCTTCATTAATCACAAAAATTCAACACCAATTCATATTATTGATTTTAACTTTCTTAAATTTTAGGGAAAATGCACAAGTATCCCCTCAACTTATGCCCAAAATCTCAGAGACACACTTATAATATACTAAGGTCCTATTACCCCCCTGAACTTATTTTATAAATAATTTTCTACCCCTTTTTGGCCTACGTCGCACTATCTTGTGGGCCCAGCGTATGTCGACATTTCTTTTCAAGCTAGTGCCACGTAGATTGAAAAGGGGTAAAAAATTATTTATAAAATTAGTTAAGGGGGTAATAGGACCTTAGTATAATATAATTGTGTCTCTTAAATTTTAGGCATAGGTTGAGGGGGTACTTATGTATTTTTCCTAAATTTTAAGTAACCCATTTTGAATACTATTAGCTGTGATGCAAAAAAATGTGGGTCAATCAACTTTTTTACACAATCTTCACTTTTCATTAAGTTGTGAAGAAGAAATTCAAAAATACTATTCTCCAATGGAAAAATTTGTGGGAGAGAGACAGTTCGAAGAAGAAAAAAAAGTATTTGATAAACGATGAAGAAGAAAACAACCATTGAAGGTTCAAAAGTCGAGAAAAAAGAAAGCTAGTGAAGGTTAAAAATGGTAGAATCAAGAAAGAAGAGAACAAAAGAGGGGGGGGGGGGGTTAGAAGTGAAGGGGTTAAAGAATATGTGACTATATTGATTTTATAATGTATATTTTCATTAGTGTGATGAGTTAAAGAAAGCAAAAAAGGTGAATAAGCAAAAAAAATTAAAACTAATGGTGTGGTGCTTACATGACTATGATGTGGCAGATGAGAGTAGTAGTCTACTCTCAGGGTTTGTATTAAATACAATTCAAATATGCTAAGTGGGGCATTTGATCATTCGTATAGTTTAAGTACTAAAGTAAGTTTTGCCGCCAAGTTCAGGGGGGATTTGATGTATTTTACCTTTAATGTAGTTTCTACTTATCACATTTGAAGTTGACATATCTATTAAGAAAACAATGATTGACATGACTATTGAAGAGTATTTTTACTAATTTACTTTTTAATACTTTTTCGTTTACTTTTTACTTATCAAATTTGAACTTGACATATTCATTAAGAAAACAATGATTAACATGACTATTGTACCACAATAATCCTAATAATTGACGTTTGTATTGTTAGATATTTTTTAATATATAGAATTCTTAAATTAAATAAACACATCTTTTCATGAAAAAACATGATTCTTATGAAAGTCATTTGATCATGAAAGAACACGGCTATTATGAAAAATCATATATTCATAAAAGAACATGATTATTATGAAAAGTCATCTCTTAAATTCTATAAATATAAAGACTCTCTATATGTAGTTATAAAAAAAATTACATGTATAAACATAGGATTTTATTGTATCCTAGTGGGACTTGTTTGTATTTTTTCATTTTGTAAATGGGGGAATATCTCTCTAAAGAAAGTGAGTTTACACATCTCAAAGTCATCTTCTTCGTCAATCATATTTCCTATAATTTTTTCTAACAGTATTTATTCTTGGAAAATAATTTAAGGAATAAGTAATTGATGTTAAGGATAAAACGCTACTGAAATTTGAACCCTTCACACCACTAGAAATGTGCATGGGAATTTATTTGTGGATTATATGTAAAAATTTGCAGGTAACCTACTTTCCTGCAAATTTTCGTACCAAAATAAATCTGATGTTAAAACCTTCATAGGGAATTATTACCTGCAAATTTTAAAATTCTTAAATAAATTACCAGGGGTTTTTAAAATCCATCAACATTACTTAAGAAGTTTCTTGCAAAAATATTAAAAGTTCGCATGAAATTTCTGGTAAAATTATGTGGAAAAAGGATATTTTTTGCAGATTTCCATAGGAAAATAATCTACAAGATAAACAATTTTGGGTAACTTGATGAGCCCAAAACAGTAATTGGCAGTAAATCTATAATTGATCTCATCTAGAGTTCTTCCGATCCATTTTCCTTTAATTTTTTTTCATATGCTATAACACCTTCTTATATGGTCCTCAAAAACTCCTCGGGGCTTCATAACGTTTGGAAAAGAATATAGAAAGGAATGGCATGAAAAAAGCTCATGCAACACTCAATTAAGTGGTGTATCACTATTAATTCAATGTTTTGTACTCTAACCAGTTCCCATGACTTCTCTACATATCCAGCCAGACCCTCTTATTTTATGATGTACAAAACACTCCCTAAGCATCACCATGTGGAAGAAACAATATATGACATACTCACGACTTCCGATCAACACCAAATGATTTCCAACTAACATTACATTTAAGATGCTCAAGACAATCTTAGAATCAAAATTGAAGGGGATTTCACTCCATGGTTGTCCCAACAAGCACATCCTTCCTAACAATTTACCAATCCCACATCATATAGAGGAAACATTCCTCAGTTCATTAATACATACGAACTTCCACAAACAATGCAAGTACAAGACAGGAGTGAAAATTTCCATAGCTTACCTTGCTGCAAAGAAACCTTACTTGCTATGACTTGGATTCTTCAAGGTTTTGGTTGTTCTCTTCCCCTTACCTTGATGTTAAATCATACTATTCCCTTGAATTCTTTAAGATGGAGATGTTCTACCAACTTGTATTTTAAAAACACTTGTTTCCTTCATATTCCGATGGTGAAGTTGTAGATGAGAACTCTTTAGAGCTTCTGTGGCTTTCCTTGGGAGTAATTTTCTTGAGAATAAGTGATGAAGGAGATGTGATAATATTGAGTGCTTTAGAGGTTCCTTTTGGACATTTTTCACTTAATAATTTGGAGAAATAATATGGTCCTTTACTTTTAAGCAACCAGGTGCATCACCTCCTCATGTTCTGCCACAAGTTTTTAAGTATGTACATCACCTTCTTTCCCTTTTTACTTAAAATACAGTCCACTTATTCTAAGTAGGTACATAACGTACTTGCTATTTTCACTCAAAATGCAGTCCATTTATTCTAAGTTGGTGCATTACCTACTTTGGCTTTTCACTTAAATTGTAGTCCACTAATTTTAAGTAGGTGCATCACCTACTTGTCACCTACCATCATAGGTTAGTCAAGCAAGCACCTCACTTATTTTACACCATTTCCCCAATATTAGTTTCTTTACAAGACTTTAGCACTAATACACACTTGACCACTTTGACTTTTACCCGAGTACGAATCATTTTTGAGTTCACTTAGTAGAATATATGTTGTATGGCACGGGGCATGAAAACATTAAGCATATTCTATTGTCACCAGTGGCATAGGAAACCGAGTTCATAACTACCACAAGGAAAAAATTTAAGTGTCATATACATAGAACTAGTACACATAGAATACGGGATGTTACATCCTCCCCCCTTATGATCATTTGTCCTTGAATGATGGGTGAAACTGATAGTTTGGTTAACCGAGGAACTTCATTTGGAGATTTTCAAGAGTTCCCATCATAAATAGGACTATCAAAAATCCATAAACTAATCTAAAACATGTATAGACAAGTCTTGCTTGAAATATCAATAAATATGGTCGTAAAATAATAAAATGACAAATTAAACCCCTTTCTTGACCATATAATTCAATTATGATACACAAGTAGAACACATACAAACAAGTAATTTAATATACCTACAAAACACAAGATATGCAAATGACATATCAAATGAACAAATTATAGTAGGTCTTATGATCATATAAGGGGACCAAATGATCTCAGATCCTTATGTTGATGTTTTGAAATTAGAAGAGTAACTTAGGATCTACCATTTTCTATTCCCAAGTATCTTATGTTATATTCTATTCCTTCCCAATACTTCAATAGAGGTTGCACATTTTGAGCTTAGCTTATGGGGCTTAACAATCAAGAATAACTATAGTATCTCCCAATTTTTTTGTATGTGGAACGGACACATCAAATTATAGGCCTAACCTATTGGGGCAGTACTTTCGCTTATCTTTTATCTCATGATCCTCTTTAGAGATGAGTCTTATAAGAACGTATAGTTGTTAATATAAAATCTAAAATTTTATGCCGCACCTTTGTTTAGGGCATTATGCCAAGTTATATATTTGTGGTTAATTAAATTGTCACACCTCAAAATCTCATTAGACGGACAGGCACCCGATGCCCTAACGGCCAGAGAGAACCAACCCGTAACTTATGCTTACTATACATTTAACTATAATAATCATGTGACAAGTTCATGTAGGATGCAGCGATGAAAACCAACATAGGTAGACCTAAAAGTTATATACAAGACTTGGCCGTTGAGGACACAACCTTTACACAATTGAACCATATACATACGTCTACAAAGCCAATAAAAGATAGAAAATCTCGAGTAAGTCAGGACGGACCCTGCCTTACCCTTTACTATGATACAATACCAAAATGAATTTACTAAGGACTCAATAAAGCTCTGAATCAACCTGGAGCTCACCAAAAGCAGCTGAGTGTTGTGTGCTCCTATGGAGGAGGTCTACAAGCTAGAGTACATGTGCCTGGAGCACGAAATGCAGCGTCCCCCGCGAGGGATATAGGTTTGAAAAACTGTGCTGATTATGTAAGGCAATGGAATATGTAATACGAGGGCTCAAATGAAATAAAGTATCAGCATATGAGTACATAAATAAGGAGAGAAAACAACCTTTGATTATACATGTGGAATCATGTATGTTTTATTCTTTTCTTTACTTTTCTTTACGTTATAATCTTCGTAGGGCATGTGATATAAGTGACAAGGTAATCAGTGGTAGAAGAGGATGACCCATGCAGGACATTTTAAACCCCGTGATGCGTTCCTCATAATTACATAATTTGAATCGTCTCATGCTAGGCTTTCGCCCCTGAGCTACCACCCTTCTATACCAATAGGGATCGGCCCATTCTAGGCTATCGCCTTTTTGTGCTAATTTTTATATAAGTTTCTCTTTATTTGGCAGGAAATCTATCCAAAGATGAATGCGGAGATTTTGAGCGAAGAAATTCAGAAGAGACCACCTAGGGAGCTTATGACGGTCCGTAGGTGGCAGCGTAGTGCAACTGCTAAAGGAAGATGGGGAAGTCTGACCAAGTGTGGGGCTACGGAGTTCATGACAGTCCATCGTGTCTATGAAAGTCCGTCCTGTAGGTTCGTCATGAAGTTCAGAGAAGTAGTTCCAGTACCCATATTCGAAGAGTTCATGTGTTTTGAAACGAAGAACCTCGACGGACCGTTGTGCTTATGACGGTCCGTCATACCTGCCGTCGAGGGTAATGAAGAGAGCAGTAGAAGAAATTGCATAAGTATGGGACGACGGAGTCCATGACGGTATGTCGTGACCACGACGATCCTTCGCAAGTTCCGTAGACCCAGCCGCGTTTTGACAGATTTCCAGCAAATAGAGTCCTTGTTTAATTAGGTTTTTATTTTCTATAAATAGTTCGAAAAACCTCGTTTTTGAGGTTAGACTCTCGATCATTATTAGACTATGTGTATTAGTGTTAGATTCTGGATTATCATCAGACTTTTTTGTGAGATTATGGATTACTTTGAGATTCTTGCAAGTGACTATTGGTGATTAATCAAGCAAACTTTCGGGTACATGAATTCTTATTTAATATATTTGAATATTATGATTATGACTATGAGTAACTAAACACCATAACTAGGGTTGTGGGAATCATAGGCAAATAATGAGATAAAACCTAACTAAGATAACAATTCTAGAATAGTGTCTTGCATGTATTAATAATTCTTTCGCTTTGAAGTCTTTTTAACGGATGGCCAACGTTAGAGCTCGCCTTAAAGCTACTTTCCGGACCAAGGAGGTAGATAATAGGAAAAGAATTATCAACATAAATTTAGTGTATACTATCTAATAGGCTAGTATTGATTGGTACGAGGTAATAACTTAGTCAAATATCGAATATGATGCTTAATATGAGGTAAAGATAAGGGTTAGGATAGCAACACACGTAGTCGGACCAAGGTGCAGAGTGAGATTTTCTAGTTGCCGGACTAAGGATTTAGAAATACATAACTTATCACATTGCATGCACGATACTAGGAAAGAATTGTTATAGTTAGAATTATCAAGTTATGAACCTGTTGGGAACACGTAAATCCTAGTTACTTTGATTAATTGATTAAAATCCAACATTCAAAGCTATTAAGTGTCTTTTTCAATTTAGGTAGTTATTTTCATTCATTTAGAAATAGAAACCCCCTTTTATTGTTTTTACTTTCCAAGGAAGTAATTTACTAAACAAAAGTAATAATAGTTTAAAGTTAAATCTAGACTGTTTTCCTCGTGGGAACGATCCCAATCTCACTAGTTGGGTTATTTACTTGACACGACCGCTTTACTTCTTATTTGAGAAGTAAGTTTGAGCGTATCAAATTTTGGTGTCGTTGCCGGGGAATATAGCTTTTAGATTAACTTGAACTTATTACTATAGTTTAGTTGATATTTTCTTGATTTTATTTTGTTTTATTGTTTTTGATTTTTTTAGAACTATCCTCCTTGTATGCCAAATACACAGAGAGGAAGAGAACCCTTGTTTCCCTACGATCACAAATTAGAGTACACTACGCAATATGAATCGAAACTTGGGAATCAATGATGATGATCCAAACCAGAACATCCCAGCTCCGGTTGATGTTCATGGTCAGTTGTTACCCGATGCTCTAGGTGAACACCAATAGAGGGGACAAAATCCCGCTCCACGGCCCCAAGCATACTACAGAGGCTATGATAACATAGCAGACTCCGATAGGCCACTTTGTTTGCCTCCTCCACCCACATGCCATACTTTTGTGGTAACTAGTAGCATGATGCAAATGCTCACTGCCAGAGGTTTGTTTTCAGGGCTACCTTCTGAGGATCCACATGCCCCTATAGCTAAGGTAAGGGCAGTGTGTAAAAGCTGTGTAGGGAGGCCTGACTTGGGCTTAGATGTAATAGGGATCTGAGTGTTTCCTCTCTTACTGACGGGAGAGGCTGCTATATGGTTCACTGAGCTCCCTTACAACTCAATCTTCACTTGGAACCAACTAAGGGATGTTTTCTTAGCACGCTACTATCCGGTCTCCAAGAAACTAAACCACAAAGACAGAGTAAATAACTTTGTGGCACTACCAGGAGAGTCATTTAGTAGTTCTTGGGATAGATTCACCTCATTCTTGAGAAGTGTTCCAAATCACCGTATAGATGATGAGTCACTGAAGGAATACTTCTATCGGGGACATGATGATAATAATAAAGCGGTGTTGGACACTATAGCAGGTGGATCTTATGGGGAGTGTCCTTATGCAGAGATTGCTGAAAAATTAGAGAAAATCTCCCGGAACAATAAAGCTTGGAGTACTAGGAAATTCGATACCGGGAGAAACACTTTCGCAGTGCAGTCCACTCACAACCCAGCCACAGATCAAATTCGTGAAGAAATAGCTCAGATGAGAACTGAGCTTGGGTTGGTACTAAAACATGTCACTGGGGTGCAGAAAAGATAAATGCAGTCAACTACTTGTCGAAACCACCGCCACAAAATGATGAATGCTATCATGGGGAGGACTCCAATGCGGTAAATGAGAAGACGGGGGGTTTCCGACCGAGCGCCCAAGGCTCAAATCAGGAAAATTAGCGCCAAGGTCAAGGGAACCAAGGTCGGAACTATGGTAACTATAACCGTGAGGGTCATTATGTCTGAGATGGAAACTACAACCACGACAACTACTTCAACAGGGGTAACTACGGTAAAAAAAATGATAGGAATGAGTCCTATGTCCCTCCTAAAAATTGTGAAGTTACTTCTAGGGATGGTGGAGATAGTATGGCGCGAGTTGAGGATATGTTGCATAAAATGATGAGGAGGTTCGATTCTAGTGATGAGCACATTAAAGAGTTAAGGGGTGATTTAGCTAGTATTGGGAAAAAAGTTGATACACATGCAATATCGATTAAACAGATCGGATTGCAAATGGCCCAATTATTTGCGACAATGAACACACGGCAACCGAGCACTCTTCCTAGCAACACTGTCCAAAATCCAAAAAATGATGCGCACTGTATGGCAATCACTACTTGGGGTGGGAAGCAAACTATTGACCCACCTATGCCGTCTAATGAGGAAAATGTGAGAAAGAATGATGATAAGGTGGTAAAGGGTAGTGTTGAGGAAGAAGAGACCAATGGAAAAGATGCAAAAGTCCCTATGAAGGTAATTCCCATGCCTTGACCACCACCACCCTTCCCTCAAAGATTAGTGAAAAATACCAAGGATGGTAAATATCGGCGTTTTATAACAATGCTGAAGAAGCTCTTTATCAATGTCCCTTTGGTAGAAGCTCTAGAACAAATGCCCGGTTATGCTAAGTTTATGAAAGGTCTGGTCACAAAGAAAGGATCGGTCACTTTTGAGGATGATGATAGACTGCAGCATTGTAGTGCTATTGCTACAAGATCCCTCGTACAAAAGAAAGAAGATCCGGGTGCGTTCACTGTTCCTTGTACCATTGGGTCATTACATTTTGCGAAAGCATTATGTGATCTGGGGGCAAGCATAAATCTCATGCCCCTCTCGATCTACAAGAAGTTGGGTTTGGGGGATCCAAAACCCACGGCGATGCGGCTACTAATGGCTGATCGGACAGTGAATAGGCCTATAGGGATACTCTATGATGTGCTAGTAAAAGTGGAGTCATTCATCTTTCCGGCTGATTTTGTTATTCTTAATTGTGAAGTCGATTTTGAAGTGCCTATTATTCTTGGGAGGCCATTCCTTGCTACAGGTAAAGCCTTAGTTGATATAGAAAAGGGGCAGATGAAATTTCGGTTGAACAATGAAGAAGCGACCTTCAAAGTTTGTAGGACCATGAGGCAGAGTGGTGAGCTCCAATCGGTATCAGCCATATCCCACAAAGAAAAGATGAAGAAAGAGAATGAAGAAAAAAGTGCAAAACAAGAGTTTATGGTTGGGGATTTGGTGCTTGTAGGCAGTTCTGGGGTGTTTTGTCTTCCGGACAAGCTCAAGTCCAAATAGACTGGCCCTTACTTGATTACCCAAGTATTCTCTCATGGAGCAGTTGAGTTAAAAGCCAAAGAGGGAGTGCGGTTTAAGATGAATAGAGAACGAATAAAACTCTATTTTGGGCATAAAGCATCGGGGAATGAAGTGATAGAGGCATACCATCTTGATGAAGTCTGAGTAATCAAGTGTCCCCAGTCGTGCCGCGACATCAAATCAGGCGCTTGTTGGGAGGCAACCCAATACTTATAGTCTTTTTAGTAATTGTAGAATTTTTCTACTAATGGGTTTTTAAATTTGCAGGCACATCACCAGGAAATTCTGCAGAAAATTACTCTGCAGCAGTCACTGACGGATACAGAGACGGACCGTTGCGCCTGCGACGGACCATCGTATGCCTTCGTTGTATGCCTCCGTACGTCTTTCTGTTATTTTCAAACTAGGGCACACACGACGGAACCAACGACGGGTCGTCACAATTGCGACGGACCATCGTCGGGAAATCATCGCGTGATTAATGAAGCGTACCCGACCCAACCCGGTTGAAGTTTATTATAAAATGTCACCATTTAAACCCCCCAACCCCTCATTTCACCCCCATTCTTCATTACTCCTCCCATTGCCATCTCTTTTCAACTTCCACAATCTCTACCTTTATCAACCAATCATTGCCCCCCCCTCCCCCCCAAAAAAAAAATTCTCCAAAGCCCGAAAAGTTATAATCTATAAGTCCGAGTTGCTGCTGTGGGTGTCTTCCTAGTCACCGAGTACTTGTCCATCTTTTTTTTCTCTAATTCTAATGTATGTGTCTCTAATTTCTACTCATTTATCTTGCATTTTAATTTATTAATTAGTATTAGCTTAGTTCTTCGTCATATGTTTGTTTCTTTTATATAATATTCTGTCTAACCTAGGTTAAAAATGTTCAAAACATCCGTGTTACCAACCCTAGACATAGGTGCTTTCGCATTGCTAGTTTCCTAGGTAGTTGGGTTAGACAAATGTATGTCCAAAACACTACAAGTTTGATTTGGGTTAATCGGGGATGCATGGGGTACCCCCAGTTCTGTCACTGATCTACATAACAAGACCCCGATGACGGATCGTCGTACCCATGACGGACCATTGTAGGGTCCCTTTCAAAAGCCCTAACACCCCACTATCCATTTTTTTCTAAGTGTCCTCCAACAGACATATGCGACGGACCGTCGTCTTTACGACGGTCCGTCCTGCACAGCCGTTCTTGTTGTCAGAGACCCTATTCCTGAGGGTCTCTCACTTTTTCTAAGTGTCCTTCAATGGACACATATGGCGGACCATCATACCCACGATGGTCTGTCCTACACAATCGTTCTGGATGTCAGAGACCCTCTTCGTGAGGGTCTCTCACTTTTTCTAAGTGTCCTTCAACAGAAACATGTGACGGACCATCGTCTTTATGACGGTCCATCCTGCACAACCGTTCTGGTTGTCAGAGACCCCGTTTCTCAAGGTCTCTCTCCATTTCTCTAAGTGTCCGCAAACGGACGAGTACGACGGACCGTCATACCCACGACGATCAGTCTTGCATGACCGTTATGACGGTCAGAGACCCCTATCCTAAGGGTCTCCAAATTTTTTCAAGTGTCCTCTGACGGACACCCACGACGGACCGTCGTACCTGTGACGGTCCGTCCTTCACAAACTGTCATACTTGTCAAAGACTCTCCTTCAGGGTTCTCCATATAAACATAGTCTAAGTAAGACATGACGGACCCCATGACGGTCTGTCATAGTCACGACGTACCGTCATCAGGCCCGTCGTGTGTCACTATTACTATAGACATGACATACTATTTTCAATTTTTTGTGGTTTTGCTTGTCTTGTTTGCCACTACTCGTACTAATATTGATCCTTTACACGTACTATCTACTATGGCACCCAAGCAAGATCGAATCTATGCAGGCTGGCGATCGAAGTCTGTTGCCCCGTCTGCTCGCATGGTCATTGGCTCTGATTATGAGCGTGACCCCGAGTGTGTGCCCCCAGGTACTTTCACCCCTGCCCGTGCTGCCCCTGCTCCCAGAGCCACACCCAAAAAGGTGGCGCCCGACGTAGTCACTGCCTCCGAGTCTGATGAGGAGCGCACACTGACCGGCACACCCTCTGGGTCAACCACAAATGAAGAAGGAGCGTCTGGCTCCTTAGGAGTTTCTTGGTTGGAGGAATCTTCGGCTCTGCTGAGGTGCCCGCACCCGCCACCGCTGCAGCGTCGGCCTCGTCTGTTGAGGCTGACAGTTCGGAATCCAAATTAGGTTCACCATCTCAGGCCCGCACCCCAGCCACTGACCAGCCCAACGGGTGGTGTGTCGACGGGCAATTTCAAGTCTACTCCGACGCCAAGTTACTAACTAACAGAGGAGTTATGAATTGAACACTCACCTTGGAGCGGCGGGCCCTTACAGAGAGTCTCCCGACGATGCTTGAGATCCACAATCTCTTCACCAGGTATCGCTTGGAGTGGACAGCACGTCCATTGGTACTTTTCAGTGAAGAAATGGTCCGAGAGTTCTACGCATCCTATGTAGTGACTGTCCGATCACAGATAGATACGCGGGCTTCCCCCACCAAACAGGCCCCACTGGAGCAGGTCTGAGTACGGGGCGTGCAGGTCGACATTTCCCTGCTTGCCATCCGCCAGTTTCTATACGGCGAGGGTGTTGATGCTACTCGGTCCCCTCTCACTGCCAAGTTTGACTAAAGATGGCAGCTTGTTAAAGACGGCCAGTTCCTGCGCGAGCCATCGCTGAGAGAGACCACCAAGAGGTGGATGGCCCTGCACCTGTTAGTTGATGGAGAGGGTGCCGATTGGGTGACCGAGCCAAAGGGGGCCATCAAGAAGGCCAACCTCACTTCTACGGCGAAGTTCTTGTGGCTGATTGTTCGCCACTGCCTTTCCCCCACAACCGCTGATAATATCGTTACATGCGATCAAGCAGTGTTGATGGTGGAGATGATAGCCGGGTTCGAGGTGGATTTCGCGTGGCTTCTACAGGCAGTCATGCACGAGAGGGCTTTCAAGGTCACAACTACTTACCCTTTCCCGTGCATGATCTTTTCTCTCTGCAGGTCCGCAGGTGTGCCTATATGGCACGTAGATCAGCTCAAGACCCCGCATGGCACTATTGATGTCGGCCTCATTAGAGATGAGGCCAATGAGTTGGCTCCACGCAAAGGGCCCCATCCAGAGCTGCCCCCACTTGCTGAAGATCTTACTGAGATGGTAGCCCAGGCCCGCACGGCTACGCAGGCGGCGTCCACTGACACTACTCCGGTCGAGTCTATCCCAGGTAGTAGCACTTCCCCGAGCTCCTCTCACACAGCCCTTCAACCCGCGTTCGTCCCGCTTGCTAGGGTCAAAAAATTAGAGGTGCAAATGGCTACACTTCTGCATCATATCCAGCCATGGATGCAAAGGTCCATCACTGAGACAGAAGAGCGCCTGGAGCGGAAAATGGTCCAGTATATAGAGCGGAAGATCGCTGAGGTTCACCAGCGCTTGGATGCCTTTCAGTTGAGTGTACCATCCCGGCCAGCCCCTCCGGTGGATGGTCGACTATTCAGGCTGCGGTCGACAGCCTTCGCGCTGATATTGAAATGATCTTAGAGGCTATGGTGCCTGAGTCTGAGGCCCTTTCTGTCGAGCCTGCTGAAAACACAGTGTTGGCAGCCGTATTCGCCACCTCAGAGATTCCACCACCTCCCCGTTGAGAGCATGTGAAGAGGCGTAGGGGTCGATAAGAAGACGAGGCGCGAGCACGGAAGAAGGAGCGCCATGAGATGGAGGCTGCGAGTAGAGCCTCACTTGCTGAGGAGGAGGCACATCAGATGAGAGCATCAGAGTTTGCGGCTGGGGCGTCTAGCTCCCGAACTATGGAGATAGCAGGAGGCACTACTGATAGTGCGGTTGTTGCTGAGGACACCACTGAGGGTGTCCAAATTGCAGAGGACGTGGGTTCCGGTTAACCAGACCCACCAGCTTACTGATCGACGGCGCTTTGCGCCATAGGTTTGCTTCACCTACCACTTTAGTATTTCACTTTTTATGCATTGGGGACAATTGCATGTTTTTTTTTGGGGGGTGGGGTAAATGGAAAGTGAGTGTTAGGGTGAAGTCTGAGTAGCCCAATTCACTATCCTCTTTTGGGCTTTTCTTGCCAGTGTTCTTTTTCCCCAAAAGACTGATTACATTTCCTGTTGAATCGACATGTCTATATTTTTGTACATAGTTTAATTCTGGAGCATGATGGCTAAAATGATATCCTGATAAATTGGAAAATGATGCACGACTAGGCATAGTAACTAATAAACGTGTGGCTCTAAGCACGACATAGAGGTACACCATTGCATTACCCTAAGTCTAAAATTCGAACTAGGTGTCTGATAATCTAGTAGAGTGATGAGATGTCAAGTGAGTGTGAGGAAGATTTGAATAGTCCACTATTTGTACTGAGCTAGAACTTGCCTGGTTAGTCCTGCTAAAAGTAAGCTGTAATAGACAATTAGGAAAGGATCATAGGCCCTTATTCAATATAGCCCATCTTTAGCCTAAATAAAAGAAAACCAAATGAAATTTATCCTTCTTTGATCCAAATGATCTGAGCTTAAATTAGACCTTTCTTTTTCACCCCAACTGATCTTTTCTAGGAATAATGTATTGGCCCTGGTCCCTCCTTGGACATGTGCACCTCAGGTTATGCCAAAAGTATAAGTTGAGGATGGCTAATGCAGTAAACAACCTTCGTTATGACCCTGACCCAACTTTGGGTATTGTGTACCTTGACTCATGGCAAAGCCATAAGTTGAGGGTGGCTATTATGGGAATGCTCTGGAAAGTGGGGTTGAAAGAACAAAGAGAGAGAAAGAACAAAAGTAAAGTGACTCAAGAATTAGTTGAAAGAAAAGTAAAGAAAAAGAAAAATATACAAGAAATACAAGCAATAAAAGAAGAAAGTCACTTACACAAATGAAGAAAGAAGAGAAAATAGCAAGGTGAAAGAATATGAGAAACTGGGCGAGATAAAATGATAGAAAGTGGAAGGTTTAGCCTATATGTCAAGAAGGGCAAAAAGTCACTAAAGTATACCTAAATATACCCTACCTAACCCTGAGCCTATGTTACAAGCTAAGAAAGTCCTACCGTGATCCTAAGGGTTGTATAGCGAACTTAAGGCAGTGAAAATAAGGCAAGCTTATGGCAATAGGTATGAATGAGTGTGACTTTGTTCTGAGAGCGGGTGTTGAAAAGTAATCCTTATACTCAAACTGAAATCATTGTGTGAAAAATGAGGATTTTATTTTAAAGTGAGGACACTAGTTGCAATACCGGAATTGTTAGCACCACGGTGAGAAATTGAAGAGGATAGGTGTTAGCGCGTAATGAGTTTGTGTCATGTTCTGATCCCACATAATTCAATCTTAATAGTGATATCATGCATAGATTTGATGAGATTAATCGGGATTGATAGCCAAATGATTGCAAAGGATGAAACATGGATAATATTGTACAAAGATTTTGTATTGAGTCATAGTGCGTCGCTTGAGGACAAACAACGAATTTAAGTTGAGGGTGTTGATATACCGTGGTTTCACGGTATTATTAATACTTTTTCCTTAAGTTTAGTGTGTCCAAAAGCCTTTTTGTGCTAATTTTTATATAAGTTTCTCTTTATTTTGCAGGAAATCTGTCCAAAGATGAATGTGAAGATTTTGAGCGAAAAAATGTAGAAGAGACCACCTACGGAGCTTATGACGGTCCGTCGTGCTTGTTACGGTCTGTAGGTGGCAGCGTAGTGCAGCTGCTGAAGAAAGATGGGGATGTATGACCAAGTGTGGGGCTATGGAGTTCATGACGGTCCGTCGTGTCTATGACGGTCCGTTCTGCAGGTTCGTCATGATGTTCAGAGAAGTAGTTCCAGTACCCATATTCCAAGAGTTCAAGTGTTTTGAAACAAAGACCCACGACGGACCGTTGTGCCTATGACGGTCCTTCATACCTGCCATCGAGGGTAATGAAGAGAGCAGCAGAAGAAATTGCATAAGTATGGGACGACGGAGTTCATGACGGTCCATCGTGACCACGACGATCCGTCACGAGTTCCGTCGACCCAACCGCGTTTTGACAGATTTCCAGCAAATAGAGTCCTTGTTTAATTAGGTTTTTCTCTTGTATAAATAGTTTGAAAAACCTCATTTTTGAGGTTAGACTCTGGATCATTATTAGACTCTGTGTATTAGTGTTAGATTCTGGATTATCATTAGACTTTTTTGTGAGATTACGGATTACTTTGAGATTCTTTCAAGTGACTATTGGTGATTAATCAAGCAAACTCTCGGATTTTACTCTTTCTCATTGAAGTAAGTACATGAATTCTTATTTAGTATATTTGAATATTGTGATTATGACTATGAGTAACTAAACTCCATAACTAGGGTTGTGGGAACCATAGGCAAATAATGAGATAAAACCTAACTAAAATAGCAATTCTAGAATAGTGTCTTGCATGTATTAATAATTCTTTCGCTTAGAAGTCTTTTTAACGGATGTCCAACATTAGAACTCGCCTTAATGCTACTTGACGGACCAAGGAGGTAGATAATAGGAAAAGAATTATCAACATAGATTTAGTGTATACTATCTAATAGGCTAGTATTGATTGGTACGAGGTAATAACTTAGTCAAATATCGAATACGATGCTTAATATGAGGTAAAGATAAGGGTTAGGATAGCAACACACGTAGCCGGACCAAGGTGCGGAGTGAGATTTTCTAGACGCCGGACCAAATATTAGAAATACATAACTTATCACTTGAGCGTACCAGGCTGCGACTCGTAATTATTAATATGTCTTCACTTTTATACTTTAATATTTGAGATTGTTGTTTATCAGTTGATAACACTTTTGAGATTGTTGTTTTGGTGGTCATAATCATTTTGGGGATATGGAAATACAGATCAGTAGTAGAAGACATGAAAAGAATACTACAAGGTCGTAACAATGAAATAAGGAGCTATGTCACATAAACACATTACTGATGAGTTGAATGACACAATTTCTTCAAGTGACTAAGAGGAGGATTTACCAACCATTCTTTTGCAAATACCATTTCTATGCCAGCACAAGGGGGATAATTACACAAGTACAAAATAGTGAACATATAATGAAGTAGTTTTATAAAGTACCGAGAGGGGGAATTATTATTAGCTATTTGGAGATAGTACGCTGCCACTATGTTCCTTTACTAGGAATAGAACTTAGGGAATTCATTTGTTGGTATTAATTGCAAGTATCATATTTCATGCCGAAGAATATTGAATCGAATAGCCTTACAATACCTTATTTTCTAACCAATACCACTATCAGGATTCAACCTTCCTTTTTTGTTGCTAATCTACAACATAAGTCATGATTAATCTAATGTCAGTAGGTAATCACGTTAAGGCCCTCAAAATAGTAGCTAAATATTTGATGTAAAGAAGTCCCATACAACAAGCGTGCAACGACAGGTATAGAATATGCCTTGCACAGAATGTACTGGCAACGTCGCATGACATCTCATGTCGGGCATTAGGGCGGATGTTGGGCATGCATTGATGAAGCTATTCACGTATGGCACATGAGTGGTATTGGGCATGTGTGGTTAGGTTGGATCCCTGCTTCGAGCAGCGACGTCCTAAATCCCATGCCATCTCGGTAGTGGATCACGCGTAACCTAGGCTTGTCGGACGTGGGAATCATGTGTTGCATACCTAATACCAAGGCATTGTGCACGTGCAATCGGTTGCCTTGCCCCCCTCACATTCCATGTTTGGGATGAACCCAAAAAACACTTTGTGTCACATACCTTCCCGTGCTTCGTTGTGCGATGACGTGGTCCACGAGCGGTGCCTCAAAATCTCGGATACGGTAGATGCAGTGGGAATGAGGCCTTCACCGGATTCTATCTGCCCAAAATGAATGCTCCTTGCAAATGACAGCCAACTCGCTTTGGACCCGACCGCGCCCGAACAGGCGTTGGGGCTCATGCGGCGCACAACATCATTGAGGAATGCTACCTGGTTGATCCTGCAAGTAGTCATATGCTTCTCTCAAAGATTAAGTCATGCATGTGTAAGCATGTACAAATTCAGATTGTGAAACTGCGAATGACTCAATAAATCAGTTATAGTCTCTTTGATGATATCTACTACTTGAACAACCGTAGTAATTCTAGAGATAATACGTGCAACAAACCCCAAATTCTTGAAGGGATGCATTTATTAGGTATAAGGTTGACACGGGCTCTTCCCATTGCTGTGATGATTCATGATAACTCGATGGATCGCATGTCCATCATGCCAACGAAGAATCATTCAAATTTCTGCCCTATGAACTTTTGATAGTATAATAGTGGCCGACCATGGTGGTAACAAGTGACAAATAATTCGGGTTCAATTACAAAGTGGATGCCTAAGAAACGGCTACCACATTCAAGGAAGGCATAAGGCCCGCAAATTACCCAATCCTAGCACAGGGAGGTAGTGATAATTAACAACAATACTGGGTTGTATGTGTCTTGTAATTGGAATGTGTACAATCTAAATCCCTTAATGAGAATCCATTGGAGGGCAAGTCTGGTGCCAACAGTCGTGGTAATTCCAGCTCTAATAGCGTATATTTATGTTGTTACAGTTAAAAAGATCATAGTTAGACTTTGGGATGGGCCGGTCGGTCAGTCCGTCCTAGGTGTGCAGAGGTGGTCTCGTACCTTCTGTCGGCGATGCGCTCCTGGTCTTAATTGGTAGGGTCGTGCCTCCGACGTTGTTACTTTGAAGATATTAGAGTGCTCAAAGTAAGCCTACACTCTGTATACAGTAGCATGGGATATGTCATGCCTCAAATCCCATTAAGACGGACAGGCACCCGATGCCCTATGGGCCCAAGAGAACAATCCTGAAATCTGTTCTTACTATTCATATAACTATAACAATCATGACAAGTTCACAAAGGACGCGGCTATAAAAACAAACACAAATAGACCCAAAAAGTTATATACAAGATTTGGCCGTTGAGGCCATAACTCCTTAAGACACAACTGAACCATGTACATATATCTACAAAGCCTCTAAAAGGATAGAATACCTAGAGTATGTCGGGAAAGACCCCTCCTAACCCTTAACTATGATACAATACAAAAATGAATTTATCAAAAACTCAATAAAGCTCCAAATCAACCTGGAGCTCACCAAAGGTATCTGAGTGTCGTATGCTCCTACAGAGGAGGTCTACTAGCTAGAGTACATGTGCCAACAACATGAAATGTAGCGTCCTCATCGAGGGTCATTAGTACAAAATCTGTATTGAATATGTAAGGCAATATAGCATATGGAATACGAGGGTTCAAATGAAATCAAGTATCAACATATGAGTGCATTGATCAGGAGAGAAGACCACCTTTGCTCACTCTTGTGAGATCATGTAATTTACATTGTTTTCTTTACTTTTCTATACGTTATAATCTTTGTAGGTTTGTGATACAAGTGACCAGTTGATCAGTGGTAGAATAGGATGACCTATTCTAGGCATATTAACACTTGGGATACGATCCTCATAATTACACAGTTTGGGATCGGAACATGCTGGGCTTTCGCCCTTAAGCAGCCACCTTTATGTACCAGCTGGGATCGACCCATGCAAGGATTTCGCCCCTGGGCTGCCATTTGTAATAATATAGATATCTTCACTTAGATTCTTTTATCTTTGATATTGTTGTTTATCAGTTCATAAGTCTTTTGGGATTGTTCTTTGGATAATCGTAACTCTTTTGAGATGTTATTTTGGTGGTCATAATCATTTTGGAGATATGGCAGTACAAACCAGTAATAGAAGTCATGCAAATAATACTTCAAGGTAATAACAATGACATAAGGAGCTAGGTAACATCAACACATCAATTTAAGATCTGAATGAAACAATTGACTTCAAACAACAAAGAGGTGGATTCATCAAACTTTCTTTTGCAAATACCATTTCTATACCAGCACATGGGGTATAATTACACAAGTATAAAATGGCGAACATATAATGAAGTAGTTCTACACATTACGGAGAGGGGGAAATATTGTTAGCTATTTGGATATAGTACGCTACAACTACATTTCCTTTTGTAGGAATAAAACTTATGAGATTCACTTTATTGGTATTAACCGCAAGTATCTGATTTCATGCCAAAGGGATATAGAATAGAATAGCCTTACATACTTTATCTTTTGACCAATATAACTATCACGATTCAGCCTCCCCTCTTCGGTTTTAATCTACAATTTAAGTCACGGTAAACTAAAATTAGCAGCCATCACATTGTGAGCCGCATAATACAGTAGCTAACTTTGACAGATAATGAACTTATCCAACCCTTAACATAATGTGTATCATCACACCCTCATTCTATGTCCAACACACACATTATATATTCTTTCCACAAGATCAACCAAGATGCACCAACAATAATACACATAGAGCAACCACAAATATTCTTTATCATACAACCAATTATTGATTTCACTATCCCTTTGAGTTGTTCATTACATCACACCCCTAATTCTTCACCCAAACTCATACACAAGGAAGAAAAAAAAAGGGAGGCAGTCACCTTACCTTACTTCTGCAACTTCTCCTTATAACTTGACTCTTCTACAACTTCAACTTCCCGTCACACTTAGACCAAAGAAGAAGAAAAAGGTCTCTTTATAACTTAGGAAGTGAGCATTAGCTTCTTGAAATTTTCTACTTTTGTATTTATACTTGAGCATGAATAACATGTTTTTCTAATCATCCATAGGAGAATTAAGCAATAATACAATAATTCTAAATCTGATCCATCAATCTTAGGCCCTTTAACGATATCCATATAGCTCAAGTAGGTGATGCAACTGCTAGCTTAATAAAGCCAAGCAAGCAGCTCAACTATTTTATTCCACTTTATGAATATTACATCTTTTTGCTTTAATTAGAACTTAACTTTGAAATTTAAGCTCAATTACCACCTTACTATGTCTAGTATAAATATATTCGGTCGAGTCAACTTACACCAAACACGTTGAAGCGTGCATGGCATGATACGTTAAACCAACACTAATCATATAAAGAACATGGTCCATCACTTATATTATAAAGCCAGTAGTATCACAAGAACAGAACAAACATATGCATAATACGGGTTGGTACACCCTTCCCCCTTAAAACATTCGTCCTCAAATGTTAGCATGATTGTCCAGCCCAAAAAAGCTCAGGCTAAAGTTAATACTACTCTTAATCACATAATACATGTAGACTTATACTTACTTGTCGGCGTCTAAACTAAGCATTTTCTTCTTTCTCTTGGATCTGAAAGAGATGAGGATACTTTAATTTAATTGCTACTTCCCCTTCCCATGTAACTTCTTCTACTTGTTGGTTCCCCCATACAATTTTACAGAAGCTACCTATTTATTCTTAACTTCCTAACTAGTCGATCAAAAATAGCAGTGTGTACTTGACCTTTTGGGGTCTTTTAAAAGCCCTTTAGCTATCGTTCGTTACATAAGATATGAAAGGTATTGCGTAATTTAAAACTTTTCAAGACATTTGATATAAAAAGGAAATCTTTTGTAAATACTAAGAAAATCTCATCGTCACAAGTGAAACATAAAGACACGACATAATTAACTTAGGGACACAACCCGTTACATTTAAAAAAGATACATAATAAGTCTTAACATAAAGAAACTAAGAAGATAGAAATTATGCCCTCGGATATATGAGGACACACTTTGTCTTGAGAGGAACTTTTCCAAGCTTTTTATTCAAAACTTCAACCTTGCTTCCAAAAACATGCAAAAAGGACATTTTAGTAAAATAACAGTTCATGCCAAATAAGTAAAACATTCATGAATTTAGAAGTAAAACAACATAAGAAACATCTTTTAACACTTAAAGAAGGATTTTTATAATTTTAAAAAAAAACACCCTTTATAGTAACTTCTAAATTATTACCATAATCTCATTTTGACATTAAAGTGAACCATTTATAACATTACAGTGAATTCAACTTGAGCATTTACAGTGAACTACCCTATTTTAAAGGAGTGAACCTCCAAGGCCAAGAAAAAAGGAACTGAACTCATTTCCGTAGGAGTTTCCCTAGCTAAGGATTATCCTACGACTAACCAAGGTGAGACATGAAGGAAGTACGCATATGCCTCCTTCAATACACTCCAAAGCTATCCTCAAGATTACTCCTATTCGGTTTACTCACCTAGAGTGAACAATCCCCACTCAATGACAAGACATTATAATAACACCCAACAACCCAACAATACTTCCCATTCGTAATGCCTACTTAGTGCAATGAGTAGATGGCGTCCCATACCACCACCTACCCTAAGTAGGACACTCTTTGCAATTGCTTGGCACCAAGACTCCCCTTTCAGAAGGTCTACTTAGTGCAATGGATAGATAGTGTCCCATTACACTACCTACCCTAAGTAGTACGTTCTTTTAGGATATTTAGTTCATTCAATTCACATATGGCTCCTAAGACTCCCTTTTCAGAAACCCTACCTAGTACAATGGATAAAGAGTGTCCCATTCCACTACCTACCCTCAGTAGCACACTCTTTTTGAAGACTTAGCACATTCATTTCTTTTGTGAGAGTTTGCTTAACCGACATAGACCATGAGACATAGACATGGAATCCCGATATTAACCCTATCGGATGAGGGATCCTCACTTTCCTAGATGAGTCCATTCTCTTAGCTTTTACATGGCTTTCCCAAAAGCTAAACCTATGTGGGTGCATATTTAAGGGATAAGGAGATTGCTACTAAGTAACTCATTCTCTACTAATAAGGAGTACTCATCTCAAGAGGTTCATGGGAATTCAACATCTCAGCTCACGGAGTGTAACCACCTCTTCTTCATATCCTCTCGGTGTTAGGTATAACTTTACACGGATTTTAAACATTATAAACTATAGGTTAAGGATAACTAGTGAACACCACATCTCAACTCACGAAGGGCATTCATCCTCCAACCTATCTTAGAAAGCTCTTAGGATGTAGTGGGGTTCCTACTAAACACTTCATCTCAACTCACGAAGAGTGTTCACCCCAAATCTCCCCTTTATGACTTAACTTAGCTTCATTCATTCATTCAAATGTGAGTGTGTGTACATGTGAGCACACCTTGCACATAGGCATTATTTTACTTGCATTTAACTTCTATACATGCTTAGACCTTCATTTCACTTGCATTTTAGGGTTCATTTAAGCATACTCTCTAGCCTATTTCACATGATAGCTTCATAAGGAATATTTAAAAATAATAAAGTTATTATCATATTAATTCACATAACAACTCTTTACAGCCTTATCCACAATAAACTAGTAACTTTGCATGCATACAATTCAAGCAAATACTGCCACCAAAAAGGTGGACCATGCCACTCAAGAGCATTTTGAAATTAAAGCTAAATAACATGACCAACTTACTCTTTAATCCAAGATTTATCACCTATAACATTTTAATCAATATTTCATCATAATAGAGCCCTTTGAGCAGTATCTAAACCACAATATCAACCATAAGAAACCAATACTTAAAGACTACCAATTCATGCTCATTTAACTCATTTCTTAAGCCAACATTAGATGAAAAGCATTAACATGACTTAATTGAAATTTTGACCTTAAAATCATCAAATAACATAATAAACATCATCATTAAGTCATTAGAAACTTTTTCATGCAAGACCCATATTTAGGGTTATAGATAGAAGAAACTAGGTTGAAGACCCTTTTTGAAAAACCACTAGAAGGGACTCCTTGAATGAAAAAGAGTTCAAGGATGGATACCATAACTCACATTGAATAAATACCAATGATTTTTTATGGAGAAACGACCATCAAAATCCCTCATAGCAGTTCTTGACTTCTAGATTCTATGGTGACTTTGAGAGAGTCTTCTAAGGGAGAGGGGTTTTGGGTTTTAGGAAGAGGGGTCTAAAATGAGGTCTTAGGGTTTATAAGGCTTTAATATATCTAATAAACCCTAAAATAAATGTCCTAGGGTCATAAAAGAGTTAGGGTGAATTTACAAAACACCCCAAGCTAAGGCAGCCCCTTTACAGCTTTTGCGGGACTCCTAGACGAGACCTAACCAACGGACCGTCTGTTCATCAACAGACCGTTGGTGGGGTCCCATGGGTTGATACTTCTCTACATTTGGAGACTGTACAACCTAACTTACAGGTCCAATCAACGGACCAAGACGAGGTGTTGTTGGTCCTACAGGCCGTCGTTTGGTCTCGTTGGTGGACATTGCCTGGGTCCAACCCTTGGGTCCTTCTCTAGGGCCCCTTGTGGGTCCTAGGTGAGGTCGTGCCTGGATGTTAAACCCCTAAACTAAGTCATATAAGTCTTAGGAAAATACCACATCAATTTTGATCAAAACGAACACGCAAAATTCACTCAAACACATCAAGACACACAAGCACTGTCTAAGGCACATCTTCTAAACGTCATGGACGTTCTTGAACATTTGACCTCCAAACTTCACACGCTGCCTAATAACACTGAAGTAACTCATTTTAATACAAAAATTTCTCAAAAAGCACTCACGAGGCTCTAGTTCACCTTTGTTCGTTTTTTGGTGTTACACCTAACCAGTAAATCATCAGTAGGAGTAATACGAGATGGGTCACCTATGAATTTTGGAAGTATTGAGACATGAAACACCGGATGAACTGATGAAAATCTTGTGGTAGCTCTAAATTATAGGCTACTTGTACGACTTTTTGAATAATCTTATATGACCCTATGTAGTGTGGACTCAACTTTCCCTTTTTACCAAACCTCATTAACCCCTTTCATTGGAGATACCTTTAAGAACACCCAATCCCCTATCCGGAAAATTACTGTCTAGTGAAGATCCCAATATGTCTTTAGGAATACGTATTGGTGATACATAGGCCTTCCAATGCCCAATATTGAGAAATATTGGGCATAGTATCTCTTATATATATATATATATATATATATATTAACTTAAAGGGTGTTAGCTAATTTTTTTATGTATTAATGAGCTTGCTTAAGACATGTACATGCAAAGAAGACCCTCAGCTAAAATACAATAACTTTCAATATACAAAAATAGGTGCTAGGAATCCATGTGTAAAGCCTAGGCACCATAACATATGACCAATTAAAACGGGCATGTTGATAAAGCAGTGCCCAAGGACATAGTGAGGATCCTTGGGACAATAAGTAAACATTCCAAAGGAACCATCAAGAATAGTTAGTTAGGAA
This sequence comes from Solanum chmielewskii, assembly GCA_027704785.1. NCBI lineage: Eukaryota > Viridiplantae > Streptophyta > Magnoliopsida > Solanales > Solanaceae > Solanum > Solanum chmielewskii. The sequence continues at coordinate 33,663,769 of JAKWIX010000329.1, forward strand.
AGTACAATCAACACATGTGCAAGACCATGTGCAAGCACATGGGGAGAAACGGCCATAGAGGGGAAAACCCTAACCAAATTCGGTTAGGGTAGTTACGGGGCAGGCGTGCACAAGGGTTCAACCATGTGGGCCCTAGATCTCTAACTGATTCTAGACTCTAACCTACTGACCTAAATAACTATTAACCTACGACAACAAAAATGAATTATCTAGTACACTCGACAACCTAAAACTTAATTGAGTGACACTGACCTAGTAACTAGTTAAAGAGACAACCTAGTACCTAACCTAGGATGGTCCAAAGGGTTAGTTATGATCCTAACGACTTATGGGTACTTTGGTAATTAACCTATGTCACCTAATTAGTTAAATTAATAACTTAATTAATTAAATTAAAGGTGTCAAATCAAAATTCTTACTCTAACCTAGTATAACTCAAGAAACATCCTAGTACTTAACCTAGGATGGTCCAAACGGGTTAGTTATGATCCCAAAGAATTAGGGTTAGTTTAGTAATTACCCTACGTCGCTTAATTAATTAATACAAATTTCAAATATTGGTCGAGACATAGCCTATTTCATGATTTTCGATCAAGCCAATGTTCTCATATGTTTAGTCAACTTAGGAAGGGCATTTTGGTAATTAACTAATTTATTTATTTAATTAACTTATTAAATATAAGTAGAATGAGTCAATATCAGTCACTAAGACTTAGAATCACGTTCAAACACTAGGAAATACACGAAATAAAACAGTAATCAAGCGAACAAAAGAAAAACAGAACGTTCCATTGATTCTCTAAGGCGATTTCAAGGTTTTCTTCAAGGTTTCATACAAGGTGGTCTTCGTAGATTAAATTCTACATAATTTATGAGTTTTCTCTCCTGGAATTCTTTCTTCAGGAGTATTTCCCATCGTCTTGAGTCTATGAAATCTCGAAACTAGGGTTGTTCCCCAATGTTCTTGTTGAATTTCCTTCCTCCCTAGTATCCTTGTTTCTGATTCCAATTAGTATATAAATGTAGTCTTGATCATGTTGGTGGTTTGTGGTGCTGGATGATCTTAATGTGTAGGGTTCTTGATTTGTAAATGTCTAATGAACCTATAACTTATACTCGTATGATTTTAAGTGTTCATTACGTGAAATAAAGAATGATTCTACATTAACTTGTGTCCGGAAGTGCTAGTCTGATGTGTTACGGTCATGGTGTGTATATCTACGTGACTTGATGAAGATTATATGTTAATTAAAGTATTCATATGAGGCTATCCGGAATGACTAATAATGTTATGCCTAAGGTATTATATAAGATTAACTAATAATGATTTCAGCATATTATACTTGAATGAATGTTTGGCTTATGCCAATAAAATGGCTAACAATACACTGTCCAATAAGTTGAAGGGAATTGGCTTATAATGTTATCTTTAAATAATTAAAAGATTGGCTAGTGGCTAATGTATACCAAATTAAACATGAATGAATGTATCTTTGGCTTGTGCCAATAAATTGGCTATTAAGTCATTTTTAAATTTTCTAGGCTAATACTAATTTTATGCCAATTACATATAATCTGAATATTGGAATGAAAACTTAAGCACATCTTAGATAATTCAATGAATCCATATCCATGGGTATGTCAATCATTGGGACAAGTCCCAACATGCCCTAACCAAAGGAATTATTAACATAAGTATTTCATTGAACAAAGTTCTCAACGTCCATAAATGATGATATGAAGATACCAAATGAACTTAAGCAAGTACAGTGAGTATTAACATAATTAAAAAGAGATTAAGTTTAGAAAGTGACCAGAATGAGGTGCTAAATAAAGTGAGACAAGTCTCAGTTACACCTAAGATACTATGTTAATATACTCACGAGAAAGGGTATTAGAATGTGTGACACAAGCCTCATTAACATTAAAGATGTCATGTAAGGATAAATTCACATTTCATCAATGTAAAGAAAAGGATGACAATTCATCAATAGAGTGAGTAAACCTCACTCTAGAAGCAAGCTTCCATAGTGTTTGAGTCAACGCTAAAAGATAAGAAGATAAAATAATGTGAGCAAAGCACCGATAGACTAGCTTTGAGCTTGTTCTTGCACATGAAAGTATCATGAAATAAGGCTCCACCACGGTGGATAAGAGTCTCCGAATATCTCCTTGTCTTTTAACTATGTCTAGCCAATATGGGAACTAGCCTGTGGATTCTACCTAAGAGAGCTAGGTATGTTTTGGTCTCACTTTGGCCAGTGAGATCACCTCTTTTCGTGTGGAGAAAAATCCAAATTTCATGTTTATCTCACATGATCTATGTCGATTAATGCTCAAAAGAATGTTCTTGGCTCATTTTAGCCGTGAGCCACCCCTTTCGGTGCAGGGTAAACACTTGACATGAATTCAATTTAGCCGGTGAATCACCTCTTTTCAGTGTGGGAAAGATACTGAATTTCATGTTAACTCGCATGATCTAGGATTCACTTTGATTAGTGAATCACCTCTTTTCAGTGTGGGGAAGACACTGTATTTTATGTAGCTTTACATGATCTTAATGCTACAGACTTCTCTAAGGAAATAAAAAGAAAGAAGAGATGTAGGTTCAAGGCGAACTAAGAAAGTAAGAGTTATGAATGCCAATGTTAATAAGAATGAAGTTTCCAATAATTTAAGGGCATTTCCAATAATGAATCCTCATGTTATGAAAATGATCAAGCCAAATAAGATGATTAAATACCTTAAAATATCACTCAAGTATGTGAAATTATTTCCAAAAATCACTTGACTTTATTTTTTATCAATAAAGTTACTCAACTTATGAATTTTCTTTTAAAAATCACTCAACTTAGACTATTTTTCTAGAAAATCATTATAACCAAAAAGTAAAAGATATAATTACACAAATCACCCTTCAAGTTTAGTTTTGCTATACTTATTTTCATTGATGTTTAATATATTATGCTTAACTCTTTTATTTTATTTTCTTTAACAAATATTTTCTTAGGCTAATTAATATTATTATTAACATACAAATTTATGATTTAGTTGAATTTCCATTTATCATACATTTATTTTATTTAATTGATTTTATAACATTTTCATTACTAAATTTCTCAAAAAGATCATTATAATTTGCCTAAAAAGTGTGATTTCATGCTATTGTATAGTGAATACTGAGTAGCATGTCATAATATGCCATTTAGGGGAAATTGAAAAACTAATTATGCCAAAACAATTGTACATATATTCAAGCCATATGTGATATCCTCATTTATCTAAAGCTAGTACCAGCCTCCCTCACAACTCTATTCTCATTACATCTGCTCTATGTCATTCATCAAGTAAAGATGAACATGAAACATGTAGAAGCATTTCTTTTTCTATTCAGACATGTACCATATTTATAATTTAACTAGATGAATTTATTGTTAGTTTGCTCCCACAAGTGGGTACCATTGTTCCAGTAAGGACATATTAAACGAATTTTTGAAATGGTTCTGAAATTATCTATCATAAGTAAATATTATTTGTAGTTGTATTTGTTTGACGCTACAAATCTTAATTAAGCAGGTAGAAAATTTAATTGGCTTCTCAAAAAAAAAAGTCACATCTACCTACCTACATAATGATTTTTTTTTAGAAATAGAATAAAAGATGTTATCAAATCAATTTAATTAAATAATATATGATAAAGGGCAACTTAATTAAATCATAAATCTTTCTGTTAATATAATTAGGTTAAGAAAATATTTATTAAGAAAAATAAAAAAAAAAGAGAGTTGAGCATAATATTATAAACTACATTGGAAATAAGTATTGAAAAACAAAACTTGAAGGGTGGTTTGTGTGAATATATTTTTTATTTTTTTGTTGTAATGATTTCCTAGAAAAATAGTTCAAGTTGAGTGATTTTATAAAAGAGAATCCATAAGTTGAGTAACTTATTGATACAAAACAAAGTTGAATGATTTTTTCAAATAATTTCTCATACTTAAGTGACCTTTTGAGATATTTAGATTATAATGACTTTATATAATTGGCAAAAGATCATAGCCAAACAAGATTGACTTATAATGATTTCTTAGATTAAGTAAAGAGATTCCTAATAGGCTTAACCAATAAAGAATGACTTAATAAGATTTCATGCCCAATTTGTAGTTAAATCATTTACTTAATCTCTTGACTTACTTAATTGATTCATCCATTTTTGATGGTTGTTTTGATTTGAACTTAGTAGAATATTAATTTATGTAGAATATATGAAGTCTATTTGTACTTCATTATGTTTTAAAAAATTTAAATTTTCTGCAAATTTAACTATATGAATGTGATGAAATCTAAGAAGAGGCTTGTGTGCGACCTCAGAGAGGTTAACGATGCCGGTTGCATAAAATTTCAGAATCCGGGCGTGACAAACTTGAAATCAGAGCATTAGGTTAAATTACCTAGGAACTAAAGCTCAAAACAATCACGTTACATAGTTTCTAACTTATGATTGTGAAGCGCACCACAATTATGTCTTTAGAGACTAAGTGATGTTAAGAATTTTCCCTTCTTATACTCTATATCGTGCTGTATAAAATTTGGACATTTTGTGTGAATCTAGAATTTAATTCCCTTCTTCTGTATAAGTGTAGAAAATGAACACAAGGAGAAATGCTGGTAGGAGAGTTGGGGAAGCAGCTAGTGGGGGAAATCAAGCTCCTCCTCAAGCCCCAGTGCTGGAGTGCAAGTGCCAGTCAACCCAGTTGCGTTGACGGATGTTGAAGTAAGGGAAGAACTAGTTCAGATGGCCCAGCCATCACTACTCAGGCTCAGGTTATCATAGCCCAAGCCAATAGAGAGGGTGCTCCCAGGGAGAATCCACATGCTAGCACCACGGCTAGTAGACTAATTGATTTCACCATAATGAATCCTCTAGACCACTTTGGGTCCAAAACCAATGAGGATCTCCAAGAGTTCATACATGAAGTCTACAAAATTCTTTCTTCTATGGGGGTGAATGAAAAGGAGAAGGCTAAGTTTGTTTCATTTAACTCAAAGATGTGGCTCAGATGTCGTACAAAATATGGGCATATGGCCGAGCACCAGAAAGAGTTCCCATCACTTGGGGCATTCTCAAGACTACATTTCTGGAGAGGTTCTTTCCCAGAGAACATTGAGAGGCTAACGTTGAGGATTTCATCAACCTAGCACAGAGAGGTATGTTAGTCAAGGAGTATTCCTTGAAATTTGTTAAGCTCTCAAAATATGCTTATTCTCTTATGTCCAATAGCAGGGATGAGATGAGCAGGTTTGTAACTTGTCACATGGACCTTATTAGGTTGATGGTACATGCACAACAAGTTGAGGAGAGTCATCGGAGAAAGAGAGACCGAGAGAGTAAGAAATCTAGGTCCTCGAATCAGTCTGGATCGAGCAATGGTAATAATTTTTTTGGAGTTCGGGATAGGCCTAAGTTCAAGAAAGGCACAAGCACTCAGGTAATCCTACTCCTTCTAATAACACTAATGTCAAGGAGGGAAATGATAAAAATGCCTTGTGTGATAGGAAGTCGTGTGATAAGTGTGGTCGTTTGCATGGAGGTTAGTGTCTGGTAGCTACTAATATCTGCTATGGGTGCGGCAAGAGTGGGCACATGGTTAGGGACTGCCTGCAGATGAGGAATCAGGCCTATACAGATTCTCAGCCTCGGCCTAATCCTACTATTGCAGCCGAACCTACCAAGAGGAACGATTCTGTACTTTGAAAGGTAGAGAAGAGCAAGAGAAGTCAGCTAATGTGGTCACTAGTACATTGCATGTCTTATCTTTTCCTGTGTATGCATTTTTAGATCCAGGATCCACTTTTTCATTTGTTACTCCTTTAGTAGCTAGTAAATTTGATTCGCTTCGTGAGATCTTACATGAACCATTTCTAGTTAGTACTCCCATAGGAGATAGTGTTAGAGTTGAAAGAGTATATATTGCCTAATAACTATTCTTGATAGAGTTACCTATGTTGACCTAATAGAATTAGACATGCTTGATTTTGATAAAATCTTGGGTATATATTGGCTCCATAAATGCTATGCTACAATAGAATATCGAAACAGGGTAGTAAGGTTTCACTTGCCAAATGAGTTAGAGTTGAAATGGGAAGGGTGTGGTTCAAATCCAACAAGCCAAATGGTTTCCAATCTTAAAACCAACAAGATGTTATCTAAGGGGTTGGAGTCGATGAGAACCTTTCTTACGAATAGGTTTCAGTTGAAAGTTTAGATCGCCATGTGAAATAGTTGAGGAACAAGGAGGTTGCCACTGTAACGATGTTATGGAGGAACCACCTTGTTGAGGGAGAAACATGGGAGGCCGAGGCCGATATGAGATCTTGTTACCCTCACTTATTCAGTTCTTGAGGGTAGATATACTCTTCCTTAGTCCGATTTTGTTAATGAGACTCAAAATCTTAATGCATTAGTCGATTTGATGTTTTAAGTCCATAATCCTGTGTCATACACTTGCACTATGTGAGTTAAAATGAGTTAATGCTTGCATTCATGTTGTTGTTCTTGTATAGCGTAGAAATGACTTTTGAGTTGCATGAGTTGTGATGTGCATTAAGTTAAGTGTGATTGAGAAGGAAGTTCCTCAATCTCAAATATGAAGCTTCAGATAAGCAGGTATGCATCATCCAAAGTAAGTGTGAATCAGAAAATCACCAAGAGTAAAGTTTCAAGTATGTTAATATGTTTTAGAAATTACCCTATTAGATTTAAAATGATATATAGTTTCATTCAGGGACAAATATTCCCGGGGGGGGGGGGGGGGCATAATGTAACATTCTTGAAAATTACATGCCTAGTGAAGATCCCAATAGGTCTTTAAAAAACTTATTGGGGATACATAGGACTTTCCATGCCCAATATTGCGAAATATTGGGCATAGAATAGAAATTTGGCTGAGGGGTATTAGCCAATTTCTATATAATGCCAAAATATGCAAAATATTGGGCATATTAATAAATATTGGCTTAGAGGGTGTTAGCCAATTTTTCTAAGTATTAATGAACTTGTTTAAGAGATTTACCTACAATGAAGACCCTAATCTAAAATACAATAACTTGCAATAAGGTGCTAGGCATCCATGTGTCAAGCCTAGGCACCATAGCACATGACCAATTAAAATGGGCATGTTGATTAAGTAGTGCCCAAGGACATAGTTAGGATCCTTGGGACAGTAAGTAAACATTACAAATGATCCATCAAGAATAGTTAGTTAGGAAACTAAAATCAGCACATGTGCAAGTACATTGGGAAAAACGACCTAGGAGGGGACCACCCTAACCGAATACGGTTAGGATAGTTAGGGGGCAGGAGTGCACACGGGTTCCACCATGTGGGTCTAGATCTCTAAATAATTCTAGACTATAATCTACTAAACTAACTAACTAACTAACCTATGACAAAAAAATTATCTAGTACACCCGGCAACCTAAGACTTCATTGTGTGACACTAACCTAGTAACTAGTTAAAGAGACAACCTAGTATCTAACCTAGGATGGTCAACAGGGTTAGTTATGGTCCTAACAACTTAAAGGTAATTTATAAATTATCGTAGTCACCTAAATAATTAAATTAATAACTTAATTTATTAAATTAAAGGATTCTAACCGAAATTCTTACACTAACCTAGTATAACTCAAGAAACATCCTAGTACTTAACCTAGGATGGTCTAAAAGGGTTAGTTATGGTCCCAAAGACTTGGGGGTACTTTAGTAATTACCCTAAGTCCATAAATTAATTAAATTATAAATTTAATTAATTAATAGAAATTTCAAATATTGGCAGAGACATAGCCTATTTTTAGATTTTCCGTCTAGTTAATGTTCTCCTATCTTTAGTAAACTTAGGAGGGGAATATTGGTAATTAACTAATTAGTTTATTGAATTAACTTATTAAACCTAAGTTTAATGAGTCAAGATCAGTTCCTAAGACTTAGAATCACGTTCAAACACTAGGAAATACACGCCAAAAAATAGTAAGCAAGCGAACGAAAGAAAAACAGAAAGTTCCATTGATTCTCTTAGGCGATTACAAGATTTTCTTCAAGGTTTCGTACAAGGTGGTCTTCGTAGTTAAATTCTACATAAGGGTTTTATCTCCTGGAATTCTTTCTCCAGGGGTATTTCCCATCGTCTTGAATCTATGAAATATCAAAACTAGGGTTGTTCCCCAATGTTCTTGTTGAACGTCCTTCCTCCCTAGTATCCTTTTTTCCGATAACAATGAGTATATAAATGTAGTCTTGATCATGTCGTTGGTATGTGGTGTTGGCTGATCTTAATGTGTAGGATTCTTGATTTGTAAATGTCGAATGAACCTACAAGTTATACTCGTATGATTTTAAGTGTTCCTTACGTAAAATAAAGAATGATGCTACATTAACTTGTGTCCGGAAGTGCTAGTCTTGATGTATTACGGTCATGGTGTGTATATCTACGTGACATGATGAAGATTATATGTTCATTAAAGTATTCATATGAGGCTATCAGGAATTTCTAATAATGTTATGCCAAAGCTATGATATAAGATTGACTAATAACGATTTCATAAAATTACACTGAATTAATGCTTGGGTTATGCCAATAAAATGGCTAACACTACATTGTCCAATAAGTTTAAGGGAATTGGCTTATAATGTTATCTTTAAATAATTAAAAGATTGGCTAATGGGTAATGTATACAAAATTGAACATGAATGAATGTAACTTTGGCTTGTTCCAATAAATTGGCTATAAAGTCATTTTTAAATTTTATAGGCCATTACTAATTTTATGCCAATTACATATAATCAGAATATTGGAATGAAAACATAAGCACATCATAGATAATTCAATGAATCCATATCCAAGGGTATGCCAATCATTGGGACAAGTCCCAACATGCCCTAACCAAAGGAATTATGAACATAAGTATTTCATTGAACAAAGTTCTTAACGTCAATAAATGAAGATATAAAGATACCAAATGAACTTAAGCAAGTACAGTGAGTATTAACATAATTAAAAAGAGATTAAGTTAAGAAAGTGACCAGAATGAGGTGCAAAAGGAAGTGAGACAAGACTCACTTACACCTAAGGTACTGTGTTAATATACTCACGAAGAAGGGTGTTAGAATGTGTGAGACAAGTTTCATTAACACTAAAGATGTTATGTAAGGATAAATTCACATTTCATCAATGTAAAGAAAAGGATAATAATTCATCAATAGAGTAAGTAAACCTCAATATAGGAGCAATCTTCCATAATGTTTGAGTCAACGCTAAAAGATAAGAAGATAAAATAAAGTGAGAAAAGCACTGATAGACTAGCTTTGAGCTTGTGCTTGCACATATAAGTATCATGAAATAAGGCTCCACCACGGTGGATAAGAGTCTCCGAATATATCCTTGTCTTCGAACTATGTCTAGCCAACATGGGAACTAGCCTTTGGATTCCACCTAGGAGAGCTAGGTATGTTTCGGTCTCATCTTAGCAAGTGAGATCACCTTTTTTTAGTGTGGGGAAGACACCGGATTTCATGTTTAGCTCATATCATCTATGTCGGTTAATGCTCAAAAGAATGTTCTTGGTTCACTTTAGCCGTGATCCACCCCTTTCCGGTGTGGGGTAAACAATTAACATTGATTCACTTTAGCCGGTGAATCACCCCTTTTCGGTGTGGGGAAGACACTGTATATTATGTAGCTTCACATGATCTTAATGCTACAGACTTCTTTTAGGAAATAACAAGAAAGAAGAGATGTAAGTTCAAGGCGAACTAAGTAAGTAAGATCTATGAATGCCAATGTTGATAAGAATGAAATTTTTCAATAAGTAAAGGGCATAGCCAATAATGAATCATCATGTTATGAAAATAATCAAGCCAAATACGATTGACTTATAATGACTTTATATAATTGGCAAAAGATCATAGATAAACAAGATTGGATTATAATGATTTCTTAAATTTTTTAAAGAGATGCCTAATAGGCTTAACAAATAAAGACTGGCTTAATAAGATTTCATGCCCAATTTTTAGTTAAATCATTTCCTTAATCTCTTGAATTACTTAGTTGATTCATTATAGGTATGGGACGATAATGAATCATCGCACTTGTAAGTAAAACATAGGATCAAAGGAGATTTTTGAACTAGACAACAATAAGATGAAAAAGATTGGAAAAAAAAATTAAGTATGGGGAAAGAGGCTCTAATGTTAGGGGCATCAAAATCCAAAATTTTCGCTCGAGTTGTTCTAAAATTATGTTGATGATTCTAAGGTCTTTTATTCATATAGAAAATGAGTTGTGTGCTTTGAATGTATTAAAATACGTCATATTCATACAACAATTCATATTCATACAACAATTCATGAATAACGAATTAGGGAAGTCTAATGATGACACTTTCCAAACATGGCATGTTGTTATAGGAGAGTTTTCCTTGATCATGCATAGACCTTATGTGTATGTGTGCATACACCCATACTTAGTAAATGTTTGTACTAACCCTATACTATTATTATCTTTATAGGTGCAGGTCAGAGAGAAGGTTGAAGACAAATCGAAGTTGTTTGGATTGTCGATCTCCAGACTTTGGTAGGTCCTCTTGATGTTCAAGGGCTCTACACTTATCTATCTAGCCTAGTAATTTAGAAATAGCTAGTGGATGTTGTCCCTAGCATTCTTTTCAGATGTTTATTTCGAAGCTTTGTACTAAGGCCGTTTTGGCAAACTATTACATTATACATTGATCTTTGGATTTGAATTGATTCATCAATTGTAGATGGTTTTTTTGATTTGATCTTAGTAGAATATTAATCTGTGTAGAAAATATATGAAGTCTGTGTATACTTTATTATGTTTTGAAAGTTTTTAAATTCTCCGCAAATTAACTATATGAATGTAACGAAAACTAAAAAGAGGCTTCTATGCGATCTCTAAGAGGTTAACGACGCCGGTTTCATTCGGATTCCAAAATCCGGGTGTGACACTAGTCCTATTCTTCTAACATCAGCATATGATTTATGTTGACTTTGACTTGTTTCTAGCCGTTGCTGTATCACTTTGACTTTTTCCATAGCTTGATGAAAAAGATTTGGCCCAAATAAGGCAGTCCCACCTTTGTCGAACTAGCAAATTTGTGATATACACTTTCTACCACAAAAAGCTTATTAAGGTGCCATTTTAATACTCAAATGCCTTTGTCATACCATGTTGTACATTCTCCTTAAGCTGTAATAGAATAGGATTAGTGTATTATTGTGGATTCTGCTGCATTTTGCAAAATAACCCTTCGTCTAGACATTCAAGAAGGCCTTGTTAATATTTTACACCTTAAAGCATCAGCTACTACATTTGCTTTACTGGGATGATACAAGATATCAATGTCATAATCTTTTAATAGCTCCAGACATCTTCGATGCCTCAGATTTATGACCTTGCAAACTCTTGTGATCAGTGTATACGTCAACATGAACTCCATACAAGCAGTGGTTCCATATCTTCAAAGAAAACACAATTGCTGCTATCACTAGATCATGGGTTGGATAATTTTTCCCTTACCATGATGCATCAATACACAACCTAATCCCACTCTCAAAGTATCACAATACACAACATAGCCTTTCGTGACTTCTGGAAGTACCAATACAGGTGTCGAAGTTAATCTACTCTTCCGATCTTAGAAGCTTCTTTCACACTCATCACTCCATTGAAACTTGGATTCTTTGAGTGTTAACTATTTTAACGGTGCAAAAGTTGAAAAGAATCCTTAAACGAACCTTCTGCAATAACTAAGGATCTCCATAGGCGTTATAGGTCTTGGCCAGTTGTTCACGACTTCTATCTTCTGGTTATCAACCTTTATTCCTTCATCTATTAAAATATGACCTAAGAATGCCACAGATTTCAACCACAACTCACATTTAGAGAACTTTGCATACAACTTAAGATCACAATGAATTTGTAAAACCTGTCGCAAATGTTTAGCATGTTCCTCTTCAATCTTGAATACTCTAAACTGTCATCTATGAATACTATCATGAACACATCAAAAAATGGCTTGAACACCCTATTCATCAAATCCATAAAAGTTTTTTGTGCATTTGTTAGCCAAAATGACATAACTAACAACTCAAAATGACCATACCATGTTCGAAAAGTTGTCTTGGATATATCTTTATCTTTGACACTTACTTGGTGATAACCCGACCTCAGGTCGATTTTTGAAAAGCACCTAGCACCTTGTAACTGATTAAACAGATCATAAATTCCAGGAATTGAAATAGGTTAAGTATCTGGTAGCACATCAATACCAAGCTCTACTTCTCCTTCTGGAGGCAAACCAGAAAGATCTTCAGGAAACACATCGAAAAATTCATTTACCACCGGAATGGATTGAAGGGTTAGTGGCTCTGCATCTACATTTTTCACTCTGACAAGATAACATATGTATCCTTTGGAAATCACATTCTTTGCCTTAGAATAAGAAATAACTTTCTCTCTTGGTTGACAAGTATTACCTTTCAATTTAAGGACTTCTTCTTTGAAAAATGGAAATGCACCATCTTAGTTCGGCAATCTACCGTGGCATAACAAGAATCTAACCAATCCATACCCATTATAACATCAAAATCTACCATGTCTAGCTCAACAAAGTCAGCCAATGTATCCCGATCAGTAACAATTTCAATGCAATTACGATAAACCCTTGTAGCTATAATAGACTCACCAATCGTGTATACACTTCAAATTGCTTCACTAATATTTCTGGTGTTCTTTTGAACTTTCTAGTAAATCAATGGAGTGACATATTATAGTGTAGACCCCGTATCAATTAGTGCATATACAATATGTGAAAAGATTGACAATGTACCTATAACCACATTCGGCGAGGCTTCTGATTTTTTCGATCCTCTAGTGCATATGTGCGATTTTGAATAGCTCCTTTACACGAACTCTAGGAATTTGTAGTACCCTACCTAAAGAAGGTATTGATGAGGTCGATGCAACAACTGATCTAGTCGGCTGTGCAACTCCACCCACGCCCCTATAAAGGTAGTTTCTCATCATATGCCCTGGTGTGCTACACCAAAAACAAACATTTGTCCCAAACATGCATGAACCTAGATGATTCCTCCCTCACTGTTTACAAGGCTGTCAGGAGGCCTTTATTGCCTCGTACATCCCTGCTCTTGATGACCCGCTATTTTTGTGCCTTGGCTTTCACTTCTTTGCCCAATGTGATTTCCCCTAAACCCATGGAACCATGGTGTAGCACTAGTTGTAGAGTAAAAAGATGATGGCCTGGGTGGTCTTTTACAGAACCGAGGCCTAAACTCACCTTGGGATGGTGTAAACTGCCCCATATATTTGTCCCTCTTAATATACCCTGTTTCCGACTCTTGTGTCCTTCTTTGCCTTTGATACTCTATCTTTTGCGCAAAAGCCTGCATCTTTTCTATATCCATATCATTACTCAATGAGGCAATAGTAAAATCTCTAACTAGATATGAATCTCATCTATATACTTATCAATGAACTCTATCCTCCATGGTAGCTACTACATTAGGAGCATATCTGGCCAAGAAATTAAATTTGAGAATATACTCTCTCACGCTCATACCTCCTTGTGGAGATTTAAGAATTGATCCGCATGAGTCTCTTGGATCTCCAATGGCAGATAATGGTCAATGAATTCCTTTTTGAACTCTTTCCATGTAGCTGAAGGTGCATCTACTCCCCTACATTACTTCTAATCTTCATACCACAATATAGCCATACCGTTTAATAAATCTATATGTTGCTAGGTCAAGTGGTTCTTTACCACTAACATGCATAATATCAAAGTGTGTTTGATCTGATCTATAAAGTCTTGAAGATCTTCATTAGGATCTGACTCGGTGAATGATGGAGGGTCTATGTTAAGAAAATCACGTATTCGCATTCACAGCTGCTCTATCTACACTACTTGTACCTGCAACTGGACCTTCTTGCCTATAGCCATGACCAACAACTATACGAGTCAATAATTAGTCTGCATTCTTCAAATCTTGCTCGGTAGCATTAATAAGGGGTTCTGAGGTTAATCTTCCCTCCTTAGTTCTTCAGGAGATGGAGGCATCAGGGAAGCCTGTGATAGAGACTCATCTTGAGTCTCACTTTGAACAGCTTGACTAGGTAGTGGGTGGTTTATCCCTTCTTGGGCAGCCACAAAGTGACATCTTTGCTATAATAAAACAATATACAAATTAGATACGATTCACCTAAGTCACTGGTTCTATCACACGATCTAAGAAATGAAAGAAAGGAGACAACTCCTAAATGTCCCAAAGCCTCATGCTTATAAATGTGGTGCACAACATATCCATAAGCAAGACTCTACACATACACGGCTTTGTAGAATCCCTAGGATGACCTGCTCTGATACCACTTTTATCACACCTCAAATCCCATTAAGAAAGATAAACATCTGATGTCCTAACGACCCAAGAGAACTATAACAATCATGTGACAAGTTCACATAGGGTACAGCAATACGAACCAACAAAGGTAGACCCAAAAGGTATGTACAAGACATGGTCTTTGAGGCCATAACTCTTTAAGACACAACGGAACCATATCCGTCTACAAATCATTTAAAAGATAGAAAATCTAGAGTAGGTAGGGACAAACTCCACCTTACCCTTAACTTCTGTCACACCTCAACCCTAGGTGAGGAAGACAAGTACTATATGAATACATCATTTACAAGTAACCTATGATGAGAAGGTAAACTACTACTATGTAGATATATTTACTAATAAGATACTTCATATACAACACATGTTAACTAGTTGAAGCGATACATGAGACAAGTTAAATTATGAATACATATGATAGATTTACAATGTCTACAAAGCTTTTATTGTGATCATGACTGTACCACTATGAAATATGCATAATAAAGACTCGGCAAAGCCCTAAATCAACCTAGAGGTCACCACAACCACTGAGTATCATGTTCTTATATAGGGAGATCTACTAGTTGAGTACATATACATGCAGCATGAAATGAAGTGTCCCCAATAAGGAAAGTCAGTACGAAAGAATGTACTAAATATGTAAGGCATAACACAACCATATCTAAAATGAGAGCTCAAGTGAAACAAAAAACCAATATATAAGGATTAAATACCACATTTGCTTATACTTGTAGAATCAGGTATGTTATGTTATTTTCTATACTTTGTTGTGCGTTATAATTTTTAGAAGATATATGATACAAATGACCAACTAATCAGTGGTAGAAGAGGAAAACCCATGCTAGGCATTGATACGCTCAAACTTACTTCTCAAATGAGAAGTAAAGCGGTCGCGTCAAGTAAATAACCCAACTAGTGAGGTTGGGATCGTTCCCACGAGGAAAATAGTCTAGACTTAACTCCAACTTGTTATTACTATTGTTCGGTTCATGACTTCCTTAAAAAGTAAAAGCATAAAAGGGGGGTTTTGTACTTCCTAATAAAATAAAAATAACTAACGAACTTGACAGAGACACTTAACAGCTTTTAATGTTGAGTTTTAATCAAGAAATAAAAGTAACTAGGGTTTACGTGTTCCCCACAGGTTCATAACTTGATAATTTTAGCTATAACAATTCTTTCCTAGTATCTTGCATGTAAAGTGATAAGTTATGTATTTCTAAATCCTTGGTCCGGCATCTAGAAAATCTCACTCCGCACCTTGGTCCGGCTACGTGTGTTGCTTTCCTAACCCTTATCCTTACCTCATATTAAGCATCGTATTCGATATTTGACTAAGTTATTACCTCGTACAAATCAATACTAGCCTATTAGATAGTATACACTAAATCTATGTTAATAATTCTTTTCCTATTATCTACCTCCTTGGTCCGGCAAGTAGCATTAAGGCGAGTTCTAACGTTGATCATCCGTTAAAAAGACTTCTAAGCGAAAGAATTATTAATACATGCAAGACACGATTCTAGAGTTGTTATTTTAGCTAGGGTTTATCTCATTATTTGCCTATGGTTCCCACAACCCTAGTTATAGAGTTTAGTTCCTCATAGCCATAAACACGATATTCAAATATATTAAACAAGAATTCATGTACTTACTTTAATGAGAAAGAATAAAGTCTGAAAATTTTCTTGATTAATCAACAAGAGTTACTTGTAAGAATCTCCAACAATCAAACACTAAGAAAAACAAAGTCTAATAATATGATGTTTAATCTCCAAGAGTCTAACCCCAAAAACGAGGTTTTTCGAACTATTTATAAAAAATTAAAACCTAATTAAACAAGGATTCTAATTACTGGAAATCTGCCAAAACGCGGCTGTGTCGACGGACCACGCGACGGAACGTCGTGGTCATGACGGACCGTCGTGGGCTCCGTCGCCCCATACTTGGTGCAATTCTTCTGCTGCTTTCTTCATTCCCCTCGACGGCAAGTGTGACGGAACGTCATAGGAACGACGGCCCATCGAGGGTCTTCGTTACAAATACTTCAACTCTTGGAATCTGGGTACTGGGATCACTTCTCTGATCTTCGCGACGAACCTGCAGGACGGACCGTCATATCCATGACGGACCGTCACAAGATGCGTAATCCCACACTTGGTCAGACTTCCCCATCTTCCTTCAGCAGCTTCTCTATGCTGCCACCTACGGACCGTCACAAGCACGACGGACCGTCATAAGCTCCGTAGGTGGTCTCTTCTGCATTTTTCGCTCAAAATCTCCGCATTCAGCTTTAGACAGATTTCCTGCAAAACAAAGAAAAAACTTATATCAAATTAGCACAAAAAGGCTTTCGGACATACTAAACTTAAGGAAAAAGTATTAATTATACCGTGAAACCACGGTATATCAACACCCTCAACTTAAATTCGTTGTTTGTCCTCAAGCGACGCACTATGACTCACTACACAATCTTTGTACAATAGAATTCATGTTTTATCCTTTGCAATCATTTGGCTATCAATCCCGACTAATCCCATCGAATCTATGCATGCTATCACTATTAGGCTTGACTTTTGTGGGATTCGACATGACACAGACTCACCATGCACTAACACCTATCCTCTTCAATTTCTCACCGAGGTGCTAACAATTCTGGTATTGCAACTTGTGTCCTCACTTTAGAACAAAAATCCTCATTTTTCACACATGATTTCAGTTTGAGTATAAGGATTACATTTCAACACTCGCTCTCAGAACAAAGTCACACTCATTCATACCTATTGCCATAAGCTTGCCCTTATTTTCACTGCTTAAGTTCGCTATACAACCCTTAGGATCACGGTAGGACTTTCTTAGCTTGTAACATAGGCTCAGGGTTAGGTAGGGTATATTTAGGTATACTTTAGTGACTTTTTGCCCTTCTTGACATATCGGCTAAACCTTCCACTTTCTATCATTTTATCTCGCCCAGTTTCTCATATTCTTTCACCTCTATTTTCTCTTCTTTCTTCATTTGTGTAAGTGACTTTCTTCTTTTATTGCTTGTATTTCTTGTATATATTTTTCTTTTTCTTTACTTTTCTTTCAACTAATTCTTGAGTCACTTTACTTTTGTTCTTTCTCTCTCTTTGTTCTTTCAACCCCCCACTTTCCAGAGCATTCCTCAAAATAGCCACCCTCAACTCATGGCGTTGCCATGAGTCAAGGTACACAATACCCAAAATCGGGTCAGGGCCATAACGTAGGTGTTAATACATTAGCCACCCTCAACTTATGCTTTTGGCATAAGCTGAGGTGCACATGTCCAAGGAGGGACCAGGGCCAACATATTGTTCCCAGAAAATATCAGTTGGGGTGAAAAAGAAAGGTCTACTTTTAAGCTCAAATTATTTGGATCAACGAAGGATAACTTTCATTTGGTTTGTTTTATTTAGGCTAGAAATGGGCTATATTGAATAAGGGCCTATGATTCATTCCTAATTGTATGTTACAAATTATTTTTAGCAGGACTAACCAGGCAAGTTCTAGCTCAGTATCAGTAGTGGACTATTAAACTTTCTTCACACTCACTTGACATCTCATCACTATATCAGATTATCAGACACCTAGTTCGACTTGAAGGTTTAGGGTAGTGCAATGGTGTAACTCTATTTCAGGTTTAGATCCACACAATTATCAATTACTACGCCTTTTCAAGCAACCTTTTCCAGTTTTATCGGGATATCACTTAGCCATCATGCTTCAGAGTTAAACTATGTACAACAGATATAACATGCCGGTTCAACAGAAAAAATAATCAGTCTTTTGGGGAAAAAGAACACAGGCAAGAAACCCCAAAAGAGGATAGTGAGTTGGGCTACTCAGACTTCACCCTAACACTCACTTTCCATTACACCACCCACCACCCAACAAAAGAATGCAATTTTCCCCTATGCATAAAAAATCTAAAGATTAGAGGGATAGGTGAAGCAAACCTATGGCGCATAGCGCCGTCGATCAACAAGCTGGTGGGTCTGGTTCCCAGAACCCACATCCTCTGCAATCTGGACACCCTCAGTGATGTCCTCAGCAACAACTGCACCCCCTCAGTAGTGCCTCCTGCTGTCTCTAAAGTGCGGGAGCTAGACGCCCCAGCCGCTATCTGCGATGCTCTGATCTGGTGTGCCTCCGCCTCAGCAAGTGAGGCTCTCCTCGAGGCCTCCATCTCTCGGCGCTCCTTCTTTCTTGCTCGCGCTTCATCCTCTGATCGACCCCTCCGCCTCTTGGCACTCTCTCTCGGGGAAGATGGGGGAACGTCTTGAGTAGGAAACAGAGCCGCCAATACAGTATCCTCAGCAGGCTCGACAGACTCTGACACTCTTGCCGCTAGGATCGTGTCGATGTCTGCACGAACACTGGAGACGGCAGCCTGAAGAGTCGACACATCTACCGGAGGGGCTGGTCGAGCTAATACTCTTCAAATTCAAGGTATCGAGGGCTGGTTGACCTCAGCAATCTTCCGCTGCATCTGCCTCTCGATACGCGCCTCAGACTCAGCAATAGACTTCTGCATCCACGGCTGGATATGATGCAGAAGAGTGGCCATTTGTGCCTCCAGTTTTGGACTCGGGCAAGCGGGGCCGGTGTCGGTAGAGGGGCTGTGCTGCTACCCGGGATAGACTCGACCGGGGTAGTGTCCGTGGATGCCTGTGTAGCTGTGCGAGCCTGGGCCACCGTATCCGCAAGGTCATCAGATAGTGGTGGCAGCTCTGGATGGGGCCCTCGACGGGGGGCCAACTCATTGGCCTCGTCTCTGATGAGGCCGACGTCAACGGTACCGGCGGTGTCCTCAACTGATCTATGTGCCATATGGGCACACCTGCAGACCTGCAAAGGGCAAAGATCATGCACGGAAAGGGGTAGGTGGTGGTGACCTTGAATGCCCCTCTCGTGCATGACTGCCTGTAGAAGCCATGCATAGTCCACCTCGAAGCCGGCTATCATCGCCGCCATCAGTACTGCTCGATCCCAGGTGACTATGTCATCAGCCGCTGTGGGCGAAAGGCAGTGACGCACGAGCAGCCACAAGAACTTGGCGACGAACGTGAGGTTGGCCTTCTTGATGGCCCCCTTCGGTTCGGTGACCCAACCGGCCCCCTCTCCGTCGACTGATAAGTGTAGGGCCATCCACCGCTTGGTGGTCTCCCTCAGTGCTGGCTCTCGCATAATGTCCATCCTTCACTACCTGCCAGCGGTAGTCAAACTCGACAGTGGTGGGGGTCCGAGTAGCATCTGCACTCTCGCCGTATAGGACCGGCGGATGGCGGGCAGGGAAATGTCAACCTGCACGCCCCGGACTAGACCTGCTCCAATGGGGCCTGTTTCACGGGAGCAGCCCGCCTGTCGATCTGTGATCGGAGAGTCGCTACGTAGGACGCGTAGAACTCTCGGACCATCACCTCACTGTATCGTCCCAACGGACGGGCTGTCCACTCTAAGCGATGCCTGGTGAATATGTGTGGATATCCGGCATCGAGGGGAGACTCCCTGTAAGTACCCGCCGCTCCAGGGTAAGTGTGCGAGCCATTACTCCTTTATATCGGTCAAGAACTTCGCGTCGGAGTAAACCTGAAACTGGCCTTCAACGCACCACCGATTTGGCTGGTCAGAGACTGGGGTGGGGACCTGGGCTGGTGCGCCAGATGTAGAGTCTGAACTGTCAGCCTCATCAGACGAGGCCGACGCTGCAGCAGTGGCGGGTGCGGGAACCTCAGCAGATCCTGAAGCTTCCTCGGACCAGGATACTCCAAAGGAGCCAGACGCTCCTTCCTCGTTTGTGGCCGACCCAGAGGGTGTGCCGGTCAGTGTACGCTCCTCATCAGACTGGGAGGCAGTGACTACGCCGGACGCCATCGTCTTGGGGGTGGCTCTGGGGGCACGTGTAGCACGGGAAGGGGCGGAGGTGCCTGGGGGCATGTATTCAGGTCCCGCTCATCGTCAGAGCCGATGACCATGCGGGCAGACGGGGCGACAGACTTAGATCGCCCTGTGCATAAGTGCGGTCTTGCTTGGGTGCCATAGTCGATAGTACCTGTAAAGGAGCAATATTAGTATGAGTAGTGGCAGTCAAAACAGGCAAGATCATATGAAATGAAACTTGAAAAAAAATGTGTTAGTAATATTGAAATGTATCACACGACAGGACCTATGACGGCTTGTCGTGACTATGACGGACCGTCATGAGGTCCGTCGTGTTAGACGTGGTATATGTATAGATAAAGAACCCTGAAGGAGGGGTCGCTGACCATCATGACGGTCATGCAGGACGGACCGTCGTGGGTATGACGGTCCGTCGCAAGGGTCCGTCATAGGACACTTAGAAAATGATGGAGACCCTCAGAAGAGGGTTCACTGACTGTCATGACGGTCGTGCAGGACGGACCGTCGTGGGTGTGACGGTCCGTCGTAAGTGTCTGTCGATGGACACTTGGAAATTTTTGGAGACCCTTATCATAGAGGTCTCTGACCATCATGACGGTCGTGCAGGACGGACCGTCATGGGTGTGACGGTCCGTCGTAAGTGTCCGTCGTTGGACACTTGGAAAGTTTTTGGACACCCTTTTTGTGAGGGGTCCCTGACCATCATGACGATCGTGCAGGACGGACCGTCGTGGGTGTGACGGTCCGTCGTAAGTGTCCATCGTTGGACACTTGGAAAATTTGTGGAGACCGTTGTTAGAGGGGTCTCTGACCAGCTTGACGATCGTGCAGGACGGACCGTCGTGAAGACAACGGTCCGTCACAGGCGTCGTTGGGGAGGGTGCTAGGGCTTATGCGACGGACCCTACGACGGTTCGTCGTGTGTACGACGACGGACCGTCATCGGGGTCTCGTTCTGAATATCAGAGACCGAACTGTAGGTACCCTAAGCAACCCCGATGAACACACATGGTCTTGTAGTGTTGTGGGCCGCTATGTGTCTATCCCAACTACCTAGGAAACTATTAATGTGAAATCACCTATGTCTAGGGTTATTAACATGGCAAATTCAAACATTTAGAGCCTAGGTCTAGACATAAACATATCAGGGGAACAAGATACGACTAGGAACGAATCTAATGCTAACTAATAAACAAAAATACAAGAGAAATGAGTATAATTTAGAGACACATACCTTGGAAATGGAGAAAACACAAGTGGGGAATGATTCAGGTGGCAAGATAGATACCCAAAAGCAGCAGCACAACAAGTAACTGATAGTAATAAGGTTTGGGGAGATTGTGGGAGTAATGATCAGTGGGGGAAGTGTGGAAGTGGAAAAGAGAGGGGAGATGAGAGGAAGTTGGAAGTAATGGGGTGGAATATGGAGAGGTGGGGAGTATAAACGGTCAAATTTTTGAAAAGGGGTCCAGCCGGGTCGGGTCAGGTTAATTTAATTAATCGGACGACGGTTACCCGACGACGGTCCGTCGCAGATGCGACGCCCCGTCGTGGTGTCCGTCGTGTGTGCCCTGGTTTCAAAAAATGACAGAAATACGTACCTGGTGTGACGGTGCATACGACGGTCCGTTTCAGTCACGACGGTCTGTCGTTGTATCCGTCAGTGGCTACTGCAGAATAGTTTTCTGCAAATTTCCTGGTGATGTGCCCTGCAAATTTAAAAAACCCATTTATATAAAAAAATGCTACCATTATTAAAAAGACGATAAGTATTGGGTTGCCTCCAACAAGCGCCAGATTTAACGTCGCGGCCGACTGGGGCCACTTGATTACTCAGACTTCATCAAGATGGTATGCCTCGATCACTTCATTCGCCGATTCAGCATGCCCTAGATAGATTTTTATGCGCTGTCCATTCACCTTGAACCGCACACCCTCCTTATTTTCCAACTCGACTGCTCCATGAGGGAATAGTTGGGTACCGTGTAAGGACCAGTCCATTTGGACTTGAGTTTGCCTGGAAACAAGCGCAATCTGGAATTGAATAGAAGCACTAAATCCCCGACCATGAACTCTCGTTTTTCAATTTTGTTGTCATGATACTTCTTCATCTTTTCTTTATATAGGGCTGAGCTTTCATAGGCTTTCAAGCGAAATTCATCAAGTTCATTCAACCCATTTAACCGTTGCTCTGCAGCTTCGCTCCAATCCAATTTTAACTTCTTCATAGCCCACATGGCTTTATGCTCTAACTCAACTTCAATGACAAGCTTTGCCATATACAAGTTGGTATGGAGACATACCTATGGGAGTCTTATAAGCAGTCCGGTAGGCCCAAAGAGCATCATCAAGCCTCCTTGACCAATCTGTTCTACTAGCATTCACTGTTTTGGACAATATCTGTTTGATCTCCCGATTCGATACCTCAACTTGCCCACTAGTTTGAGATGGTAAGGCGTGGCCACATTATGGCGAACACCGTATTTCTCCAAACCCCTTGAACAATCAGTTGCAGAAGTGGGAACCCCCATCACTAATAATGGCCCTTGGAGTGCCAAAAAGGAGAATATATTCTTTTTCAAGAATGCAGTGACACTCTTCCTTTCGTTGTTTGCGAGAGCTATGGCTTCGACCCCATTTAGATACATAATCAACTGCTACAAGAATGTACTTCATCCCATGAGAACTCACGAACGGGCCCATAAAGTCAATACCCCCACACATCGAATAACTCAATCACAAGAATGGGGTTTAGAGGGAGCTCTTGCTTTCTTGAAATACCACCATCTCGTTGACATTTGTCACATGATTTAGCAAACCCATGAGCATCTTGATGAAGAGTTGGCCAATAGTAACCACATTGCAATATCTTGTGAGCGGTTCGGATACCACTGTGATGTCCGCCAACAGGTGAAGAATGGCATGCCTCCAATACACTCAACATTTCACATTCGGCACACAACGCCGAATAAGCCCATCGGCACAACTCCTATACAAGTATGGTTCATCCAAAAGAACTTCTTCACATCATACATGAACTTTTTCCTTTGATGAAAGGACAAGTCTGATGGAACAATATCACTAGCCAGATAGTTCACAAAATCTGCGAACCAAGGAATCAAGTCTTGTGAAGCAGCCAATACATGTTCATCGGGGAAAGTATCATCAATGTCAGTCTTATCCCCTAACTCTCTCATAGCTTCATCCTCTAGATGGGACAAATGATCAGCAACTTGATTTTCAGTCCCTTTTCTATCCAGCACTTCAAAGTCAAATTCTTGCAGCAGTAATACCCAACGAATCAGCCTTGGTTTCGCATCCTTTTTCGCCATCAAATATGTCAGTGCTGAATGGTCAGTATGCACTATGACTCTAGTACCAGCAAATAGGAGCGAAATTTCTCAAAAGCAAAGACTACTGCGAGGAGTTCTTGCTCAGTCACTGTGTAGTTCTTCTGGGCTTCATTTAGGGCTTTACTAGCATAGTAAATTGGGTGAAGGATTTTGTTTCTTCTCTGTCCCAATACTACACCAAGAGCCACCCTACTAGCATCACACATTACCTCAAATGGACTGTTCCAATCCGGAGAAATAATGATAGGTGCAGAACTAACTTCTCTTTTTAACTCATTGAATGCTTTAAGACAGGACTCATCAAAACAAAACTTACATTCTTTCTCCAGTAATTTTGCACAATGGGTGTGCAATCTTTGAAAAGTCTTTGATGAATCTCCGATAAAAACCTGCATGCCCAAGAAGCTTCTCACACCATTCACAGAGATCGGCGGGGAAGTCTCTCTATTACCTCAACTTTATCTCGATCAACCTCTATACCATTTTCTGAAATGCGATGACCCAACACAATACCCTCTTTCACCATGAAATGACACTTTTCCCAGTTTAGTACCAGATTGCAGTCTTCACATCTCTTAGAACCTCAGATAAATTGTTCAAGCATCGCTCAAATGAATCACCAACCACAGAAAAATCATCCATAAAACCTCTATAGTTATCCTCCACCATGTCAGAAAATATTGACATCATACATCTCTGAAGGTTGCGGGTGCATTGCACAACCCAAACGGCATTCTTCTGAACGCAAAAGTTCCATATGGACAAGTGAAAGTGGTTTTCTCTTGATCTTCTGGTGCGATAGAAATCTGATTATACCCCCGAAAATACCCATCAAAACAATACCACCCTTTTCCGGCAAGTCTATCCAACATCTGATCCATGAAGGGCATAGGAAAATGGTCTTTTTCAGTCCATGAGTTCAGTTTACGGTAATCCATGCACACCCTCCATCCAGTAACCGGTCTCATCGGAACAAGTTCATTCTTTTCGTTGGGGACCACAGTCATTCCCCCTTTCTTAGGTACACACTGAACCGGGCATACCCAACTACTATCGGCGATTGGATAGATTACTCCAGCATCCAACCACTTGATAATTTCCTTCTTCACAACCTCTTGCATAGGAGGATTCAAGCGTCTCTGGTTCTCAATACTCGGCTTATGATCAGGCATGAGTTGGATTTTATGAGAGCAAATACCAGGAGGGATCCCAATAATGTCCGCAATGGTCCACCCAATAGCTTTTGAACCTTTTTAGTACCTTCACCAAACTCTGAACCTATTGTTCATCTAGGTCTGATTCAATGATTACCGGCAAAGTGTCACCATTTCCAAAGAATTCATACCTAAGATGAGGTGGGAGAGCTTTTAATTCAACTTTTGGAGCTTCCTCTATAGATGGTTTAGCGGGTGGGGACTCGCGATTCTTCATATCAAGCTCAAATTTCTTCGGTTTAAACCGAACATCACCTCGGTCAAGAGCCGCTACTAATGACTCATACTTTCAATGCAATCGCTATCAAAGTTCATTATCACTGCCGCCAATGCTTCGACACCTAGACGTTCTTCTATTTGTGTCTCAAAGGTCTCACCCCATGTTGTAGGATATAGCAGATGCCGATTGGAGCTCACCACTCTGCCTCATGGACCTACAAATATTAAAGGTCACTTCCTCACTGTTCAACCGAAATTTCATCTGCCCCTTTTCCATGTCTACTAAGGCTCTTCCGTGGCTAGGAATGGCCTCCCAAGGATAATAGGCACTTCAAAATCAACCTCACAATCAAGAATAAACAAATCGGCTGGAAAGATGAATGACTCCACTTTTACTAGCACATCGTGGAGTATTCCTATAGGTCGTTTTACTGTTCGATCAGCCATCAGTAGCCGCATCGCCGTGGTTTTGGGTCACCCAAACCCAACTTCTTGTAAATCGAGAGGGGCATGAGATTTATGCTTGCCCCCAGATCACATAATGCTTTCGCAAAATGTAATAGCCCGATTGTACAAGGAATAGTAAATGCGCCCGGATCTTCTTTCTTTTGGACCAGAGATCTTGTAGCAATAGCACTACAATGCTGCATTCTATCATCATCCTCAAAAGTGACCGACTCTTTTCTTTGTAACCAGATCTTTCATAAATTTGGCGTAACCGGGCATTTGTTCCAAAGCTTCTACCAAAGGGACATTGATAGAGAGTTGCTTCAACATTGCTATAAAACGCCGGTATTTTACCATCCTCGGTCTTTTTCACTAATCTCTGAGGAAATGGGGGTGGTGGCCTAGGCATAGGAGTTACCTTTTTAGGCACGTCAGCATCTTTTGCAGTGTTATCCTCTAATTCAGCATCAACTTCTACCACTTTATCAGATTCTGTTGTCACCTTATTCTCATCAGATGGCATAGGTGGATCAATGGTTTGCTTGCCACCGCGAGTAGTAATTGCCATACAATGTCCATCATTTTCGGATTTTGGATAGTGTTGCTAGGAAGAGTGCCCGGTTGCCGTGTGTTCACAGTTGCAGATAGTTGGGCCAATTGTATTCAAGTTGCTTAATTGATATTGCATGGATATCAACTTTTGCCCAATACCCGCTAGATCATTCCTCAACTCTTTATTTTGCTCATCACTAGCATCGAACCTCCTCATCATTTTATGCAACATATCCTCAACTCGCGACATACTACCTCCACCATCCCTAGGAGTAACTTCATGATTTTGAGGAGGAACATAAGGTCCATTTCTGTCATTCCTGTTACCATAGCTACCCCTGTTGAAGTTGTTGTCGCGATTGTAGTTTCCATCTCGGACATAATGACCCTCACGGTTGTAGTTACCATAGTTCCGACCTTGGTTCCCTTGACCTTGGCGCCAATTTCCTGATTAGAGCCTTGGGCACTTGGTCGGAAACCCCCCATCTGTTCATTTACTGCATAGGAATCCTCCTCATAATAACACTCATCAATTGGAGGTGGTGGTTTAGCCAAGTAGTTGACTGCATTAACCTTTTCTGCACCCCCAGTGACATGTTTTAGTACCAACCCAAGCTCAGTTCTCATCTGAGCCATTTCTTCCCGAATATCATCTGTGGCTGGGTTGTGAGTGGACTGCACTGCAAAGTTGTTTCTCCCTGTATCAGACTTCCTAGTACTCCAAGCTTATTTGTTACGGGAGATTTTCTCTAATTTCTCAGCAATCTCAGCATAAGGGCATTCTCCATAAGATCCACCTACTATAGTGTCCAACACCGCTTTATTGTTATCATCCTGTCCCCTATAGAAGTATTCCTTTAGTGACTCATCATCAATACGGTATTTGGGACACTTCTCAAGAATGAGGTGAATCTATCCCAAGAACTACTAACTGACTCTCCTGTTGTGCCACAAAGTTATTCACCCTATCTTTGTGGTTTAATTTCTTGGAGACCGGATAGTAGCGTGCTAAAAGACATCCCCGTAATTGGTTCCAGGTGAAAATAGAGTTGTATGGGAGCTCAGTAAACCACATAGCAGCCTCTCCCGTCAGTGAGAGAGGAAACACCTGAGACCTATTACATCTAGATCCAAATCAGGCCTCCCCACAAACTTTTACACACTGCCCTTAGCTTAGCTATATGGGCATGTGGATCCTCGAAGGTAGCCCTGAAAACAACCTCTGGCAGTGAGCATTTGCATCAGACTACTAGTTACGACAAAAGTGTGGCCTGTGGTTAGAGGAGGCAAAACCAGTGGCCCATCCGAATCTGCTATGTTATCATAGCCTCTGTAGTATGCTTGGGGCCGTGGAGAGAGATTCTGTCCCCTCTGTTGATGTTCACACCGGAGCATCGGGTAACATCTGACCATGAACATCAGCCGGAGCTGGGATGTTCTGGTTTGGATCCTCATCATTGATTCCCAAGTTACGATTCATGTTTCGCAGTGTACGTTCTAGCTCGAGATCGTAGGGAACAACGGTTCTCTTCCTCTCCGTGTATTTGGCATACAAGGAGGATAATTCTGAAAAGGAATCAAAAACAATAAAACAAAGTAAAATCAAGAAAATATCAACTAACTATAGTAAGAAGTTCAAGTTAATCTAAAAGCTATTTCCCCGGCAACGGCGCCAAAATTTGATACGCTCAAACTTACTTCTCAAATGAGAAGTAAAGCGGTCGCGTCAAGTAAATAACCCAACTAGTGAGGTTGGGATCGTTCCCACGAGGAAAATAGTCTAGACTTAACTCCAACTTGTTATTACTATTGTTCGCTTGATGACTTCCTTAAAAGTAAAAGAATAAAAGGGGGGTTTTGTACTTCCTAATAAAATAAAAATAACTAACGAACTTGACAGAGACACTTAACTAACAGCTTAATGTTGAGTTTTAATCAAGAAATCAAAGTAACTAGGGTTTACGTGTTCCCCACAGGTTCATAACTTGATAATTTAGCTATAACAATTCTTTCCTAGTATCTTGCATGTAAAGTGATAAGTTATGTATTTCTAAATCCTTGGTCCGGCATCTAGAAATCTCACTCCGCACCTTGGTCCGGCTACGTGTGTTGCTTTCCTAACCCTTATCCTTACCTCATATTAAGCATCGTATTCGATATTTGACTAAGTTATTACCTCGTACCAATCAACTACTAGCCTATTAGATAGTATACACGAATCTATGTTT
This sequence comes from Solanum chmielewskii, assembly GCA_027704785.1. Classification (NCBI taxonomy): domain Eukaryota; kingdom Viridiplantae; phylum Streptophyta; class Magnoliopsida; order Solanales; family Solanaceae; genus Solanum; species Solanum chmielewskii. The sequence goes on from JAKWIX010000329.1 coordinate 33,692,199, forward strand.
ATAATTCTTTTCCTATTATCTACCTCCTTGGTCCGGCAAGTAGCATTGATGCGAGTTCTAACGTTGATCATCCGTTAAAAAGACTTCTAAGCGAAAGAATTATTAATACATGCAAGACACGATTCTAGAGTTGTTATTTAGCTAGGGTTTATCTCATTATTTGCCTATGGTTCCCACAACCCTAGTTATAGAGTTTAGTTCCTCATAGCCATAAACACGATATTCAAATATATTAAACCAGAATTCATGTACTACTTACTTTAATGAGAAAGAATAAAGTCTGAAAATTTGCTTGATTAATCAACAAGAGTTACTGTAAGAATCTCCAACAATCAAACACTAAGAAAAACAAAGTCTAATATATGATGTTTAAATCTCCAA